>CM044002.1:0-397500 GCA_024085815.1 Flaveria linearis
GTCGTCGTTGTTGTTGTTGTTACGGTTGTGGTTGTTGTTGATTTTGCTATTGTTGTGTTGTTGTCGTTGTTATGGTTGTCCTTGTTGTCTTCGTCGTTGTTGCTGTGTCACTGTCATTGCCATGATCTCGTTGTTGTCATCGTCATTATTGTTGTTGTTGTTGATGATTTTTTTTTCTTTGTTGTTATTGTCGTTATGGTTGTCCTTGTTGTCATCATCGTCATTGTTGTTGTTGACGTTTTCGTTGTCATTAATCTCGTTGTTGTCATCGTCGTTGTTGTCGTCTTATCGTTAATATTATCGTTGTTGTCGTGGTCGTCGTTGTTGTTATCGTTGTTGTTGTTGTTGCGCTTGTGGTTGTTGTTGATTTTCTTTTTGTTGTTATTGTTGTCGTTGTAGTTGTCCATGTTGTCGACATCGTCATTGTCGTTGTTTCGGTTGTTGTTGTTCTTGTGTTTGTCCTTGTTGATGTCATCATTGTTGTTGTTGTCGCAATCATTGTTGTTATTGTTGTCCTTGTGGTTATAGGCGTTGTTGCTATTGTTGTTGTCGTTGTCATTTTTTGTTGTTGTTGTAGTCATTGTTGTCGTCGATCTTGTCGTTGTTGTTCTTGTCATTGTCGTTGTTTTTGTCGATGTTGTTGTTGTTGTCGTTGATGCTATTGTCGTTGATGCTTTCGTTGTTTTGTTGTCGTTGTTGTTGTCGTTATTATCATTGTTGATATTGTTGTTGTTGTTATTGTTGTCGTCGACAGTGGGTGTTGTTGATTGTTCTTGTCGTAGTTCTAGTCTTTGTTCTTGTCATTGTTTTTTTGTTTTTGTTTTCGTTTTTGTTGTTGTATTGGTTGTTATCGCTGTCTTGTTGTCGTCATCGTTGTTGTCTACATTGTTGTTGTTGTCGTTGTTGTTGTCGTTTTTGTTGTCGTTATTGTTGTCGTAGTTGTTGTCGTCGTTGTTGGTCGTTGTTCTTATTGTAGTTTCTGTCATCATCATTGTTGTCGTCGTTGTTGTGGTCGTTGTTGTGGTCGTTGTTGTTGTTGTCATGGTTTTGTTGTTGTTGTTGTTGTCATTGGGTTGTTGTTGTTGTTGTTGTTGGTTGTCATGGTTTTGTTGTTGTTGTTGTCATTGGTTTTGTTGTTGTTGTCGTAGGTTTTGTTGTTGTTGTTGTTGTCATCGTTGTTTTTGTTGTCGTCGTGGTGTTGTTGTCGTCGTTGTTTTTGTTTTCTTTGTGGTTGTTGTTGCCGTCGTGGTTGTTGTTGTCATCGTTGTTTTTGTTTTCTTTGTGGTTGTTGTTGCCGTCGTTGTTGTTGTCTTTATTGTTGTCATCGTTGTTGTTGTCGTGTTGTCTATGTTGTTGTCGTCATTAATGAATTCATTATTGTCGTTGCTGTGGTTGTTGTCGTTGTTTGTTGTTTTGTTGTTTTTGTTATATTTTTGTTGTATTTTTGTTGGTGTGTGGTGTTCTTGTTCTTGTTCTTGTTATTTTCGTTGTTGTTGTCGCTGATGTTGTCGTTGTTGTTGTTGTCGTTTTCGTTGGGTTGTTGTCCTCATACTGGTTGTCATTGTTGTTTTGACCTTATAGTAGTTGTTGTTGTTGTTGTCGTTGTTGTCATTGTTTGTTGTTGTTGTTGTGGTCATCGGTTGTTCTTGTTGCCGTTGTTGTTGTCGTTGTTGTTATCATTGTTGTTGTCGTGGTCTTCGTTGTTGTTGTCGTTATTGTTATGGTTATCGTTGGTGTCATCATCGTAGTTGTTGTTTTCGTTATTGTTATTTTTATTGTGTTGTCGTCGTCATTGTCGTTTTGTTGTTGTCCTCATTGTGGTTGTCTCACTGTTGGGACCTTATAGTAGTTGTTGTTGTCATTGTCATCATTGTTGTTATTGTTGTTATTGTTGTCCTCGTTGTTGTTATCGTAGTCATTGTTTTTGTCGTTATTGTTAGATTCGTTCTTATTGTTGCCATCTTCATTCTTATTGTCGACGTTCTTGTTATCGTCGATCTTGTTGTCGTCGTTCTTGTCGTTGTTATTGTAGTCGTTGTTGTTGCTATTGTCGTTGATGTTGTTGTCGTTGATGTTGTCGTTGTTGTTGGGTTGTCATTGTTGTTATTGGTGTTGTTGTTATTGTTCTTGTTGTTGTCATCATTGTGTTGTCGTTGTCGTTTTTGTTTTTGTTGTCGTTTGTTGTCGTCGTTGTTTCGTCATCAGCGTCGTGGTCGTTGTTTTTGTCATTGTTGTTTTCGTCGTTGTTGTTTTGTCGTCATGTTGACATCGTCTTTGTTGTCGTCGTCCTTATTGTCGTCATCGTTGTTGCATCGTTGTTGTTATTGTCATTGTTGTCGTTATTGTTGTCATAGTTGTTGATGTTGTTGTTTTTGTTGTTGTTGTGTTCTTGTCATTGTTCAGGTGTGTTGTCTTGTCGTTGTTGTGTGTTGTTTGTTTTTGTTTACCATCGTTGTTGTTTTCTTTGTTCTTGTTGTAGTTCTTGTCGTCATCATTGTTATCGTCGACGTTGTTGTGGTCGTTGATGTTGTTGTTGTCGTTGTTGCTGTGTTGTTATTATTGTCGTAATTGTTTTTGTTGTCGTCGTGATTGTTGTTTCATCATTTTTGTTATCGTCGTTATTGTTGTCGTGCTTGGTGTGTCGTCATTGTTGTTGTTGTTTTCTATGTTGTTATGGTCGTTAATGATGTTGTTGTTGTTGTCATTGTTGTGGTTGCGTTCGTTGTTGTTGTGGTTTTGTTGTTGTTGTTGTTCTTGTTGTCTTTGTTTTTGTTGTTGTTGTTGTTGCCGTTGTCATTGGCGTTGTTGGTTGTCATCTTTGTTGTTGTACTTGTCGTTGTCGTCGTTGTTGTTGTGTTGTTGTATTGTTGTTGTTTCGTCGTCGTGTGTTGTTGTGTCGTTGTCGTTGTTGTTGTGGTTGTGGGTTGTGGTTGTGATTGTTGTTGATTTTGTTTTTGTTGTTATTGTTGTCGTCGTTGTGGTTGTCCTTGTTGTCGTCATCGTCGTTGTTGTTTTTGTCGCAGTCGTTAACATTGATCTCGTTGTTGTCATTGTCGTTGTTTTCCTCGTTATTGTTATTGTTATCATTGTTGTCGTCGTCTTCGTTGTTGAAGTTGTTGTTGTTGTGGTTGTGGTTGTTGTTGATTTTGTTCTTGTTGTTGTTGTTGTCATTGTGGTTGTCCTTGTTGTCTTCATCGTCGTTGTTGTTGTTGACGTTGACGTTGTCATTGATCTCGCTATGCTTGTTTTTTCATTGTGTTGTCGTTATTATTATTGTTATCGTTGTTGTCGTGGTCGTCGTTGTTGTTGTTGTCGTTGTTGTTGTTGTGGTTGTGGTTGTTGTTGATTTTATTGTTGTTATTGTTGTTGTCGTTGTGGTTATCCTTCTTGTCGTCATCGTCTTTGTCGTTGTTGTGGATATCGTTGTCATTATGGTTGTCCTTGTTGTCGTCATCGTCGTTGTTGTTGTTGTGTCTCAGTCATGTTGTTATCATTGTTGTCGTTGTTGTTGTCGGTGTTGTTGTTGCTGTTGCCATTGTTGTCATTGTTGTTATTGTTGTTGTAGTCATTGTGGTCGTCGTTGTCGTCCTTCTTGTCATTTTTGTTATTGTCATTGTCATTGTTGTTGTCGATGTTGTTGTTGTTGGGTTTTTATTGTTTTCTTTGATGTTGTTGTCATTGATGCTATTGTTATTGTTGGTGTCGTTATGTAAGGCCCCGTTCCCGGAGACTTCACAGTTGGCCATCATCGCATAAAACATTTTAAAAACATACATTACTGAGTGAATTCTAATTAAAACATGTTATTTCATTACATTACATCATTCATTTATAAAAATATAAAACATGTCAAAATAATAACATGTTATTTCATTACATTACATCATTCATTTACATATCAAAAATAATAACATGTCAAAATGTGGATGTAATCCTCAAAACGCTCCCAGTAGCTTATGCATCCATGCCTGTAACTCCTCAGCATCAACAAAATACCTGCCAGATATTATGCATATAAAAATTCAACGACGCTGAGTGAATTCTAGTTTTATAATAAAAATACTTTACTTCCTTTGTAAACCAAAACTTTACATTCGTTCGTGATCATACATCATACGCACACATTATAATAATTATTATTATCTTCATCATCGTTCGTTCATTCATTCATTCCTTCATCCCTTCTTTCGTTCGTTATTATCGCACATTATCATATGGATCCCGTCACATGCAATACCCCCGTCCCTACCGAAGACAGTACCAGGGTACGCGACAAGGAATCCCCTTCGAGTCAATCTCAAGGATTGAACTCCCTTCGATTAAATCTCAATGATTGCACTCCCTTCGAGTCAATCTCAATGATTGAACTCCCTTCGAGTCAATAATAGATTCCCCTCGAGTCCATCTCAAGGATAGACTTCCCGTGTGCATCCTTTAGGTTAGCTAAATCGCACACAGCTGAGCTAATGACAATATGGTCGTGCACCTCCCTTCGTTTGATTGCAAGCTTTCATTCGTTTATTACGTTCCACTTTTCATTATTGTTATCTTTCACTTCATTTCATAATACTTTACATTTATTCATTCATACATCATACCACGTAAAGTCATAACAGAATACATAACATATTACATAACAAAATACATACGTTTTGAAAAACGTTTAACGAAGAAAAATAACACATCACACACATACGCATCATAACTTCATCACATCATCATGCATACATCAAGCATAAACCATCGTATCGTAACAGAACCTATCTCAACCATCTACCTCTTAAAACCCTCAGAAAACCCTAAGTCCAAGATGAAGCACGTTTGAACATTTCAGGCTCATGAGCATAAAAATTCTAAGTATAAAAGTCTGGGCACACTACAATTATGCGGGCGCATTACCACTATGCAGGCGCATGAAGCCTATTTAGGCGCATCAACACTTAGGCGCATGGGAAACTCTGGGCGCATGGGCACTATTTGGGCGCATGGGAAACTCTGGGCGCATGGGCACTATTTGGGCGCATGGCTAACACTTAGGCACATGGGCACATTTCCTGGGCGCATGGGCCACTATTTAGGAGCATTGCCTACACTTAGGCATCTGGGCATATTTCCTGGGCGCATGGGCCACTGTTAGGCGCATGACCAACACTTATGCGCATGGGGACTTTCTGAAATATTTTCTATGCTACAAATATCACCCGAATACTAATCTAACACCTCCCAACACAGATCTGTCATACTAAAGGCACTTAAATATACTAAACATCAATTCTAACCCATAAACAAACTTAAAACATATATATAAGTAAACTTTTGCAGGTATTTGGTAAAAGGAACTCATGCACACGGAAAGTATAATGGAATTATACTTAATATAAAACCCATGCAATAGATTACATACTTTTTGGAGATAACTATGGAGACAAGAATTTAAATAAACATTAACGGCTCGACGTGTCTAACTAGTCAAGTGACGTTTTCAAAACTAATTTTGTGAATGAGTTATGCATGACCATCTAGGGTTAGTAATCATGACCTCATGAATATATTGTATTTTTAGGAGATTTCTAGACCAATCATACGTATGGACTGTTGCTAGTATTCACACATGCATTTAAGGTGAATTTCACGACCCCATTTTTACTTGTTTTTATTTTGGGGGGATATTACATGTAAATTACTATTTTCATGGACACAATTACTTGTCAATGATTTCATATGTTATATAAGTGGTTCACTTACCATATGAAGTCCCATTTACCAGACCGTTAATTTCTTTCCCTAAGCAATGTAATCATGGATATTACTATTGGGTTTGACTACCCCCACCTAGGTTATTACCTTAACCTTGACTAGATATCTAAACGGGTGCATTATTAGCCTGTTCACCCCTATGCTTATGGTAGGCATGGGTAGGGGCAATTTAATACGGTTACAGTCTAGCTTCAGTTGTGACGCTAATATAATTTGTAGCATTGTGTGTACAATAATCAAATCATAAAAGTCTTATGGTCCTTTACATTGTTTATTATTACTTAAAACCTGTGAATTCATCAACATTATATTGACATATTTTTCATGCATTTTTTTCAGGTAATTTATAGATGCACCAAGTTAAGCTAGCATGGATCATCTTATATTTAGGGTCATTCGTGTTGTTTGGGACATTCATTTTCGCATTTGTCATATTTTGAAAACAATTTAATTTATTACTATTGCTTTTGCAATTTAACTCTGAAACAATTATGTATTTTAAACTTATTTGTGACGTATGTTTTACAAAACTATGTAGTGATCAATCAGTGACTATGAAACCATAACGTTCACACCCTGTGAGAAACCACTGTGATTTGGGGTGTGACAAATAATGCCAAACGTTTATGCTACATATAGAGAACTTGCTTGAGCCATATAAAAGAGTAAAATAAAAACCATCCAAAATTGCTGCCAAAGAGACCGCTTAGAAGATAGATTAACAGACTTACCATTTGTAACATCCCGGTTTACAGGGTTAGATTTAATAGTTAAAATTAAAGAAATATGAATTTTATATTTTGTATATTGTTAAACGAGTAAGTAATGAGTTAAATGACTATTTTAAATTTAAATTTTTAGACGAGTGTCGCAAGAGATTGTTTTAATATATATAAATATAATAATATATTATATTTAGACGTGCTTCGTTTTTAAAGAAACTTGGGTCGACTTGTAAAGAAAAATAAGCTCGTATCAACGGCATATTTGAATTTTCATAAGACGTTATGTTTAAGAGGTTATAAGAGAAAAAAGTAGTAAGAAACTGAGTTAATTCTAACAATATAATACTAATAATATAAATTTTAACATTTAAATGAAAGCTACGATGGAGCTAAGCAAGCAACCTAGTTGTTTTTATACATAATTTTTATAGTAGTAGGGTCTGATTTTTATTGTCGTATAGTTTTGAGCTTTTCTTTAGAGTGCATTCCGAAGTTTCTTACAGGTTAGGTTGTGTAACTACCGGGGGTATGCCCCCCTAAACATTTGCACCCTATTTTTTTTCATTTATTATATACATCGGATTATATAAAATAACACTCTAATGTCCATTTTTCCATTTCATTTATTTAAGACTTCACATTCGTATATTTAAAATGGTTAGATTATTAAAATATGTTGAAACATAAAAAGTTTACTGTAGTGCTTATTAGTATAGACTTTTGAAATTTCGACCTCCAATATGGGATGGCCGACTTATTTAGGCTACAGCTTGTCTTTCTGATTTTCACAAGATCTTAAAAATTAATTCTTTTTTTGTTTGTTATAGTTTTAGTTTTTTGTTTCTTGATTAATCCAAATACATGGTTTGGCTTGTTTGTTTACCTTAGAAAGAAAGAGCATAGATGATTTCTTTGTTGTTGGCTTGAATACATTAACACAAACACTTGTTGCGAGCATCGTATACTTTCATTCGTACTACGATTTCAATCATATTGGCCGGTCGATATAGTGAAATTATTGTGGATCAAAATTTATAGAACTTTTCATATAATATTAAATCTGATTTATTCTGTACATGTTGCTAATTATATAGAAACTTGAGAGGATTATGAAAGGTGCTTCATATTGTGCTTGGTATTAGTGAGTTTTGGGTCTCAAACTGTACAAGCTTCTTTCCAAACAATAGTTGGTTTTGAATCACTATGTATTCAAGAATTTTAAGTTATTTTGAATCTATTGTTTTTATGGCTTTGGATTATACAAGTTTGGTTTTCATTTTTAATGAGTGTTGTCTTCTCACTCTTCCTCTTCATACACAACCTAATATGCATGTTTAGAAGGCATGTGTAAGTTTCACTAGTGTTTCAAGCTAATGTTTTTTTAGTCACAAACAACCTCATTTTAAGCTAGACTTCTGGGCTTAAAACTTGTGCAATCAAGTTATTCTCGACCCATTGTTGCTTATCGCGCATGCATGGTTGCATGCTACTAGAGGATCAATCATGATAGCCACGGCCATGCCCTAACGACACAAACCTGATAGAAGCATGATATGATTACGCTCCATAAAGGCACTGTTGTACAAAAGCTTATGACTTATTTTATCAACAAACCACTTTTTTAAGACCTTAGATAAGCATAGTTTCAAGAGTAAAGCCATTTTCTTTTTTTACTTATACAAGAGCTATTCATTTCAAATTAGTTGCCTACTTTTCTATACATCAAATTTAGATTAAGTATTGTTTCAAGAGTAAAGCCACAATATCATTTATTTTTGGCCTTTCAATTTCAGGCAATAAAACCATTGTCATTATTCAAATCCTAACATGTCTATGTACAATTCAAGGAAACAAATAACAGCGTCATTTTCATTTCTTTAAATGATTGTCCAAACTCAAAAGGTCAACTCTTGTAAGAGGTAACCAGCAAGCATTCAGCTGGTAGTATAGTATATACCAAGAATCATACAAAATGCTGAGTAGGATATCAAGTTCATACGCATTGTAGTCATAGTACAACCTTTCTCCCTTTGATATATCCCTGTTAGCTAGTAGCAGCACCCTTGCCTCTCCGTTTACATTAAATCTCACGCCGTTCAAATTCTGCTTCTTTTTCCCTTCCCTGTACACAAATTAATAAAAACCAGATTATTCGATCTCAAGTAACACTATTAGTATTACAACCAAAAACACAGACTTACACGGTGTGATTATTAATGCCGTTAATGAATTGCGCAATATTACTGCGCTTATCAGGACAAATGACCAGACTTTTTGAAGAATCAGCAGCACAAATAAGAGTCATTATACTATCTCCATCATCGTTTTCCCGACTTTGTAAGTAATCAACATCTCCAACATACTTTGTGATAATTGTCAAGTCTTTGATATTTTATCATCTTTTACAGTGAAACTGGAGAAAAATACAAGCACACCTACCTTAATGATCCCATCAATAAGTTATTAATGACTGGACGAAACGAAGAAATAAACCCTCACGTGCGAAATTATAGAACCCCTTGAATGAGCTATCCTTGCCCCACCAAATGAGTAATACCATATTATACATAACCAAGAGTTTGGTTGGTTCTTCGATCCACTTTAAATGAGCTATATATCCTTGCCCCCTCGAATGAGTAGATCGGCGATACAAGAATTGGCGTGAACGAGGCCCAACATATAATTCTTTCTTGGAGGTTCGCCCGGCGTCTCTCTTCTCTGGATCCGCTCTCAGAATTGGATTTGACATCAGGGGGCCTGATATGATGTACTTAATGTTAGTGTATGTGAATTGTATAGACGCAATAAGATTAAGGATGAATATGGTTCTTGGAAGAGACAAAGTGTTAGTGTTTCTTAATACCACTATCAATTGATGAAGAAGTAGATAAATAGTATTTATAACAAGTATCATATAACTAACCATACTTCACTGTAATAGTTATATGTTTTAATTGAGTAAATCTCAATCTTTCAGCACTGAATTACGCATCAAAGATGGCGTTGGGGTATTTACTTTTTACCATTTGTATACTACAAATCCCTTTACCATTTATGTGAGTTGTAAATAAAAAGCCATGCAAGACTTCATTTTATAATGGTTCCGCTAAAATCATTATGAACATGACTTCCTTTAATATATACTTCAAGGAATATTAAAGGAATTAACACATATTTTTATTCTGGTAGTAACCTAATATCTGTTAAAGAGCTCTCTAACATATCATATAAGTGAAGAGTACACATAAAATAGGTTACAGCAGATACAACCATAGCATGACTATGGTTTTATTAAATCTTCACATGATATCCTATTTAACATATATAAAAGGTACCTTTATTACAACCAGGATTTAATTAAATATGTCACCCAACAATATATTAAAGTTGGTTGAGCTGAACTATATTTTTGTTTAAACTTGGAAAATATTTAAACAGCAATGTAGGGCTGATGCAACTACTTTTGCCTCTGATCTAGCATTCACCCAAAGAACCAAAGCATTTAATCACGATAAAGTATCATCTTGATATACACTGAGCCATAAATTAATATTATATGGAGTTTAATTGCATACTATGATACTTGGGTAAAGTATATGTTATAAATATAGAGTATCAAAGTTCTCTGTATAAATCTTTTTGTATTATTTCATTGAGATGGAGTCATATAAATACAGTGAGAATGAGAAGAATACGTACTACATACAGGGAAGGTTATACCAACCTTTAATAGCTAGCTAAGCATTAGCTGTACAATAATTACAATTAAATATTGATTGAAACTAAATATGTAAGTAAATAATGTATAATTAATTTATATTCTAAACACGCCCCCGCAAGATGGAGGCTCCGCTGGAGACTCCAATCTTGGACCGAATATGAAGAAATGGAGTCCGACCTAGTGGTTTTGTGAGTATGTCGGCCAGTTGATCTTTGGAGTTGATGTGTAACACTTTGAGAGAACCGGCAGTAACTTGTTCGCGCATAAAGTGGTAGTCAAGAGAGACATGTTTCATCCTTGAATGATAAACTGGATTGGCACAGAGATAGGTAGCTCCAGTATTATCATAGAATAGCGTCGGTGGGTTAGGAATATTGATGCCAAGTTCTAGTAGCAAATTATGAACCATGAGAGCTCAGCTGCAGCGTTAGCAAGTGCCTTGTATTCCGCCTCAGTGGAGGATCTGGATACAGATTTTTGTCGTGCTGATTGCCAAGAAATAATGTTGTAACCCAAGTATAGGATGTAGGCGTGGTGGAGCGACCCCTATCATGGATCCCACCCCAATCAGAATCTGAGAATGTCGTGAGCTTGAGAGGAGATCCTCGGTGAAGGAATAGACCATGATGAATGGTTCCTTTGAGGTAACGGAGGACACGCTTGAGAGCCTGCCAATGAGATTGATTTGGAGAGTGCATGAATTGAGAGAGTTTGTTAATAGCAAAAAGAGATGTTAGGACGAGTAAAGGCAAGGTACTGTAAGGAGCCGACGAGTTGGTGATACTCTGTTGGATCAACAGGTGGAGAGGAGTCATTGGAAGTGAGAGGATCAGAGGAACTGAGAGGAGTGAGAACTTCCTTGGCACCGTCCATATGAAACCGCGTGAGAACATCATGAATGTGACGATGTTGTGAATGGAAAAGGCCGTTAGAAGTGGGGATTACTTCTATGCCAAGGAAATGGTGAAGAGAACCAAGATCCTTAATAGAGAATTTTTGACTTAGAGTTTCAACAAATTGATCTAAGAATTCATTATCATTCCCGGTCAGAACAATGTCATCAACGTATGCCATGAAATATGAAGTGACATTGTTCTTTTGGTAGATGAATAGTGAGGCATCAGCTAGAGATTTTCGAAACCCAAAGTGAACTAGAAAATTAGTAAGTTCCGTGTACCAAGCTTGTTTCAAACCGTATAATGATTTTCAAAGCTTGCAAATATGATTCGGGAATTGGGAGTGAGTGTAACCCGGAGGTTGAAGCATAAAGACTTCTTCATGTGAAGTGCCATGAAGAAAAGCGTTGTTAACATCAAGTTGCTTTAACAGCCAATGTTTGGATAAAGCAATGGATAAAATTGTTCGGATTGTAATGGGTTTTATGACAGGGCTAAATGTGTCAAAGTAGTCTTTGCCATATTGTTGGTGAAAGCCTTTCGCAACTAGACGTGCTTTGTATTTGGCAATAGAACCGTCAGGGTTACGCTTTACTCGAAAAAACCCATTTGCAACCGATTGGAGTTTGTGATGTACGAAGAACTAAATCCCATGTGTGGTTCTGGAGTAAGGCGTTGTATTCAGAATCCATCGCACTTCTCCATTTTGGGTCTTTGAGGGCTTGTGAGTGAGTGGTGGGTTCAAAGGTGGGAGATATAGGATGAAGTGTTGTGGTATTTACAAATTGGTTGTTATAGTATTTAGGATTTGGTTTTCGAGATCGGGGTGGTGTGGGGTTAGTGGCAGGTGGATCGTGATTGTTATTTGTATGGTTAGTAGAGGATGTTATAGTTGTAGGGGTGGTTGGTGAGGAAGGGAGCGTGGGGGTTGAGTTTAAAGGGTCAGGAATACAGGGGCGAGTGGGAGAATTTGGGTTTAGTTGAGAAGGGTGTGCATGTGTTTGAAGACTGTGGTAAGCAGGGTGTAATAGGAGTGACTTGATTATTATTGTTATTGTTGTTGTTGTTGTTGTGTTGTTGTTGTTATTATTATTATTATTATTATTATTATTATTATTATTATTATTATTATTATTATTATTATTATTATGATTATTATTATTATTATTGGATGGTGTTTGCATGGAAAATGGAATAAAGGATGGTTGCATGGAAAATGGAATAAAGGATGGTTGCATGGAATTAATATGTGTGGATGTAGTAATTTTAGGTATGGAGGTGATTGGTTCTGGAGTGGAATCAGTGAAAGAAGTGATGTTAGATGGCATGAGAAGTTTGTTTGCATTAGGAAGGATGGTGGGTTTGAAATTAATTCTATAGGGAAATTGATCTTCCATAAACTCAACATGTCGAGAATGAAATAAACGTTTAGATGTGATGTCATAACATTTATATGCTGACTTGGATGAAGAATATCCAAGAAATATGCAACGGGGTGATCGAGGTTGTAGTTTAGAGGATGTATAAGGCCTTAACTAAGGAAAGCAAAGACAACTAAACGGTTTGAGTTTAGAGTACGACGGTGACGAGCCATAAAGGCGCGCATAAGGGGATTGGTTGTCAAGAATCGAGGTGGGTAGGCGGTTAATGAGATACACCGCGGTTTGAAATGCATGGGACCAAAACGAAAGAGGTAGATTGGCAAAGTGAAGTAATGAAAGTCCGGTTTCAACAATATGTCGATGACGTCGCTCGGTCACACCATTTTGTTCCGGCGTGTGAGGTGGGGTGGTAAAGTGTGATATGCCATGTGTTTGGAGATAAGATGTTAAGCCGATGTATTCCCCCCATTATCCGTAAAAAGAGAAATAATAGGTGTTTGGAAAAACTTTTCTACCAATATCCTAAATTGCGAAAAGAGCATTTTAACATCCGATTTTCGTTTCATGGGATATAACCATGAGTATTTAGAATAATAGTCAACGAACACGACATAATAGTGAAAGCCGTCAATCGACATTTGAACCGGTCCCCACACGTCGGAGTAAAGTAATTGTAATGGTTTTGTGACGTTAAAAGTGTTCTGGCCAAAGGGTAACTTATGGCTTTTATTACTTGAACAAGAGTCACAATGAAAAGATAAGTTTGACAATGAATTTAAATTGAGTCCGATGACTTTGAGAAGAGACTTAAACACTTTCTTGGATGGATGACCAAACTTATTGTTAGGAATCAAGCGGCGCAGCGGAACCAACACACGAACACGCACAAACGATTATCACGCAGAAAACAGAACAATAAACGACACAAGGATTTAACGTGGTTCGGTCGGTGTGACCTACGTCCACGGGCTGCAACTAAGGTTTTCTTTATTTGCTCAGTACAAAAGATTACAATACATGACATGGATATATATAGAGACTAATTAGGGTTAACTATTTAATTAAGAAGAAAACTAAACATGGGCCCAAGCCCAAAGCCTTCACAAACCCAACAATCTCCCACTTGAAGGCTTTGCGATAAATTCTAGCCTGCCATTCAAGTACAAAGCAACCCAGTCGTCCAGTAACTTCAGTAATCTTTAAACAAGTCTTCCAAGCCTCCAGTTCCCTGAGAACAAGCTAAGACTTTATCACATCTCCTAGTTGCAGCGACCCCTCATCATTAAGTACCAGAAAGGTCAGTTGAAGCTCCCCCGAGCTCTAACTCAGTCTTGGCTAGTGCTGCCAACGACTCATCCTCCATCTTAACCGGTTTGGACATTCCACCGGATTCAAAGACACACCGAGGATCACCATCACTCTCCAAATTCAGCAAACAATAACCAGAAGAGAATTTTTCAGTCGCAGTCTTTAAAACCCAACGGTTCTTTGTAACTGTACCCGAAACACGTCTCGTGCTCCCACTGTCACCGAATCCCCTGAATAGTTTAGACTTCTAAACTCGTTCACCTAACATCCATGCTTCAGACTTCATGTTTGCAAAATGAACTCTCTTAGCACCAGATTTAGTGAACCGGATTTTGTTGTGCTTAAGAGGGACGGTCATACATCCCTAAGTAGGTACCTCAACCATATACAATGACCCACGCTTCATACCACGAGCAATAACCAGATTACCATTGATCACCCTCCATTTACCACTACCAAACCTCACTTCCAGTCCTTGTTCATCCAGCTGACCAACTGAAATCAGTTTCTTCTTCAACCCCGGAATCACCCTGACATTCTTTAGGTTCCATGTAGTACCCAATGAAGTAACCAGATCAATATCACCCATTCCCGTTACCTCAAGTATCTCGTCATTGGCTAATCGTACCTTTCCAAAATCACCATATTTTAGACTTACCATCGTTTCCCCATTGTCCATGGCGTGAAACGAAGCCCCTGAATCCATGACCCAAGAGTCCACACTGTTTTCCACACTGAGTATCAATGCATCATCATCTGAAACATCCCTAGCAGCAGTGTTCAATTCTTTCTTATTCGGACATTGACTCTTAACATGTCCCACCTCATTGTAGCTCCAACACTTCACATTCTTCCTAGGTTTAGATGAACTTCTTCCCCGACTCCCACTGTTCTTGTTATTACCCCGACCCCTGCCAACATTTAGTAGTTCACTATTAGATGACTCACCCGAGTTCCTTCGTCTGACTTCTTCACCCATAACTAGATCTCGAATACCATTAAGAGTGAAACCCTTAGTCCCCACAGAACTTGAAATTGCAGTCACAGTTCCAGACCAACTATCAGGCAGAGACGACAACAGCAGTAGAGCCTGAACTTTATCATCAAACTTAATTCCAACAGATACAAGTCTTGTTAAGATTGAATTTAGATTATTAATGTGAGCAATCACTGAGCTTCCTTCTTTCATCCTTGTGTTCACCAGCTCCCGAATTAAGAACACCTTATTCGCTGCAGACGGTTTTTCATACATATTTGACAAAGCAGTCATCATACCACGAGCCGTGGTTTCCTTAATGACATTAAAATCAACATTCTTCGTCAAAGCCAATGTAATAACCGCACGAGCCTTCTTGTCCTTTGATTCCCAATCAGCTTGTTCTATTTTCACAGGTTTTTCTTCCAGTACTATATCCAAATCCTTTTGACATAGTAATGTCTCTATTTGCATTTTCCACCAACCAAAATCAGTGCCATTGAACTTTTCGATCACAGTCTTCCCGTCTTCAGCCATAGTAGCAAACCGGAGACAAAACAAACGAAACAGGCACGTTGAACAGTTGATAACCAGTCAACAAAGGATAGACACACCAGATCTGGTACTTCCAACCAAAACCCTAGAACCCAAAACACCCGACCCGGCGCTTCACCTTCAAAACCTGAGCGAAACCAGCAACTCCAAGAGATCCCAGCCGGAACTCTAATCGCAAAAATCACTCAAAAAACAGCCCCCAAAACAACAGTAGCAAACAGAACCAAACAACAGCGGAAAAAAACAGAAAAAAAATTCTGCCAGTACTGTTCACGGGGGCGGAAAACACTGTTCACGCTGGAAACACTGTTCACGACGGAAAACATTGTTCACGCAGAAAACACTGTTCATGCCGGAAAACACTGTTTCACGCCGGAAAACACTGTTCACGCGCGAAAACACTGTTCACGCCGGAAAACACTGTTCACGCCGAAAAACACTGTTCACGCCGGAAACACTGTTCAAGCCGAAAACACTGTTCACGCTGTATATTATGGCGGCGGCTGCGGAGGAACCCTAGGTGGTGGCGGCGGCAGAAACCCTAGATAGCTTCAAATAAGATCTCCGAGATAATTAACCAACAATCTGCGATCGTTTCTTTAGTGCCTTCCGTGTGTACAACAAGCCAAAGCTCTGATACCACTTGTTAGGAATCAAGCGGCGCAGCGGAACCAACACACGAACACGTACAAACGATTATCACGCAGAAAACAGAACAATAAATGACACAAGGATTTAACGTGGTTCGGTCGGTGTGACCTACGTCCACGGGCTGGAACTAGGGTTTTCTTTATTTGCTCAGTACAAAAGATTACAATACATGACATGGATATATATAGAGACTAATTAGGGTTAACTATTTAATTAACAAGAAAACTAAACATGGGCCCAAGCCCAAAGCCTTCACAAACCCAACACTTATGATGCCAAGCGCCTAAAGAACCGGTTGTGGTGGCATTGAGATATGGCGCGGATGTAAAGGTGCCATAGTAAATGTCATTGACATTCACTCCTCGCATGAGCCGCGCCCCCGTGCGAAGATCCTTGACAAAAAAATGATATGGAAAAAATTCCACAGAAACATTATTAGAGCGACAAAGTTTGCCAACGGAAACAAGATTACGTAAATGCTTTGGAACATAAAGAACATCATTTAGAGTTAAAGTACGAGAGGAGGATGGAAGAGTCGTTTGACCTATATGAGAAATAGAAGGGGTCTTACCATCACCGAGAACAATCTCATCCGGTCCACCGTATTCAGAGAGAGTGTGGAGAGAGCCATGATCGGAGGTCAAGTGGTGAGAAGCACCACTATCAAACATCCATTGCGGAACCGAAGCAGTTGGTCGGGCTGAGGAGGTGTTCACCATGGGAGCCGGAGGTGTGGAAGCAATAGTGATGTTGTTTTCTCGGAGAAAACGAGCCAATTTTCAACACTCTTTGGCGTTATGACCGGGTATGTTGCAAAATTGACAACAGATGGATTGTTTAGTGCCCTGATTACCATTTGATTGAGTGGAAAAAGACCACTGAGATCGGTTCCTGTTTGAGTTGGAAGGCATGTTTCGGTTGAACCTGGTGTCTTGAGTGGCTCGGTTGGATGAATGACTTTGTTGGCGGGTTGTCAGGTTCACAGTGGCCATCACAGGAGTAAGATTAGCTTCTTGTAGTTCACGTTCAAAGTCAACAAGCTTATCAAAGAACTCAGGAAAATAAATGGGGCTTTCTCTAACCTTTATGGCTGCTACAATGGGCTTGTACTCATCACCCAGTTGACTTAGAGTGTGTACAATTAAGTCTTCATCATCAACAGGGTGTTTGGTAAGTGCCAACTCATCTGCAATATTCTTCATATCATGAATGAATTCAGTGATGGTGCGAGTTCCCTTCGGGTTCTTGGCGAGGCGAGATTCTAGTGAGATAACACGAGATCGCGAGGCGCTAGCATAACTAGCGTTGAGGTTATCCCATGCTTGTTTCAATGTATCGGAGGAAGACACGGTGGATTGAACGGTGTCGGAACAACTTTCGAGTAAGGCGCTAATAATTGTTTGATCTTGTCGATACCATAGAGTGTGATCCGGGTTCGGTTTTGTGCGATCTCCACCGAGGAACTGTGGCGGAGGAGCAGTCGTGACATAGTTGTCAAGATTGAGTCCGATGAGGGTGGAGAGAATCTGTTTCTTCCAAACCGCAAAGTTTGAGGAGGTGAGTTTGATGGGAAAGTGTGTATTGGCTGTGAGTTGGATGACTTCTCTGTTGGAGGTTTTGTCGCCGGAGGAATTAATGTCGCCGGAGGAATTTGTGTTGCCGGTGGTCATGGTGATGAGCACTGTTGTCAGGCTCGGATCGGACCGGCCGGTCAGACCGGTCGGACCGCGATTCGGGTGCCTGGCCGATCCGATCCAGGGTGGTTCGTTTTGGTTGCTTTGAACCGGCCGGTTGAAACCGAACCGGCGGTTGGACTGGCGAACCAGGCCGTTCCGACCGGTTTTCCATTTTTTTTTTGTTTTTTTTATTTTAGTGGGTAAAAACGGGGTGTTAAACCATAAATTAGTACGTCGGATATACAAATATAGTTAAGTTTTATATATAACTATAAAATATATGTATAAATCATATATAAATTACTTATATTTAATTACATATATAAATATAATTAAAATATAGTTAAATCCGATCCATCCGGTCCGACCGGTCCGACCACCAAACCAGTAAGGCGTCCGGTTCGACGTCCGATCCGGTTCTGAAAACATTGGTGATGAGAAGTTATCTATGTAAATCTTTTTGTGTTATTTCATTGAGAGATGGAGTCAAATAAATACAGTGAGAATGAGAAGATTACGTACTACATACAGGGAAGGTTGTACCAACCTTTAATAGCTAGCTAAGCATTAGCTGTACAACAATTACAATTAAATATTGATTGAAACTAAATATGTAAGTAAATAATGTATAATTAATTTATATTCTCAACAATAAACAAACAAACAAACAAACCCAGTATATCCCACTCAATAGCAGTGTCTGTGGGTAGGTGGTGGCGAGTCTTTCCTCTATCTTGGTAGGTAGAGAGACCGCTTCCAAAGAGACCCCCGACTCAATAACAAAAGCAATAAATATAGCAAGGCAGCATATTATATATCATACAGCACACAGCACACAGCATACAGCTATATATCACCTAAAGATTTAGAAAATGAATATTGCATACATCAGAGAAGCGGCAAGTTTCATCTATAAAGGGCAGATGTAGAATACGTACACATCAGACCCCGCATCATGTCTTCATTTACCCTTCCTACTGATCGATGTCGAAGTATCAATCAAATAAGATGTAAAATATGTGTTCCTATTCACCTTAACTAGTTAGGGTAAGTAGGGTTGTCGAACCTCGTGAAATTAGTGGTCAGTGTGTTGTAAATTGATTTATAAGAAACGATTACCCAAATTATCAAATTACTTAAACTATTGCCTCTTGGCTGTAAAAATTGGATTTTGGAATGATTGAGAAATTAACTAAGAAAACAAATTGTAAATGACTAAACTTGATTAAGAAGACAATTATGAACAGGGGTAATCCACCCCGGGATTCAGGTTTGGTTCTCGGTCATTGTTTAGCTCAATTGAGTAGAAAATCCTTAATGGGGATTCTATATGTGTAATGATTAAGTGATAATGATAACCATGACTTAACGGGTCTTAATACACAATACCAATTGGATTAACAAACAAAGCCTTGCAATCACACAACTTGCGCACAATTGTATGACATTCAAATAAATATTCACCAAAACAATTGTTTAAACAATCAAAACACAAGTTAAATTACATAAAGACTTAACGGGTTCTAACGTTTAATCCCAACATCAATTGAACACGAACAAAAACCTAATAACACGAAACCTATTACCCGAGGTAGATCACGCGGAGTTTAGCCTTGCATCTTCATGAATTCACAAACAAAATCGGATTGGAACATCATTGGATGGATTGAAATTGAGTTAGAGAAGTAAAGAAAACCTCCAGAATCACCCAAGTTCGTCCCTTTTTGCCTCTGATGCGAATTAGGGTTTTTAGAGTTAATTCTCTCCTTAAATGTGGTCAAATTCCGAAGATTTTGGTCAAACCCGGGATAACGACGTAAGCTACGTCCTTAAGGACGTAAGCTACGTCCTCTTCACTTATGTACGTCCTGAGCTACTGCCTTACGTCCACAAAGAAGGGGAGAAAACATAGGGACGTAAGCTACGTCCTGTAGGACGTAAGCTACGTCCTGTAGGACGTAAGCTACGTCCTGTAGGACGTAAGCTACGTCCTGTAGGACGTAAGCTACGTCCTGTAGGACGTAAGCTACGTCCCATGCATATTTTCGCCTTCGATCTTTCTTTTATTGTCTTCCCGCGTTCCAGATCTCATCCGTCTTTCTCTAATGCTCGATTTCCTTCCTTTTAACTTCATGTACCTACGTTTCATAAGCCGAACAAAGTGATTCCGTTCGATAGTAATAATGCGATAATAATGCATAATTGAACACTTAAATGCATATAAAGCATGAACGCATCACATCCCCACACTTATCATTTGCTTGCCCTCAAGCAAATCACTGATACAATTAGCTCCTATTATGTACCCATGATCACATGATATTTCTCTATAATGTCCGTTAAGGTCCCCCGTCATGATCAACTCATAATTCCCCTAAACAACATTACCTTTCAGATCAAGATTCTTCTATCCAAGCCTAACGAGCTGCCCAATTTTCCCTATGCATGTAATCATACCTCTCACAGTTTTCACTCCTCTCGACTTAATATTTAGTCTAGCAAAAGATGTGCTAGTATGTCAATGTAATACTCTCAACCAAAAACAACTCAAAATTACCATAGGCTTGCACAATGATCGCAACTCCACCAATTAACACAAACCGTGCACACATCAAAAGGTCTTTGAAGGGTTGTAATGTAAGGCTTAGGTTCTGGGTAAGGATATAGAATTTAAAGTGGCTAAAGGTGATGAAATCCAAATAAAAATGTTGAAGCGTACTAACCAATAAAGCAGCACTACACAATGGACTTGGGTAAACTTGACCCATTTTCGCAATTTATTACCCCTGAATCATGACATTGATATTGTGGTCATTTTGACCCATTATCGACTCACTTTTTATTCTTTCTCTCTCTTTTTTTTATTTTTTTTATTTTGATTGATGATTATATCTAAATAATTCACTGCTTCTAACAATATTATATCAAAACTTCAAGCAATCCTTATCAGATTTCATCACATGGGTTTAAAAAGTAAAAACGTTTGAGAAGGCTAATGGGTTGATTCGGGTTTAAACAATTAAAGAGGTTAGGGGCTAAAACTGGTGACTATAGGATCATTGTAGGGTAGGGTAATACAATTGAAACAGGCTAATCAAACAAAGGTTTATCCTAATGCCTTAATCACATGTGTGCAACAGTTTGGTTCATGATCTCAAAACGTATCAATTGTCCAAGTTCTAGAATTAAGCAATTGTTTTGGTAAACACACATGAAAGGAAAGTGAGCAAATAACCTACTGTTGTTCTAAGCTCATGTATAGGCTCAACTCTCACAGAAAACGATGGTTGACCGGCTAAGGGTGTGCAAACATGCATAAAATGTCTATTATCTAGCTCGTTACACTTAGTTGGCTATCACTTATCAGTTCTTAAAAATTTCCTTTTGCCCTTCAGTTGAGCATGATTCAGGACCTCTATTTTACATTACACAATGACACTTTCATGTACCAACTTGTTATTTATTTATTTTTTTTTTCTGTCCCTCATCCCCACACTTAAGTCATACATTGTCCTCAATGTAAGTTTTAGATCTTGTATGTGGGAATTAAAACAACTTCCCCCTACTTAAGTCATAGATCATGCTTCCCAAGAATTACCCCCCAACAACATCAGTTTAACTCATTCCTATCACATAACACTTAATACACCACCAAACACACAAAAGAAAATAATTGTCTTGACCGCGCCATGAAACAACTAGCCTAAAGCAACAGAAAAGGAAAGAAAAGAAAACAAAGGACACACAGAAACATAAAGCATAGTTCAACATAGATAGGGTGGAGCACGTGGACCTGATCATAGGATTAGCGAGTGCGTCAATAACCACCAGATGGTGGTCCTGGATATGGCTGACCGAAGATACTCTCAAGAAAGCCCCGCCTCACATCTCCCATGTCGAAAACATCAGCTTGAGTTGCATGAGATCCACTTGGCTCGTCTGATGGTGCGGTGGTAGTGGGGATCCAAACAGATGGTGTAGATTGTGGGTAGTATGGGGCTTGTTGGGTCTGACTGTAGGGAAGAAGATCGGGTGACTGCCAATCGGTAGAAGGTGGTGTGGTTGTATAAGGCAATCCTTGCATGTAATCCTCGCGATGACGAATGTTCTCCCTATACATGTAATCCTGGTTGCGATAAAATTCCTAGGAATGCATCATATGTTGCATGTACATCCTATTTCTCTCTATTTCCTCATATTGTCGATCAAACATCCGTTGTTCTGGCTCTGACCAACGTGTAAATCCCACAGGATGAGCTTGAGCCACTGCAACCCTTATCATTCTATGATACGGATCATCATCATCTGCCACATCATCTCTCACTGGGCTATCGCGTCTTCTCCCTTCCTCCACAAAACAATCCCCTTCTCGAATGCCAGAGATCCCGTCTTGCACTTCTAAATATCGACCACTCCTCTTATCTACTAACTTGTAAACACCCGCAGACCTCTCATAAGACCACCCCGGAGGTAAATTGCTAATTTTGAATGGCACATGGGTTACTTTCTTCTTCTGAGCCCTGTTTGGTAAAACATTTTGTTTCCTGAAAAATTTTGACAACAGTCGGCAATGTGGGATTGATTTTCTGTCTGATTTCTCCCGAGATTCCCAAATACTCTACAAGATAAGATGCCGAGCAGACAGAGCTGGTTTTCCTGTAACTAATGCATGTAAAACCGTCACCTCATATAACCTTACCTTTGCTTTGTCACCCATTCTGGGAAGCATATTCTGATTTAAGAAAATCAACAACAGTTTGGGCAATGGTTTCAGATTTGCACGATCAAGAGACCATCATCCCACGTTAGTTCCTTCAGGTACTTGGAACATCTCGTATATCATACTTCGCCACACGTCTTCCTTTGCAACCTTGCATGCTAGCATTGCATCAGTGGGGTATGTATATGGGGTTCCATCTGATGTTCTTGTGTCAAAGTGAGCAATCCTATTTAAGTTAAAGAAGGATAGACTCACTGTCTTACCATTCACCTTTCCCGTGAGTTGTGTTGTGGCGGGGGGATTATCTCCTGGTTCCTTCTTCAGGGTAGACATCCATTCCAATATTGCATTCACATAGATATAAGCATTCAATTACTCCAAACCTCTCAAAATCCGATCGGTAAATCTGTCTTTCACAAATCATCAGTTTGTCCGTAGATACTTGACTTGCCTTCATCTTTTTCAAATACATCTCTGCTTGCACATCTGCACCCTTAAAAGATGATAGACGTCTATTTTTTCTCCAAATAGGAAGTCCATCATCCCCATAGTCCTCCTCTTCTGAATCGACTGCTTGTGTAGAATCATTGTCAGATTCGTTTTCAGATTCAACATCTTGCATTTCAACTTCCTCGTCCTCAGACTCTTCATTATAGATCACTCTTCCCCTTTTTGCCCGGGAGGACGAGGCAACCTCCTTTCCTTTTGATGCTCCTGCTACAGTCTTAGTTCTCACCATTTACCTACATTTACATTACCAAAGTTAGTAGAACACCATCACACGATCAACATCTATTTCAACACATTGCAACAACATTCAATTATCAGTCACTACTTCTATAGTCATGAACTAGTTATAGGCCAACTAGATCCATTAGCACCCAATACCCAGACTACTTTCAATTCATGAAAGAATCTGCGTTTATGTCTATTCCTCACAACTCTCTTCTTCTAAACTCTCTAACTTTACCATTTCCATCCATAATCACACACACAATATCACCATCTACCTACATTACCTTCAAGATGGTCCTATGCATAATCAGTCTCATAACATCTTATGAAAGAATTAAATACACGTACCTTGATGCTTGAAAGTGTGTGAGATGAATAAAGATGCAAACTTGACTCTAAAACCCTAAAATCCCCACACTTTTTTCGGAACCCTAACCCTTCAAAATCACCCAAACAACTGCGATTCACATAAAATCACCACATGGGTTTTGTTCCTCTCGAAAAATTAAACCATTTGCATACATAATATGCGAGATTTGGTTAAGAATTGAGGAAGTTATGGTTAATGTAAGTTAGGGTTTTGTAGTGGTAGAGAAGATGAAGTGAAAAAGATGTAGAAAAATGTGTGAAAAACGGATGTGGTGAGGGGTTTTTAGTTAAAAGTGTCGGTTTTGAAAATATGGTTGAGAATTACCCCAAAATAAGTGGTGAAAACCGGTGCCACTGCACCCTGCGCAGACCAGACGTAAGTTACGTCCTATTGGACGTAGCTTAGTCCTCTTGGAAAATGGGATTCCTTCGACTATATGAACGTAAGACAGTAGGGTCGGGCGTAAGGGGCTTTTGGGACGTAAGCTTACGCCCCTAGAACGTAAGTTACGTCCATTTTGTTTTTTTTTTTTGTTTTTTTTATATATATATAAAATAAAATGACGTCACCCCCTCGAAAAAGATAAAGTCGTCCTCGACTTTAACAGACCACCACCAAATTGAAAGTACATCAAAGTAAAAATGAAAAAGAAAAACGACACACGGGTTGCCTCCCGTAAGCGCTAAATTTTTACAAGTCTTTAGCTGGACTGCGTGGTGGTATCAAACATTGAACTCCAAGCTTGGTGAAATTAGTAACAATTTCACCGATTCTTCTGACATTGGATTTAACTCCTTGTCTTCTAGGTTTTGTTTCAACCGATGACCATTCACCACCTGCCTCAGATGATCGTCAAAATCTTCTATTTCAATATCACCATAATGCCCAATGCGCTTAATCAAATAAGATCCTATCCATTTGCTTTTAAGCTTCCCTGGAAAAAAATTTAAACGTGAGTTAAATAACCAAACTTTCTGGCCTACCTCAAATGTCACACGTTTCAATTTGGCATCATGGACCCGTTTCATCCGTGCCTTATATGAGCTAGCGGATTCGTACGCCTCGTCTCATAATTCTTCCAATTCAGTCAAGCTCAACTTCCGTTGTTTACTTGCAACGTCATAATTAACATTAACTTCTTTCACTGCCCATAACGCACGATGGACCAACTCAACAGGCAAGTGACACCCCTTTTCGTAAACCAACCGATAGGGGGTAGTACCAATAGGCATTTTATATCCAATACGATACGCCCACAAGGCATTGTCAAGTTTTGTAGACCAATCCTTGCGATCGGTCCGTACTGTTTTTTGTAGAATCTCTTTGATTTGCCTATTTGATACTTCCACTTGTCCACTTATTTGTGGATGATATGGTGTTGCCACACGATGATCGACACCATATTGTTTAAGAAGTTTTCTAAAATTGAAGTTTTTGAAATGTGATCCTCCATCACTTATGATCACACGGGGGATACCAAATCTGGAGAAAATGTGACTCTAAACAAACTTACAAACAACCTTGTGATCATTTGTTTTAGTGGCAATCGCTTCGATCCATTTAGATACATAGTCGACTGCCATTAAAATGTATAAATTACCAAAAGAATTAGGAAATAGGCCCATGAAATCTATTCTCCATACATCAAAAATATCAACAACTAAAATAGGCTGCATGGGCATTTCGTTTCTTTTAGAAATGCTACCCATTTTCTGGCAATTTACACAATTCTTAGCGAACTCATACGCATCCCGGAATAGATTGGGCCAGAATAACCCTGCGGATAACACTTTATGTCCTGTTTTCTGGCCACTAAAGTGACCGCCACATGCAGATGCATGTACAAGCCCTAACACATCCTTGATTTCAGAATCTGGAATACATCACCTGATAACCTGATCGGGGCCTACTTTGAAAAGATCTGGTTCATCCCATATATACTGCTTAACCTGAGACATAAACTTTTGTTTTTTCCATTTCTTCCAATGTTCTGGAATAGCACCTGCAGCGTAATAATTAAAAATGTCAGCAAACCAGGGCAATTCAGAAACAGTAAACAATTGCTCATCTGGGAACATTTCATTTATCTCCACAGTTTGATCGGAATCATGATGCACAATACGGGATAGATGATCAGCAACCACATTGTCACTCCCCTTTTTATCTCGAATTTCTAGATCAAACTCTTGCAACAGGAGGATCCACCTAATCAACCTGGGTTTGGCATCCTTTTTCTCCATTAAGTAATGCACGGCACTATGATCTGAATAAACAATGACCTTGCTTCCCCAAATGTAGGACCTGAACTTATCAAGAGCATAAACAACTGTAAGTAACTCTTTCTCAGTGGTAGTATAATTCATTTGAGCACCATCGAGAGTTTTACTAGCATAATAAATTACGACAGGTTTCTTGTCTACCCGTTGTCCCAAAACAGCCCCGATTGTAAAGTCACTCGCATCACACATTATTTCAAAAGGGAGTGACTAATCGGGTGCTTGCAATATTGGAGCTTCAACTAGTTTTTGTTTTAAAGTTGTAAAAGATTTAAGACACTCTTCATCAAATACAAATGACACATCTTTTAACAGCAAATTACAAAATGGTTTAGTGATGGTACTAAATCTTTTTATAAATCGCCTATAAAACCCAGCGTGCCCTAAGAA
Organism: Flaveria linearis; assembly: GCA_024085815.1. NCBI lineage: Eukaryota > Viridiplantae > Streptophyta > Magnoliopsida > Asterales > Asteraceae > Flaveria > Flaveria linearis. Next base: position 26,139 of record CM044002.1, read on the forward strand.
TGATCTAATACCTTTTACATTTGTGGGAGGGGGTAATGTTGAAATAACTTTAATTTTTGCATGATCAAACTCTATCCCACGTTTTGATACCACATGTCCCAAAACAATTCCTTCTTTTATCATAAAATGGCTTTTCTCCCAACTCAATACCAAATTTGTTTCAACACATCTTTTTAAAACCTTTGTTAGTTGAACAAGACAATTATCAAAAGAGGGACCAAAAATGGAAAAGTCATCCATGAAGATTTCTAAAGACTCCCTAATCATATCCGAAAAGATACTCATCATGCACCGTTGGAAGGTGGCTGGGGCATTACAAAGTCCAAATGGCATCCGTCTAAATGCGAAAGTACCATAAGGACAAGTAAAGGTAGTCTTTTGCTGATCATCTGGATGAATTGCAATTTGATTGTATCCTGAATACCCATCTAAAAAACAATAAAATTTCTGACCTGATAGCTTCTCGATGATTTGATCAATGAAGGGAAGTGGAAAATAATCTTTTGAAGTGGCGGCATTCAACTTCCTATAATCAATACATACTCGCCATCCGGTTACTGGCCGTGTAGCTACATGTTCACCATCTTCACCTCTTACAATTTGGATACCGGATTTCATCGGTACTGTTTGTGTCGGACTAACCCACATGCTATCAGAAATTGGATACACAATTCCTGCGTCCAACCATTTGAGAACTTCCTTCTTTACCACTTCTCGCATGTTTGGGTTTAGTCGTCTTTGGGTGTCTCTCACAGGTTTGACATCAGCATCGGTAATGATTTTATGCATCACGATAGATGGGCTGATACCTTTGAGATCTGCAATTGTCCATCCAATGGCTGCTTTATGCTCCTTCAATACGTTCAGCAACAACTCTTCCTGATCGCTTTCCAAATCTGATGCAATGATGACCGGGAGAGTTTGATTTTCCCCCAAAAACACATATTTCAGATGTTTTGGGAGCTCTTTCAGTTCCACTTTCGGCGGACTCTCTAATGATGGCTTTAACTGAGAATCAATATGATCAGGTAAAGATTCCACTTGACGTGTCCATGGCGGTCTTCCTTCATGCACAACCGATACGTCAAGTTTCCATTCCTCTTCATTCAGATCATATGCATGCTCAACATCCAACCTGTCACAAAAAACACACGGCTCCTCGATGTTCTCCTTATTGTCATAAGGCTTACACCCGTCCATAATGTCCGCCACAAAGCCTTCATTATCAACAGAGGAGTTAGTTACTTTGTCATATACATTGACACTTAGTTTACGGTTACCAAAAGTCATGTCAACTGCTCCATCTCGACAATTAATTTGTGCATTAGCAGTTGCTAAAAATGGTCTGCCAAGTATGACATTAGATTGTTTGGTTTTGTCAAATGACGCATAATCGAGAACTAAGAAATCAACTGGATAGTAAAAATCATCCACCTTGACTATGACATCTGTTACTATGCCACGAGGGAGTTTTAATGTGAGATCGGCTAATACCACAGTGGTATTGGCTTTTTGTAAAGGACCAAAGTCATATTGGTCATATAAACTCCCTGGTAGAATACTAACACTAGCTCCAAGATCAAGTAGCACCCGTGCGACTTTAAATTCACCTACTTGAATAGAAATAATGGGCGCTCCTAGATCTCGAAGCTTAGGTGGAAGAGCACCTGATAAGATAGCACTCACATTGGCCGGAACATCAAGTTTCTTAGGAAACTTGTGAGTTCGTTTTTGAGTGCACATATCTTTCAGATACTTGGCATAAGCAGGAACTTGTTTTATTGCATCCAAAAGAGGTAAGTTCACTTTAACTTGTTTAAAAATCTTCCACATCTCTTCTTGTTGTGGGCCTCTTTTGTTTAATACTTTCTTGGGTTCAATCAAAGCTGAAGGATAAGGAATGGTATTACCCTCCATTCCTTTATCCTTGCCTTTTTGCATATTATCTTTTAAAAGTGGTTTAGTTATCTCTTGAAAGGTTACCTTTTTTGTTGATTTTGGTAAAACAAGTTCCTGTTCATTTTTACTATCACTATTGACATCCTCCACTACTCCCTCTATAAATGGTGGTGGAAGGACAACCTTGTTGTCATATATCTTACCACTGCGAAGAGTACTTACCTGGTTGATTTGCACATTCCTCACGTTCTTCATGTTAGCTCCCTGATGTTGAGGATTAATGGTGGTATCACTTGGTAACTTTCCGGGGTTCCGCTTGATTTGAGCCACATCCTCAGCTAATTGACCCACTTGCTTGTTTAAGGCTTCATAAGCCTTATCTCTGATTTCATTTTCCCTCTTATTCTCTTGCATATTCTCCTTCATCATGTTCATTAAAGCATCCAACTTTGCATTTGTAGAATCCTCATTACTGACTTGTCCTGATGAAGGATTCCCTTGATAGCTTCTTGATGAACTCCCTTGTTGACCCCCATGATGGTAGTTCCCTTTATTGGTTCCTTGAGAATATGAGGTTCTTTGATAACCACTTGGATTGTAATTCCCTTGTGTTCAGTTTTGATATGCTTGACCACCTTGATTATTGCCTTGAAAGTTAGGATTCATTTGATTTGAAGCATTATCATACTTAAAATTTGGATGATTCCTCAGTCCTGGATGATAGGTGTTGGAACTCATGTTGAATTGCTTTCTATCTCCATAGACGTGATTGACTTCCTCACTTCTTCCCATTACCATGGGACATGAGTCACCATTATGACCCATTTCACCACATTCTTCGCACACATCATATCCTACATTTGCAACCTCCTTCAGACCTGTTCTTCCTAGCTTTGCTAATTGTTTCTCCAATGACGCAATTCTCTCTTTAGTCTCATAATCAACTGTGGTTGACCTCACTGAAGTAGATTTTGACCGCCTACTAGCAGAAGCTTGTGCTTTGAAGTTTCTACACATCCTCTCTAAAAATTCTCAATCTACATCTTCATGGTTAGAAAGAAATGTGCCATTGCTTGTAGAATACAAATACTTTCTCTCCTCATTGGTCAATCCATCCGAAAAAGCCTTAATCAATTCCCAGCATGCAATTCCATGATGTGGGCACATACGGATCAATTCTTTAAACCTTATGAATGCCTCATGAAATTGTTCTCTGACTTGTTGTTGAAAAGAGCGAATAGCATCTCTTGCATCACTGGTTTTACCCATAGAGTAGTATTCATCCAGAAAGATTTGTTGCATTTCTTGCCATGTGCGAATACTATTATCGGGCAACGTGAGGAACCATTGTTTAGCTCTATCTTTCAAAGTAAATTGTAACAGTCGAAGCCTTACTTCATCTGGTGTAAAATGATTCCCACCAATAGTGCTGCATATGGCATCAAATTCAGCAAGATGCACATATGGTTCTTCTGTAGCAGTGCCTCTAAACGCATGAAAAATGGTGAGATAATGAGGGCGTACATCAAAAGCTCTTCCTCTACGATTTGGAGGTGCAATAGGGTTTGGATTTTCAGAAATAGCTGGTCTAAAATGGCTATCCACACCTTGTACATGAGCTCTTTGAGGCCTTCTTGGGTGATTGACATTATTATTGACCCTGCCCCGTTGTTGATTGATGGGTGGTGCATTCCATCCATGTTGATCATTTCCCCAATTGTTATTTCGGTTGTATCCATCACCTCCACCAAGATTTCCATCCCAAGCATTATAATTTGCATCATTATATTGTTCTTCATTATTGTTCCATTCATCTTCATAATCTTCATCACCCGTGTGAACAGTATGCATGCTTACATGATCAAAATCATCTTCTTGATTGGGGTTATTTGGATTCACATTATTGTTGGGTGGTGGTTGATTCAGGTTGTTATGACGGTTGTTATTGGGTGGAGGGGGTGGAATTGGGTTTAGATTTTGGTTATTGGGATGAGGGTTTGGATTTTGAGGTGGTTGGTTATTTGGGTTTTCCATTTCGGTTGAATCAGACGAACTGTTAGCTGCTTGATCAATAGCTTGTGAAATTGATGTAGTTGGTAGCCCTGATCGATGCAGAACATGATTATACCTTGCTGATTTCTCTATCTCTGGATCAAATACTAGTGGTGATTTCCTACCCGAGTATCGAGTATGCATGCAATCTATCACCTGCACACTGAAAAACACCAAGCGTAACAAAGAAATAAAACAAATAAACACAAACTAAATAACGAAACAAATCAAATAACAGAACACCAAGCGCACCGATTCCCCGGCAACGGCGCCAAAATTTGATCGATGTCGAAGTATCAATCAAATAAGATGTAAAATGTGTGTTCCTATTCACCTTAACTAGTTATGGTAAGTAGGGTTGTCGAACCTTATGGAATTAGTGGTCGGTGTGTTGTAAATTGATTTATAAGAAACGATTACCCAAATTATCAAATTACTTAAACTATTGCCTCTTGGCTGTAAAAATTGAATTTTGGAATGATTGAGAAATTAACTAAGAAAACAAATTGTAAATGACTAAACTTGATTAAGAAGACAATTATGAACAGGGGTAATCCACCTCGGGATTCAGGTTCGGTTCTCGGACGTTGTTTAGCTCAATTGAGTGGAAAATCCTTAATGGGGATTCTATATGTGTAATGATTAAGTGATAATGATAACCAAGACTTAACGGGTCTTAGTACACAATACCAATTGGATTAACAAACAAAGCCTTGCAATCACACAACTTGCGCACAATTGTATGACATTCAAATCAATATTCACTAAAACAATTGTTTAAACAATCAAAACACAAGTTAAACTACATAAAGACTTAACGGGTTCTAACGTTTAATCCCAACATCAATTGAACACGAACAAAAACCTAATAACACGAAACCTATTACCCGAGGTAGATCACGTGGAGTTTAGCCTTGCATCTTCATGAATTCACAAACAAATTCGGATTGGAACATCATTGGATGGATTGAAATTGAGTTAGAGAAGTAAAGAAAACCTCTAGAATCACCCAAGTTCGTCCCTTTTTGCTTTTGATGCGAATTAGGGTTTTTAGAGTTAATTCTCTCCTTAAATGTGGTCAAATTCCGAAGATTTTGGTCAAACCCGGGATAACGACGTAATCTACGTCCTTAAGGACGTAAGCTACGTCCTCTTCACTTATGTACGTCCTGAGCTACTGCCTTACGTCCACAAAGAAGGGGAGAAAACATAGGGACGTAAGCTACGTCCTGTAGGACGTAAGCTACGTCCCATGCATATTTTCGCCTTCGATCTTTCTTTTATTGTCTTCCCGCGTTCCAGATCTCATCCGTCTTTCTCTAATGCTCGATTTCCTTCCTTTTAACTTCATGTACCTGCGTTTCATAAGCCGAACAAAGTGATTCCGTTCGATAGTAATAATGTGATAATAATGCATAATTGAACACTTAAACGCATATAAAGCATGAACGCATCACCTACCTACAGATCCTACTAAAAGTCTTTAATTTTAACTCTATGCCTCCACTCATTCCTATCCTCGATCATGTGCTCAGAGAGGTGCAAGTGTACCATATATCGTCTAGTTATTTCATCCCAAGTCAACCTAGGTCTTCCTCTACTCCTCCTACCCTCTAAGTTGATGTTCTCTACTTCTCTAACGGGTGCTGCCATTAGTCTCCTCTTCACATGCCCAAACCATCTTAATCTTCCCTCTCGTATTTTATCTGCGATACAAGCCACTTCTAGCTTCTGTCGAAACACTTCGTTTCTTATCCGATCTAGTCTTGTGTGGCCACACATCCACCTCAGCATTCTCATTTCCGCTACCTCTATTTGCTTCTCGTGTGATTTTTTTATGGCCACCTCTTATCATATAAAATCCCTGATGCTACTCTCCACTTACACCATCCTGCTTGAACATGGTGAGCTATATCGTTGTGTATCTCTCCGTCCTCCTGTAGGTACGAGCCCAGGTATTTGAACCTAGATGTTCGTGGGACCGCCATACCCTGGATACTGATTTGGGTGTCCTCTTCAGCCTCACCACTAAAGTTACAATGCATGTATTCCGTCTTAGAGCGACTTACTTAAGCCTCTATGCTCTAGTGCTGCTCTCTACTGTTTTAGCATGTCGTTAAGTACCATTTTAGATTCTGATATTAAGACAATATCATCTGGAAAGAGCATGCACCACGAAACTAGCTGTTGTATAGACTTTGTCATCTCATTCAATACCACTTTGAAGAGAAATGGGCTCAGTGCTGATCCTTGGTGGAGCCCCACTTCCACGAGGAAGGAGCCTGTGTCTCCGACCGGTGCTCGCACACACGTTTTTGCCCCATCATACATATCCTTGATTATTTTGATATACCTATCTGGTACCATTCTAAGTCGTAGACTTTTCCAAATGAGTTGACGCGGAACACTGACATAGTCTTTTTCTAAGTCGATGAATACAATATGTAGGTCCCTTTTTTTCTCTATATTTTTCCATTATCCTCCTTATGACGTGTATGGCTTCTGTTATAAAGCGTCCTGGCATAAATCCAAATTGGTTTATCGCTATCTGAGTTTCCCGTCTAATTCTCGTGTCAATAACTTTTTCCCATAATTTCATCATGTGGCTCAATAGCTTTATTCTTCTATAGTTTTCGCAACATTGGACATCTCATTTTTTCTTATATATAAGGACTATGACACTGGTAAAGTATATGTTATATGATACTTTAAAAAAAGAGAAACCTCAAATGTGTACATTATATATACATGTCACGATTCGTCTAGCACCCTCTACTTCACAATCTCTCTCTTCTATCATTTTCTTAAAGAACTGAACTTGTTACAAGTTTCACAATAATGCCCCAAACTCATAAGGTCGTTCCAAGAAACAATCATGACTTATCCCCTATTTTATTAGATAGAATGCTAGATCCAAGTCAAATAATCATTTGATGTACTAGAAAATATAGATAGGGGTAAACAAGATAGAGATTAATTATTGGTCTTTGCTTATACTAATAATAATAAATTTTTAATATGATACACGAGTTGTTAAATAAAGCCTATGGAAGGGTGATTTAATTCAGGTGTAATTAATTTCTAAACAATTATCAATATTAAAAACTTTATTGTGTGAAGGACGTTATGTATTTAACAAACACATAACAAAAACTACGGGTTAACATTTGATGATTACATTTACCATAAGCATGTCATATATTACACAAATACTCAATCAACAACATTATTGACCCAAAACCCCAACCACTACTATAACTTGCCTCAGTTTGACCTTGCCCACAATGTTAATGGACAGAAGCAAGGATAAAACAAAGGACCAAAAACAATAGAAGTAATGGGAAAAAAGATATAAATAGGGGTAAAATTAGGGTAACCTTGATTTTGAGATAGAGAAAGAGAAAGATAGAAGAAACTGGGAGCAATCAGTTCTTTGTTGGCCCACAACACCAATGAACCTCAGCAACAGCTTGGAAACATCAAAACTGTTTCCATTGTTGCCGTCTGACTTCATAGCATCTATTTCTAATTTGCTACTGTTGATCCGGATGTTGACGTGCTAGGGTGCGATTGTTGTCGACCATAGATCACCGACATCACTGTATTTGCATCAAAACAATGCACATATGTTTCCTCAACCAAATGTGATTATCTTAAAAGAACTAAATATTGAATTAACCTAAAATCCAACATGTATTTCTTTTGATGTTTCATGCATCCTAACCCTCTGTAAATTTGATTTCTTTTGTCTATAAGTATCTATTTTCCTGTCTTTGAACATGTAGCATTCATGCATATCATGGATAACAAACACAACAATATTCAATCTATTAAAAAACAAACTTGTAAATAGAGATTGATGTAACACATGTTTAACCATAAAAGTGAAGTATAGACCTCAATGAATTTATGTTATTGTTCAACAATTTTTACTATGGTTCGACACTCCAAGCGCTTGAAAGTGCCTTAAATAAGTTCTGGCTTATCCTCGCTTTAGTCTACCTATTTCAAATGTGCGTAATTCTCTCAATCTATAGAATGAGCATAAAAAACTTGAAATCCATACAAACTTGGTATCTGGAGTTTGAAATTGATAATCAAAAACCTATGGGTACCTTTAATTTTATGATAACGATAGGCAGATTGTTAGTTGTAGCATTAATATCCATATTAATTTGTCATCTGTTACAAACACTATTTGGTACAATTAGCAAAATTTGTAAATATAGCAATGTACATATTTAGAATTCATGATGACAACTAATGAGAAGAAAGCAATGTACATGTGTGAGGAAAGCATCATTAGTTGGCAGGTTGAGGTTTTCCTTGGTGGCACCATTTTAGTTTGCAAACTCACTAGAGCTAATTCATTAGTTATCAAAATCTACTACATTTTTAAAAAGTAATTTAGCAAGAGCAGAAGGAACATGAAAATTCATTTTCATAAATATCAATGAGCGTGTAGTTAGTGTGGTTAACATGAGGGATCTGCAAGATAGATACAAGAGTAAATTACACTTTTTGTCCTTTATGTTTGTTCTAAATTTCAGGTATCGTTCTTAAACTAAGGAAATTACAGCAAACATTCTTTATGTTTTAAAAAATTTGCACATTTCATCCTATTATCTAACGGGCGTTAAATTTGATCGTTAATTCAGGTCACGTGCCTTGCACATGAGGGTAGTTTGGTCTTTTTACCCTTAATAATAGCATAATATTAAAACCTACCCCGTCCCCACACCTCTCTCTCTCTACCCCCTCTCTCTCTCTATTTCTCTCTCTATAACACACCACCACCCCTCCACCGCCACCACCTGGCCACCGCCACCGCCACCACCCGCCCACCACCACCGCCACCTCCATCGCGTCCACATCATCATCATCATCGATCATAAAAAGAAAACCCTAGACCCCCTGTTTTCTTCCGCCATGCCACCTCCACCGTCTGCTAGAACATCGCCCAGACCAACATTCCTCATTATCTTGAGACATACAGTGTACTAGTCACTAGCAGTAGTGATTCGTGCCTTTCTACTTTCTTGGTGGCTGATGTTTCAAATTTGAATAACTTGTTTAAGGGTGTGTCGGTTTCTAGGAATGATTCTTCAGTCCCTTTGATGCTTCGGTGGATGCTGTTGGATACTGATTTTAGTCAAGCAGGTTATGGTTATAATTTCAGTAGACATGAGGTGAAGAAGGAGAATGGTATTTCAGTCAACACTTGGAAGTGTATGTGCTAGTCTGAATTTGAAGAAAGGAACCCTTATCTATCTGTAGGTGTCGCCTCCTCCGTCGTCGCCTCCGGTGCTCGTGCTTTCATCCCTACCTCTTCCACTTGTTTATTCACCCTTACCCCACCACCAGTTTACTCTTGTTCACCACCACCCCCACCTTCTTGCTTTCATCCCTACCTCTTCCACTTGTTAGTTTACTAGAATCAATTTGGGATAAATGTTGCTGATAGCCAATATATATGTTGCATTATCTGTATATGGTGGGCCTGTTGGCGATACGGTGGTGACTGTGGACGGTAATATGGTGGCGATATGGTGGTGGCGGTGGGCGGGTGGTGGCGGTTGGTGGGCGGGTGGTGGCGGTCGGTGGGCAGGTGGTGGCGGTAGAGAGAGAGAGAGGTGTGGGGTGGGGTAGGGTGGGGTGGGTTTTAATATTCTGTTTTTTATTATTAAGGGTAAAAAGACCAAACTACCCTCATGTGCAAGGCACGTGACCTAACTTAACGACCAAATTTAACACCCGTTAGAGGATAGGACGAAACGTGCAAACTTTTTAAAACATAAATGATGCTTACTGTAATTTCCTTAGTTTAAGGACGATACCTGAAATTTACAACAAACCTAAAAGACGAAAAGTGTAATTTACTCTTGATACAAAATAAGAAAACTCCATTAAAAATCCATAGGAACCAGAAAAAAGGTAGCTATACAGGAATGGTGATTGAAAGATGTGACAATATCTTCAAACTTTTTACCGAGATGATGCACTCCTAAATAAGTAGCACTACTTCACTATCCCTAATACATGTCCACTACTTACTAACTAATAAGACTAATTTAAACTAAAAACTTATAGCATACTCTAAACAAAACATGACTCAAATACTAGACCCGTAACCCGTAACTTGACCCGACTTAACCCAATCAAGATTAACCCAACAGTTTCTTAACCAAACCAAACTTTATTGAAAATAAAATCATCGTCATGTTCCCAATTATATGAGCCAAAAACCTAGCGCACATATATAAACTGGATCTTTTAACATCTCCATTTACAATACAAGGAGACATATGTGAAGAAAGGATCACCAAAACTATATCAAACAAAACCCATGATGCATCATTACCAAAAATAAACCTACAACAATGGATCGTTAAAGATGGTATACATATTAAAGAATCTAATATGCAAGTATGCAACTAATCAAACAAATTAAGCATAGAATTACATTCTTCAAACCGAAATGAAGAAAGGATGCTAAAATAACCAATTGAATATGTCATGAGGCTATACAGACCAAACCGAAATGAAGAAAGGGGTGAAGAAGAAAACGCTCAAAAGATGTTGCGGAGAAGAACATATGAAAAGCAAGCTTGCGGTTGTATCCGCCATCACCGCATATAACGTTGCCGATCTTTTAACAACACAAGTCTTTGTCTCCGTCTCCGTCTCCGTCTCCGTCTCCGTCTCCTCCTCACATTCTGGTGTCATGGTCATCTGCATTTGCTGCTATCACCATCATCTAGAACCTTTGGTTCGATGTTACTTTCTACCATATATACACATGAAAAGTAGAAAGACAATAGAGCCGAATATGCTTGTAAGTTGTACCATGTGTCTAACTGGTTGTACTTCACTGCTAACATCACTTTGAAATGTTAGTATATATAATATACTACCACCCTCAACTGTTTTTGTCGTAAAAGTTTAGATATCGGTGCTGATATATATACAACATAAAATGACTCTTTGATATTCATTTGATAGCAAGGTATAGCAAGGTTCATTACAACTTTCAGTTTTTGTATCACCTACATTCAATACAGTATGCTATCTAGCTAACTTGGCTTATCGAACAATGTTATATACAACTATAAAATGACTCTTTGATATTCATTTGATATCAAAGTTGTAATGAACCTTGCTACACAATTAGGTTTGACGGGTTAGCTCATGTAATTCTAATTGCTAAAAATGCTTTATTGTGAACTGATTAAAACTAGGCTGTTGTGTGATGGAAATCTTGATAGAGCATGGAAACATAATGCACCTGTTCGTTTGTAAAATTTTATTTGTGTTAACATAATAATTCATATACGTTGATTCTTACAAAATTGAAAGTGTTACTTTTAGATCTTGAAGTAATGGTGCATATGAACTATTAGTAGAGTAATATACATTCTAAATGTAATCACACTCTCTCTCATCAGATACGGCGGGTTACATGTTTATACTACACAAGTTAATATCGTGTATTTGTGTAAACAACACATTTGTCCTTATACATATACTAATCAAACGCATCAATAATTACTCTACGTTGTATAGGGTATTAGCTAGTGAAGTCCTTGTTTTAATGTTACCCATCCCAAAGGTTTGTTACGTAGATTAGATTAGTATATGGGTTGGCTATGAACTCATTTATAACTCTACATAACCTCCCAAAAGCATTTAAATTTAGCGGGTCCTAAAATTAACCCTTTTGAATCGACACTCTATGCGTCTTGTATAGAGCTATACGACGCGTATAACCCTTCTAATTATTTTTTTCGTGTTACCAACAACTTTTATGTAGGTTATGTTGAGTTGTAAATGGTATGACCATTTGAAATAAATCATTGGTCTTCTATGTTAGGTTATGTAGAGTTAATAACAAATTTTGTAATTACTATGGATAGGTTATACAGAATTAAGGTCGAGACAGATGACTTAATGATATACAATATATCAATATATTGTATAACTATTGACTTTTATACGTTAAAACCATACTAGTACTTAAAACACTTTATGCCTCAGAGATGATGTGTTTGTTACCCAGAGATCGCACTACCATCACAACCCTTTATGCATTAAGTAACTTCATAATGCATAAAGAGCGTAGAGAAAGAAGGAAAAGAAGAAGCCCAATGATTGCTACTAATAAGATAAGACGAACCACTATCAGCGATCCAATATAGGACCGACTAGTTTAACGTGATAATTAGTATTATATAAGGCCGTATTTTATACCCAAAAATGACTTAATTATAATAATCAATTAAGTTATACATAACAAAATAAAATTAATGTTTTTTTTCCATTCTATATTGACCTCCATAGCCTGTACATCTTCTACAGGTAAACATACTCTAAACCATATAAATATGTTTATTGCTAAAAATGTGAAACATTGACCACAAAGATGTAGTTGTGTGCATTTTGCATCCACCGAGCAAGTTATACAGTTCATCAAGAAGATAATGCATCACTTATATTAAGAGGTGTAATGTTAAAAAGCAAGCCAGGTACCATGTCAAACAATATACTCTCATGTAATTCAATTGACTTTTATAGATATAACAAATTGTTATAAAAATTTGGTGATTGGCTACAACTGATCCTGTAGAATGGTTTTAATTACCCTCAAATACATCTTTAATGATTTTACACCACCACTAAAGTAAAATATTATCGTATAACTTTTAATAAACATTCACTTATATAATGTAGGAATTTGACGTGACACCTAAATGTAGAAGAAATGACTTAGGTCAGACTAAAGAGGTGTAGTAGTAGGATAACAAACTTTAACGACATTTGCCATGAATTGGTAAGGAGGGGTTGGTTAAGCTTGCGATGAAAGGCCTCAATAATCCCCCAGGTTAGTGATGGCTTTCTATCTGGCTCCAATGGTCTGTTTGAAGAGGTATGATTGTTGGCTCTTTCATATGTTTATATTGTTTCTCTGCGCCTCTTTTATTTTCATCAACCTGGTTCGATTTGGAGGTCTGGGGGTTTTGCATGAAGATGTCGCTGCTTATTGTGGAGACTTTGTTTACCATTTGGGCTTTAGTTTAGCCACACTTATATACAAAAGAAATGGGCCCCATAATAAAACCATACTTATTATGTTCAACATTGGAAGTGGGTTTGGTTCCAAAAATGTAGCAAAATCATTTTTGGTGGAATGAGCTTGGATCTCTTGGGTTCATTATTTATCAATTATCATTGAGCCTTTTGCTTTGCTGTGTTATTTTGGCAGCCCAATAATTTCTAGCATGGGCTAAAACCTTGGTATCCATCTCCTGGCCTCCTTGTTCCATGTGGCCCTCGTTATTAATGGAGCTGCTTCTCTAAGGCCTAAACACTTTCTTTTGGGCCATATTCCTTATGGGTTAGTGAAGGTTTTTTGGGCCTTTGTATTTGGTAGTTAGTCACTTAGTTGTGTTTCATATATTATATTGTTAATTTTATAGTATTAGGGTCGATGTTTATGGTCATATAGTTTTGAGCTTTTGTTTAGAGTGGCGTTCTCAAGTTTCTTATACGTTAGGTTCTGTAACTACCGGGGCTATGTCCCTTTAAACGTTTGTACTCTAACTTATTTTCATTTATTATATTACTCGAATGACACTCTAATGTCTATTTTTTTCATTTTGTTTTTTTAAGACTCTTTCCATTCATATATTCAAAACATTTAGATTATTAAAATATGTTGGCACATAAGAAGTTTACTTTGTTGCTTATTAGTGCAAGCTTCTGAAATATTGATCTTCAATATGGGATGGCTGATTTATTCAGACTATAGCATATCTTTCTGGTTTTCACAAGATCTTAGAAACTAATTCTTTTTTTGTCTTTTATAATTTTTTTTTTTTTTTTTTTTGATTAATCTAAATACATGGTTTGGCTTGTTTGTTTATCTTAAGAAGAAAGAGCATAAATGATTTCTTTGTTGTTGGCTTCAATGCATTAACACAAACACTTGTTGCGAGAATCATACACTTTTATTCGTACTACAGTTTCAATCATATTGGGTGGTTGATATGGTGAAATTGTGGATAAAAGTTTACAAAACCTTTCATTTAATATTAAATCTAATTTATTTCATACATGTTGATGATTATATAGAAATTTGAGGATTATGAAAGGTGCTTCATATTGTGCTTGGTTTTAGTGGGTTTTGGCATATAATCCACAATTGGTTTTGAATCACATTATAAGTTATTTTGAGTTGGATTTCTTCGGTTAAAACTTGTGCAATCAAGTTCTCTACCTGATATTAGAGTTTCACATACAAACCGGTTCCCCGACCCGAACCGGTTTCAACCCGGAAAAACCGACGGGTTGAAACCGGTTTGTATATTTCTAGCCCAAACCGGTTTGGAACCGGTTTTTACCAAAACCGGTTTACGAACCGGCCTCAAAAAAACGGTTTGGAACCGGCCCAAAAAACCAGTATGTATATTTTGTATACTTTAAATATATTATTTATTGAACTAAAAAATTAAGAAAAAAAATACCGGTTTTTAGAACCGGTTTTTAAACTCGAACCGGTTAGGAACTGAGTCGAACCAGTTCCAACCGGATTGGGTTTTATTGGCCCAAAACCGGATCCAGATCCGACCCGGTTCGTGGTCAAAAGCGGTCCCAGAAACTTTAACCTGAAACCAGTCCGGTTCGAACCCGAACCAGTTCAGGAAAAACCGGTTTGTGCATCACTACCCGATATGGTCACGCTCCATAAAGGCACCGTTGAACAAAAGCTTATGAGTTATTTTATCAATAAACCACTTGTTTTAAGATCTTAGATAAGCATTGTTTCAAGAGTAAAGCCATTTTCTTTTTTTATTTATACAAGAGCTATTCATTTCAAATTAGTTGCCTACTTTTCTATAGATCATTTACTTTTCTATAGATCAATTTTAGATCAAGTATTGTTTCAAGAGTAAAGCCACAATATCATTTATATCTTGGCCTTTCAATTTCAGGCAATAAAACCATTGTCATTATTCAAATCCTAACATGTCGTTGTACAATTCAGAGAAACAAATAAGAGCATCATTATCATTTCTTTAAATGATTGTCCAAACTCAAAAGGTCAACTCTTGTAAGAGATAAACCAGCAAGCATGCAGCTGGTAGTATAGTATATATTAAGGATCATACAAAATGCTGAGTAGGATACTCATGTTCATACGCGTTGTAGTCGTAGTACAACCTTTCTCCCTTTGATATATCCCTATTAGCTACTAGCAGCACCCTTGCCTCTCCGTCTACATTGAATCTCACACACTTCAAATTCTGCTTCTTTTTCCCTTCCCTGTACACAAATTAATCAAAACCAGATTAATTAGATCTCAAGTAACACTATTAGTATTACAACCAAAAACACAGACTTACACGGTGTGATTATTAATGCCGTTAATGAATCGAGCGATATTACTGCGCTTATCAGGACAAATGACCAGACTTTTTGAAGAATCGGCAGCACAAATAAGAGTCATTATACTATCTCCATCATCGTTTTCCCGACTTTGTAAGTAATCAACATCTCCGACATACTCTGTGATAATTGTCAAGTCTTTGATATTTTTATCCGCTTCTACAGTGAAACTGGAGAAAAACACAAGCACACCTAACTTAATGATCCCATCAACAGGAACCAAACCCCGCAAAAGCTAAATAATAAAATAGAAAAGTGCACTCACCCTTCAACAGCATCAAATACAACCATGAGAGGTGGGCATTCCCCTTTCCTCATCATATCCTTACATGAATTCAATGTCTCAGTGTCTTCTCTTGATAAGACCTGATCCATGATTCACTAAACTCTTGTGTATCCAGTTTGATAAGATGAAAGAAAAGCATAAATCGAAATGGTTTACCTACCTGCATTCCCCCCTTCTCATAAGTAGGACAATTTGCTGACTTGGGAGCCATGCCACGAGTATATGTAAGCTCATCACTGAAGTCAGCTCCTGTTGCTGTCAGTGCTGTGGCCAGTGATGCCATTTGTTCTAGTCTTCTTCTAGAATCCTCACTTGGACTAAAAGCCAGAAGCCTCCTTTTCTTTTTTGATGTCACTAAACTTCTTGTTCGTCGTCTTTTCTTATAATTGTCCACTGCAAGTCAACAAAAAACCAAACTATCAGGATCCCTATGAGAGATGAATGTTATTTGATTATGTTCTTGTACCTTGGCAAACATTTTCACTCGACTGTGAGGACCTTTGAATGCGGAAGAAGTCAATGATTTTGGTTTGGACTAGAGGAAATCCTGTGTATAGAACAAGAGCCCCATTAATTTCTCCATGACCTCAGTAACATTAAACGATATCTATAGAAATTTCAGGGGGTTTTCTGATTAGAGCAACTACTAAAACACTGATGACCCAAAAATCGAATTTTTATAAGAATTGATTAGGGCAAAATGGAAACCATAAGATGATGATGATAATAATAATAATAATAATTATGATCATAGAGGGAAACATGTATGCATACTTGAAATGGCGGTGCGATTGGATGAGCAAGAAGCACAAAACCATGAGGCGATGGGAACAGAGGCAAGGATAGGCCTGAGGCAAAACAAATGAAAGCCTCGGTCACAGCGGTCGCATAAGAGAAGCTCCGATTCAAAATCACCCGACCCGCACTCCTCGCATCTCGTGTCATCTTCTTCGGACCTTGAAGGTTTGGTGGCTTGGGTCCTCCGCCTAGCTACAACTCTGGGCATCTTTAGAGCAGGGGCCAAGGGGTAGGTATGTATGTATGTATGTATGTATGTATGTATCTATTTATTACAGAGAGGCGGAAGCAGAGGCAGTATCTATGTATGTATGTATTTATTTATTTTTATACGTATGGACTTGGCGGGAAACCAAAGCCAATTGGCGCCCTGCCCTAATTGATTTTTACCATTTGGGCTTTACTTTTAGCCAGACTTATCTTCAAAAGAAATGGGCCCCATAACAAATGCCTGCTTAAATCCGTTCAACATTGGAAATTTGGAAGTGGGTTCGGTTCCAAAGAATAGATGTCATGTAGATGTAGGCAGCAAGATCATTTTTGGTAGAATGGGCTTGTGGTACATGGACTCGGGAGCCTCAGAAGTCAGAACACCTAACAAGCGATCAAAGTAATTATTATTATCATCATCATCTTATGGTTTTGTGCTTCTTGCTTCCGCAGCCCCTCCCATTTCACCCCTAGATTAGCGATACATCGTTATTTGTTTACAAAAATATTGCCCAAATCGTTTATCTTCTGTTATATGTGGATGACATTATCTTAATGGCTTCCAACGACAAACTTCTCCGGCATGTCATTCACATTTTATCTAAGGAATTCACGATGTGGTGGTCTATTTCTTTGTCAATGTTCATATGCAACAAAACTGTAAGCCTTCGTCTTCACCGGTCGACACTTCACTAAAATTAAGTGTTTCAACCAACCCCTTTGTTAACTGATGGTGCAGCCTATCAAAAAACTTCCAGGGGCTCTACAATATTTAAAAATAACACGGCCTAATCCCACCTATGTCGTGCAGCAAGTATGTCTTTTCATGCACGCACCATGTGAACCACACATGCAATTTCTCAAGGGAGTCCATCGTTATGTTAAAGGTACACTCGATTACGGCCTCTCTATTTCTCCCTCAAAACCCACTCAACTTGTTGCATATTCAGACGCTGATTGAGGTGTGTCCCGACTCACGAATATCAACCTCTGGGTATTGTGTCTTCCTCGGGGACAATTTAATTTCCTGGCCATCCAAGAGGCAACCCACGATCTCTATATCAAGTGCTGAAGTTGAGTATCATGCGGTAGCCAATGCGGTAACCAAAACGAGTTGGATAAGAAACTTACTGCTAGAACTTTTTTGTGTCCACTCGTAAGGCCACGCTTATATATTGTGACAATGTCTCTGCGTATACCACACTAAAAATCCTGTGCAACATCAACATACAAAACATGTGGAACTCGACATACATTTTTTGCAGGAAAAGGATCCGAGTTCTACATGTTCTAGCCGATTTTCAGTAATAGACATCTTTACCAAAGGACTACAACGTCATATATTTACTCGGTTTCGAAGCAGCCTGTGCATCCGGTCACCTACTGCCCCTCCTGATGAGGTGTATTAATCGACACTTTATAGTAATATTATTATTTATATATTGTAGTCTTTTAGTCAATCGTTTATTTTAGCAAGTAGTTCAGTGTTGAAATCGGTTACCTTGAACCAAACATCAATCCCTGTAATATTTGTGGATGATGAAATCATCGATTGAATTCATTTGTCTTTAATAAAATGAACAGCTTGTGATGAGTGGAGGATGTAATGATTAGGTTGTTCAAACATGTCTAATAAAACACGGTGATTAGACTAACAACTAACGGTCAGGATGGCGGAGTAAGGGTAAAACAATGGTGTTAAAAGGTTTGGGGTGTTTTTTTATTTTATTTTATTCGTTAAAGTAAAATTCACGTGACAAACATCTTCAAGGTAATGTGTTAAGATAAAAAATAAAAATAAAAATAAAAAGCTAAAAGACAATATAAACATTGGGTCACTAAAAAGCTTACAACTTGAAATCCCCTCATTTGTAAACCAGACTCCATTTGTAGGCTTCGCGTGTGCTCAGTTTAATTAAAAGTCCAAATGGCAGAGACGCTTAACATGAATTCTAAAAAAATGAATGGATTTTCAACATATGGGTAGCAAGTATGTGATGGACACGACTTTGATCAAGTTATGTTATAAACGATTGGTGATTTGATGGTTAGGAGTAGAATTGTATTGCACAACAGAAACTTGCTAACCGGCATTAGTTGACCAGAATGATGCAGAATTTGGTGGGTGTTGAAATAATTGTGCAAAAGTGAGTGTCGTCACCTAAATTAGTGGAGATTTTGCAACACAATAGGCAAGCAAAATGACTACAAACTTCAGATTTCAAAATTATAATGTTCCATGCCTCCCCTAAAATGGCTTTTTTCCTATTTCTTTCGAGAGTTTAAACCCAGATACAATGATTACAGCGGCAGTTATATTTGGGGTGCCGATCACTCATGAATATCAGTTGAGATTTTAACTTACATGGCTCGTGTAATTCAGTTGTATTTGCATATCAATTCTCCACAAAAGCATTTACATGTCACCGTATACTAACAGATGTGTTCATTAGTGCAAGGAAGGTTCACGACGCTTTGTCAACTTACTTAATATATATGCCATAGCAACCTTTGCACTGAAGTTGCTGTGCCCACGAGCCAGACAGATCACACCACCAGCAATGATCAACCCGTTCGCTATCAATTTCTTTGAAGGCTTTCTAGAGAGTTCACTCTTATTGCACTCTTCAGAGACATCTGGATGAGCTATGGCAGCCATTTCGCTGGTGGTATCTAATGAGAGTGGTACCTAAATCAATAAAGAAAATCATTTACTATGATGTTTGAGATTGTGTTTTGGAAGTTATTATGTGACATGGAATAATTATAATCAGAATCGGTTGTACCGAAATGAGCCATAAGAGAGTTTTTGGATATGCTTCTACTGTTTGATTTATGTCATAACAAACAGATAATCAAACTAATGTTTGGACATTCTAATAATTTAAGAACTCAAGAGGGAAAATGACCCTCAACCAGTTTTTGGTAAGCTTCTCTCAATCTGATCATCAAAAACTGATCACAATAATCAATCAGAATCAGATAGCCTGCATCCAACCACTCAAAAAGTGGTTGTATGCGAATTTTTGAGAATCACAATAATCATATGATAGAAAAATGTAATCCCAAACACTGCCTAGCCATATTTCACAAGTCATTCAAATTAATGAGAACACTCACCTTCTGAACAAAAGTGATTGCACCAACGCTTGAAGTCAATTGAATACGTTTAATGGCAGAATACTTCCGAAGAGCATTATCCATCTTACACACATAACTCCATATGCCTTTAGCAAAGATCATTTTGGCCATTTCAACATTCAAACCGGCATCTTCTTGGTGAACCATTTTGATCTGACATGAATTCCTACCAGGTACTTCAGCAGAACAGAGAAGAAGGGGAAAAGAAAAGATTAAGCCTTGTGTTGAAGCAAGAAAAAGCAATCAAATATAATGCTTTGTCATTTAGGTACTAGGTAGATACACCACAGTGAATAAGGCAGATGCTCGTACAGTTCTAGCTCCCCATAATTTGTTTGTATCAATATGCAACAGGCCCCCCATTTAAAGATCTACCATTAGGTAACTATTTTCACTGCAAATCAAACTTATAATCATATTGTTCGTTTGTCTGTCAAGTCAAGTGGAACATTACCGCACTAATAGATATTTCAGGTAAACTATCAAACATGCAAGTGTAAGAGAAATTTTACTTTTTGTTCATCACCTTTGTCATCTTGAATAGATAGAACTTTGAGCTATTTAAAAGAAAACAAACGGTCCAAAAGAAAACAAAAACAGGTAAAAATGGGTAGATGCTAAACAACTGGTTATGATCCAGATAAAAAGGGTAACCTAGAAACTTGCCTTCCCTGATTCTCCAGCCAGATCTCAATAGGCCAACCCGTACATACTTCTTTTGTCTTGGAGCTAAAGAATGGTCACATTCCTAAAAACATGATTTAAGTTATCTTATAGACAGCAAAGTGAATAACAGTATACAGAATATAATGTTACTATGTTAGTAAAAATCATCAAACAAATATTCTCTTCTATAATTAATACAGCCCAAGAGGTATAGAATGATTAGTAGTGGCAAGTATTAATAGGTAGCTGGTAGCCTCGTGGTTTCTTTACTCATCCCACCATATTTATTACCAAGAGTAATCTGGCTTCTGTATTATATACGTGAACCAATAATTTATTACCAATAAAAATGTCCCAAACGGAAAAGAAAATTCAGACGAACAACACATGCGTTAATATAAAAAAAAAATCAAAATGCAACTTAAGAAGTCAGGTGCACACTCAAAGATACATCATAGACTATAATACCTTACTATAACAGTAATAGGTTCCATCTGTTCCTTCCCAGAGCCTCCATGCTAGAATGTACTCTCTTGGTGTCAAGAGAGGAAATTTTTTTATTGTACGTCCAACTTCAGTTCCATTACTCTCATCCAACTGCAACTGCTCATGGTGAATCAAGGTCTTGTCCCACTCCTTTCTATAAAAATTATCCATGTAGAAGTCTCTCAATGTCTCACAAGAACAAAAATTAAATATTGTTGTACTTAAATACTTCAGTGGACCACCATCCTGCAAATAACATAAAACTTCAGAAATACATCAATCACACTCTGAACATAATTATGCTAAAGTTGCCAAAACTAAAAATTAAAATGATCACGTATAAAGTTATACATGCTCATGCCTTTTTTAGTGTCAGAAAAGTTAACACTGTTAGGATCAAACTGGTACGAAACACACGAACAAAGAACAATAAACAATTAACAGAGACACAAGATTTATAGAGGTTCAGTCACGGTGTGCAACCTATGTCCTCTTGGGGCAACTAGGGTTTTTCTTTTATTGAGTGATAATGATTACAAGTACAATGAGAAGTATATATAGACTACAATTAGGGTTAATCCCTTAAGTTAATAATCTAACTAAACTGGGCCTAATTAGAACTTGGGCCGGCCGAGCCCAACTGCTCAAATTTAATTCACCCGAAGCCTACACCTAACAATTCTCCCACTTGGAGGCTTCGAAACACGTTTAGCTGCACTCCGCTTCTTTGTACTTCTGTAAAATCCCTCTGACTTTTGCACTCCCTAGCTACCCCCGCCTTCTCAACATTATTCCTGAAGGCCAGCTGAATGTCACGGAGTGATTCCCAAACTCTCGTGCGGCACTTAGTCACCGTACTAAGTCAGCCTTGATCTCGACTAGATCACCAAGTTAGCAGCGATTCAACGACTTGTAGAGATTGTAAAGAAGATCACAAGGAAGCTTGAAAGAAAGAACACTTGTATTACTTGAGAACTTGATTACAAGGAAGCTTGTTACAACACTTTGTGAGGTGGTTTGAAATGAAACCATCTCCACCTATTTATACTTGTCTAAAGTATCTAGATTATTCTTAATCTAGAAATATCTTAGTACTAAATATCTTAGATATTTATAAGTAAATATCTAAGATATTTACAAGGAATGTTCTAGGATTATCTTTAGACTAATCTACTAGATATTAGATATTTAGACTAATCTACTAGATATTAGATATTTATAAGTAAATATCTTAGTACTAAATATCTTAGATATTTATACGTCCTCTTGGGGCAGCTAGGGTTTTTCTTTTAATGAGTGATAATGATTACAAATACAATGAGAAGTATATATAGACTACAATTAGGGTTAATCCCTTTAGTTAATAATCTAACTAAAGTGGGCCTAATTAGAACTTGGGCCGGCCAAGCCCAACTGCTCCAAATTAATCCACCCGAAGCCTACACCCAACAACCACTACGGCACAATTAGTGTGATTATATTCAGGTTGTCTTATGACTATTGTGATATGAATCAAGTTAACTTTTCATGTTGATAAGAGTAGAGGGATGTTTGGGTATATACAAAGCAGAAAATGTAATCCTTAAGTAACAAAAATCTATAGTGTGATATGTGAACGTAAAAAGTAAAAACCTTCAGCTATCATAGCTTGGAAGGAAAAATAAAACTGGAGCTTTCTGATAGGGTCAGTGTCGCAAAAATCGACCTAGGCGGCCGATTAATCGGTGATTAATCGCTAGGCGGCCGAGGCCCTTGTAGATTAATGCTAGTTGGATCAATTAATCGGTAATCGGACCTAGGCGGGATTAATCAGTGAAAATCGGTGCAAATCGGTGTAATCGGCCATACCGGTCAAAGCCAGTCAACGACGAGGCAGCGACCACCCTGTTCCACCTTGAAACAGCTCCAACCGCGAATAGCTCCACCTTGAAACAACTGGCTGTTCATCGGCGACCACGAACCGCCACCCACCGGCGAGGCGGCGACCACCCTGTTCATCGGCAACCACGCAACCGGTAACCATATCCCCATTTTTTTAATTTTGACTTTTGAGTTTTGAGGGGCTACTAATTTTGACCAAGTAACGATCTGCTAGTTGTATGGTACTATACTACTATGTATATTTTGAATGTCCCTATGAATTGTGTTTATTACTTTATTTTCGAATTTTGATTTTTGTTTGCATGAATATGTTTTGAATTGTGTTTATTTTCAGATTTTGTGTTTATGAATATGTTTTGTACATGTTATTTACTTGCATAGATTATAGATTAACTAAGTGTTTGATCTTTGAAACTATTTGATCTTTGAAACTATTTGATCTTTGAAGTGTTTAAACTACTATGTTTTAATTTTTATATTTTGAACTATGTGATCTTTGAAGTACTTGATGGTTAATTTTATGTTTAATTATTAATGTTTGAAGTGTACTAATCTTAAGTATATATATAATTTCTAAAAACTACATATAAAATTTCCAAATCGATTAATCCCGATTAATCCCTAGTCCTTACCTCACCGCCCGACTAGCGCCTAGCGATTTTTACAACATTGGATAGGGTAAAAAATGCTTTTAATATGGCAGTTGCTTAACAACCGTATCCTTAGGTGAGCATATTATAGAATAACCTTGGGTTTGCAACACTTGACAGAGTAAGAGAGCAAATCATTTCTTCTATCAACAACACTCTCCCACTTCTCATTCTCATGCACAGTCTCATCCAAATTGTCCATCAGAACCTTAAGATCCAAATCAGTAATGATATCTGAAATTCTGCAAAAAAAAATTACAGAACTCCACATCAACATAAGGTACCAGTTGAAAGAATAACCAATTCACAAACAATAAGAGTTGTGTGATACTGTGATCCTTTCTTCTGTTCCTATGGCACACAATAAATACAGGAGTTATTCCACTTCCAAAGTATTGCTTTACCCTGCTAGTGTTGTTCAATTTCATTTACAGACCTTAGAAATTACAAGGTTGGTCCAAAACTTTGCATAAACATAACACCAATAGTCCCTGAGTTTAAATTTACTACATAACATAAACATTTGGGCCAGGACGACTGTTTCATTATGAAAAGGAAACACTATCTAAATGAGTACATAACAGGCCTTTGGCAAGAAGTAGAATATAAAATCGAAAGGCCTAGATAATAAAGACTAGCAGACGAAGAAAGGGGAGAAAAGATAGTTCATAATCCTCGAGGAGTCGAGGGGCCCGTAGATATCCAAGCATTGGCGATTGAAATACAATGTTGTATATGTTGGGTTTATGGAGTCTTGATTTGGGCTCGGGTTAAAAGACAACTCAGTGACAGATTAATTAAATTAAAGACCTGGCTCGTTTTTATTTAGTTTAGCCCATTAAGGTTTTCTTGGGGATTAAGTTGTAAACCCTAATTTTGCCTATTGTGTATTGTACTTGTAATTCCGCACGAGTGAGGCAAAAAGCAATAAAAGTATTATCCTGATTGCAGCCCGTGAACGTAGGTCACATCGACCAAACCACGTTAAATCTCGCATGTTCATCTTTGTTATTATTTTCTCTCGCAGTTTGATTGTGTTTGTGTGTCGATCTACACTCGGATCCCTAACAAGTGGTATCAGAGCTTTGGCTCGTTACACACAGAAGAAACACATCACGAGAGAAAGAGTTTGCGATCTAGGGTTTGTCGCCAGCAGCCCGTTGTCGTCCCAACCGATCTTTTCTTCTTCGTGTGCCACATAAAAAAAAGACGTTCCTTTTTTTGTGGTTATTGTGGGGTTATTATTGTTTATCCAAGTATTTTTAAATAGTTACCAAGATCCAAAGTCGTGAAATCTCAAGTGCATTGTTAAACTCGTTTATTTACTATTTTTTGAGACTGAGGAAAAAAGGGTAGTGTTCAACAAAATAACACTCAAGTTCAGGCAGCCGGTCATAGTTGTGTTTGACACTACTTTCAGTCTTGACTCGATTAGTAAACAAATTATAGTTTGAGATAATGACCGAGAACGGAAAACTTCATATTGAGAAGTTTAATGGAAACGACTTTGGTTGGTGGAAAATGCAAATGGAGGATTTGCTTGTTCAGAAAGACTTGGATGTTGTTTTGGGTGATAAACCAGAAAAGATGAAAGCAACTGAGTGCGAAACTTTAGATAAAAAGGCCAAGGCGGTTATTAGGTTGTCACTGACAAAGGATGTTGCATTCAACATTCTGAAGGAAACTACAGCGAAAGGTATCATGGATGCGTTATCGAATATGTACGAGAAGCCTTCGGCAGCAAATATAGTTTTCTTGATTCGAGAGTTGGTTAATACAATGATGAAAGAGGGAAGTTCAGTTTTAATGCACATCAACAACAAGAACTCGATTTTGTCAAGACTTGGGTCAGTTGGCATCAAATTTGAGGATGAGGTTCAGGCTCTACTACTGTTATCATCATTGCCTGATAGTTAGGCTGGTACTATTACAGCGATTACTAGTTCTACCAGCGTGTTCGCTTTAAAAGGGATTCAGGATATTATTATGGGCGAAGACATCAGACGAAGAAATTCAAGTGAATCATCAAGTGAATTATTGAATGTTGGCAGAGGAAGAAAGAATAACAGAGGTAGTAGGAGCAAGAACAGAAATAGGAGTCGGTCTAGGGCTCGAAATGATGTGACATGTTGAAACTATAAACAGGTGGGACACTTCAAGAATCAGTGTCCGAATAATCAAAAGGAAGTCAACACTGCAGCAGACTACTCAGATGATGATGCTTTAATCTGAAACTGATAGCTTATTTGTTTAATTCCCACGTTGCATGTTTGTACGTAGGTCTATATATAGACTTAACTCCTTTAATGAAAAGATGCAGCAAGTTTTGTTTTGACTTCTGGTGGTTTCTCTTTATGTTTCCTTTCTCCTCCTAAAGCATAAAACAAATTCAAGTTTCATTTGTATATATCAAAGGTTTAATCCAACATTGGGTATCAGAGCCTAGGGCTCATACCATGTTCAATTGAAGAGAGAAAGTAGAAGATCGGCGATTTCATGTGACGAGATCGCGAGAAAGAAGAAAGAAAGAGGACTGGCTAAAATCAGCAAAGAAAGAAGAAAGAAAGAAGAAGGCGTTGCAAGCAAGAAGAGAGAAAGAACCAACATCACATTGCAAGAAATAAAGAGAGGAGAAAGAAATCGATAGAGAGAAGAGAGAAAGAGACCATGTCGATTCATAAAAAGAAAGGAAGAATAATGGCAGAAGATAAAACGAATGAAGGAGGATAGATTGTAGTCCGTGAGCAAGGTAACATATCATTACAATGCCCTAAGTTAACTGAAACTATTATACTTCATGGGCTATTTTGGTTGAAACCGTGTTGAGAGCACAAGGTCTTTAGAAAACGATAACCAGAGAAGATGAGGATGAGAAGAAGAACTACATTACAAAAGCTATAATTTATCATACCCTTCCCAAAGATGTTCTTTTGTAGGTTGCCAAACACAAGGATGCACAAGATGTTTGGGAATCCATTCAGATTTGGTAATTAGGTACCGAACGGGTACAAAAGGCAAGGTTGCAAACATTAAGGGGTGAATAGAGAAGCTAGAGATGAAAGAAAACGAAACAATTGACGACTTCTCGGGTAAGATAAGTGGTATGGTCGAGAAGTTCAAGAGTCTCGGTTCAAGACTTGAAGAAAAGGTGATTGTAAGAAAGTTTCTCACGGATTAGGAGATGGAGCAATAAGGTTCGAAGCCTCCAAGTGAGAGATTGTTGGGGTGTAGACTTCGAATGGATTAGAGATGGAGCAATAGGGTCGACCGGCCTTAGCTCTAAATGGGCCCACTTTCGTTAACTTGTTGACTATGGGATTAACCATAATTCTAATCTATAAATATATCCCTTATACGTGTAAATTTTTATCACTCAATAATACGAAAACCCTAGTTGCCCCTATGGATGTAGGTTGCACATTGCGACCGCATCACGTTAAATCTCTCGTGTTATTTACAGCTTTTGTTTGTGCTTGTGAGTGCTTTGAGCTTAACATCAACGACGTCGATGGTGGTCGGCAGACGTTGTGGTTAGAACTTGGCTCTAATATTATACAAGTTGATTTCAAGTGAGCTTTTTCAAGTGTGGAGATATTTGAACAACCCAAGTTGATGGAAAAAGACTGTTTAATCATTCAAATCGAGACATGAACCAGGTGTGATTCTCTTTTTTCTTGACTCTAGAATCTCTAAAAAACAGCTACAGTTTGATTTCCAAAATCAGACCAAAACTTATTTTGTTTGAGAAGCAGACCCGAATCTGCTCATGTTGGTCAGGTTCCAGACGTAATTGATGGTAGCAGTGGAAGCTGATGACGTAATTGTTGCATAGATAATAGAGAGTTAGGTTTAGATAGCAAGTGGCACTTATTCAATAAGAACCTGGTTAAGCTGCAATGGTGTTGCAATGAGTGAATAAAGCTACATGTACTGAAAACTAAAAACAAATTAGAGGAACACGGAACAACTAACCTATGTTTATGCTGTTGTTGGGACGATGATGATGATGATGATGATGATGATGTAGAGGACATAGTTTTAGGATTGTTGGGTTGCCCTGTAGATCCAAAACAAGAGTTCCTGAATAGAAATGAGAATCTGGGGAACCTCGCGAATCGCCACGCAACTATTAGGGTTACGACAGCAAGAGTGTAAGTGACCCAACCAATCCCGACTTCTCCCGTCGACGATAAGAAAAACTCTCTGCTCCACATATTCTCCATCGCCCTCAACCTTCAGTCTACACCTATACATATGGGTTCCGCCTTATCGTCATCACATCACGACTAGTTTCTTGTTACTACTTGTAACACAACCCGGTGATCGAGGTTGTAACTTTTTCTTTTTATAAAAATACCTAATGGTAACTAAACTAACCATTTTTTTATGTTACAACTAGTTTCATGTATGTATATCCGGGATGGATCTAGTATGAACCTAGTTCTATTTAAAAACATAGAAACAAATAATGGATGAGTGGCTATGATTAATTACATATCATCATAGCCACTAAAGTTACTAACTAATTAAATAGGGGGTATATTAGTAATTGTGCTGGTAAAAAAAGATTAACGTCAGCTTTGAATCCCTGGAAATTTGTTACTCTTGTTAGACAGTTACAATGGCCATTCAAAATTCAATGAATCTTCAATCAGTTTTCCCTGTTAATAGCATAGCAACAAAAAGAAACATATCATCAAAGCTAATATAAGGTTTTCTTGGTTCTGGGTTAGAGTTAAGAATACAATTAGGCAACGAAAAAATAAGTCACAGCTAATATAAGGTTTTGTGCGATTAAAGACATTCCTATCGGTTGAAACGAATAAATCAGTTTGAGCTAATATAAGGTTTTGTGGGATTAAAGAAATGAAAGAAATTAAAGACATTTCTATGAGTTGAAACAAAGAAATCAAAAGAAATGAAAGTCTCGGATGACTATGGGAAGACCGTTACAAGTTGTAAGTTTCATATAATGTGCTATTGTGTCAGTTGTGTTTTGACTTCTATGTTGTTCTTAATCAATCAATGGTTCACAATGTGTGTTCGATCGTGGTGGTGATGAATGTATTATCATGTATGTTTTTATTTATGAAAAAATATAACTAATTAGGGTTTTAAAACATGAATGCGGTACATTTTTAACGTGTAGTTCTAACAAAATCAAATTTTTAGTGTTATGTATGTGTTATTTTGTGAGTGTAATACAATAAAAAAGATGCAATTTTAAGTTTCAGGTGTTATTGAATGATTATGCTAAATGAAATCCTAGGTTTTGTAGTTGAACTGGTTGGGGGAATGTTTGAGCTTTCTTCTTTATAAGGATTTTTGAAGTTTGTTTGTTGATATATGCATGTGCCCTGTTTTTTTATTTTAGGTGCTAGTAAGGTATAGTTTGTTATTTAGGTTGTTACAAAGAGGTGCAACTAAGGGATGTTGTTGTTATGGTTTATTACCTGCTTCATAAAGTTGAATAATTGTTATCAGTTAGAAATGTGCTGCTATTAGGTTTTAAAAACTAAATGTTTATTGCAACATGATTAGAAATGTCAAAATGCTAACAATTCAGTGGGTTGTGCTCTTTTTTAATAAAACAATAGAAACCTATCAAGGCACGATGATAGCAAAGTACATGGCAAAGGGTGCAATGGAAAGATTAAGGGAAAGGTCAACAATGTGACTCTAAGGAAAAGTTCATCGGGATATGCTACTTTTTATTGTTTGTTTTAACCTGTGGTTGTTTGTTTAAGACATTATAGTTGATTTATACGAGGTATTTTAAGTATTGTTTGATTTTATGAGGGGGGTTAGGATCATTACAGAACCACTTTTTATTTTCAAAACTACAAAACTATTGATTTACATAGATGTAGATTAAGTGTGACGATACTTGAGTTATTTTACATATGTGTATATAAGACATGATCAATAAACTATGTAAGAGAACTAAATATCACTAGCTTTAACTTACATTGATGTAAATCAATGGTTGGTAATTTATATTTATGTAAATCAATGGTTCTTTTGGTTCTGAAAATAAAAAATAGTTTTATAATAATCATGACCCTATATGTGTGTGTGTGTGTATATGTATGTATATATATAATATAAAATGTAACTTACATGTTTATAAGTTTAACATTACTAACTTTCAACTAACAGACCTAGGGATCATAGATGAAAGAGAACGATACATTAGGTATATTTATTGTTTTTAAACTTTAAGAATCAAATTCAAAATTTTGATCAAACCACAAGGATCATCTGTGTAATTTACTCAAAATATAATTATCATAAATCTGGAATATGTTTTGAATGAAACTTCGTGACTAAGTTTATTTAGTAGAGCTTCATGACTAAGTTTATTTAGTAGAGCTTCATGACTAAGTTTTAGATGAGATTTAACGATTAACTTTCGGATAAAGCCTAATAGTTAAGTTATGAATAAAACTTATCGATCAAGTTTTGAGACAAACCTAAATAAAAATTAATAAGTTATGGATTAAACTTAACAGTTAAGTGTTGGTCAAACTAAATACCTAAGGTTTAGATAAAATCTAGATAAAACTTAACGGCATTTGGATAAAACTTAGTAAGTAAGAAATACATAATGGGTACGCAATATTCATATATAAATAGATAGATGTTTTCAACTTTACTTCATTTCATAACTTTCTAATCATGTTCCCTAATTTCATATACGAAACATTCTCCTATCTTTTAAACACCATAAAGATTACGTGCTCGTAATAACCCAAGGTTAGGAAACCGGTGTAGATGCTCTAGATAATAAATAAAGAGGTTTTGATCAAACATCATCAAGATGTTAGAAGCTCGTAACTTAATCATTAAGTTGCTTTGAGGTTTAGAAACAAAAACATCAAGTTTAAATGCTCTATTCAACTTTCCAGACATATTTTCAAAATATTCAATTGATTTTATTTGCGAAAATGACATTAATACGTTAATCATGTTAATGCATATATCCTAGGGATGGGTGACCTCATACTGAGGGTGGTTCAGACTCAGTACAGATTCAAAAAGTCTTGTATTAAGACCACTTGAGCACCAATACCAGTATATATGAAAGGGGACTTTCAATTGAAATATACTGTTAAATGTGTGATTTACTATTAATTTATGATTAATTGTTTATCGTTATTCATATTGAAATATTTTTGTGTCAAAGTTAAATGTATTCACTAACGAAGCTGATGTATCATTTTCAAACATTTTTCATGTGAACATGATTAAATATGCCTAGTTAGGCGTTGATACCTGATGGACTATGAATACTATACATGAAAACCTTGTGAGAAATATATTAGTAAGAATAATACTTGAAGGACTAAGTTTCCTAAGCTTAGACCTTTAGTCCTTGTGGCGAGTTTTTAATATTTGTCCCTAAGCTTAAACCTTTAAACATTCATTTAAAAAATGGTATGTAAAATAACGAGTATTTAATCCCAACAAATATATGAAACTTTATTTTATTAATCATGAGAGTTATTTATTTTATGAAATGAATTGTGAAACATTTTTCCGTTACGTAAACATCTTGCAAGACAAACAAATAGAAAGTGAACAATGACACGTACAACTCATCTTCTTACTCTAATAAAATGATAATTAGTAAGACAAGTGGCAGCATCACATTACTCATCATCAGATTTTTCCCGCTCATCTTTCACATTTAATAATCATATTAATTACTAATAATATTTAATAAATTAGGAAAGAGATTTTTTTATTAGTGTTATTTTTAAGGAAATAAATTTTTATATCATAAGAAATTTTTCTAAAACATCAAACTTTTTTAAAAATATAAAATACATTAAAATTGATGTTTTTTAAAAAAAATTATAATCAGAAAAATATTAAAATTGATAGTTATAATAACAAAATTTTTAAAAATTATATTTTTAGAACATTTGTTTGAAACAAAATTTTCAATCTATTTATAACAAATTTTTTAAAAATTATATTTTTAAAAAGATTGAGATGTTTTGGGTACGTGAAAATGAGGTATATATCCGCACCAGTTAGAGCAGTAGAGTGCATCACCTTAGATTGTACGAGGAGTAGAGGAAGACCTAAGTTGACCTGGGATGAGATGATTAGCCGGGATATGGTAGAGTTGCACCTCTCCGAACACATGGTCGAAGATAGGAGTGCGTGGAGGCGTAAAATTAAAGTTAGGGACTACTAGTGGGCATTGATGCGCTAGTCCTCAAGTGATGTGTAAGGTAACGCTATTTGTCCAATGTAGGTGAAGCCTTAGTGCTAACTTTCATATTAGTATTGTTAATATCTTAGTAAATTTATCGGCCTTATTCCTTGCCTAATATCGTAGTAAAATTTATCTGTCTCAAACCTGCTTCAATGCTGGTGTGTTTGCTTTTATGACGTATACTTACTTGCTTAATTACTTATGTGAGGTATACATTATTCTGATTGTTATGCGTATGCTACTGCTTATGTAATACGTGATGTATGCAATATAATCTGGTTATTTTGCTTATGAATATGCATATGCAAAACCAAAAAAAAAGAAACTCTTATGTGATGTATACTTATGTGATATATATACAATATAATTTGGTTGTTATCGAAGTCGAGTCGGGGGTATCTTTAGAAGCGGTCTCTCTGTCTTCCTAGATAGAGAAAAGACTGGCCACCAACTACCCGTCCCAGATTCTACTTCTAGTGAGACATACTGGGTATGTTTGTTTGTTTGTTTGTTTATAACAAAGAAAATTTCAATCATATGTGTCTTCAAATATTTTTTTATAATTAACAAATTTTTATTTTTTAATATTTCATTTATTCAACATGTGTGATACACAGATTTTCTAAAGCTAGTTCTTATATATATAGGATAAATATCAAAATGAGAACTCTTATATTTTATTATCTTATATTTTATGAGAACTTTGATAACTCAAAAGGGTAAAGAACAAATTTTAAGTTCTATGAAGAACTTCAAAAACACAAGATAAACAATAAAAAATATTATTTTAAATAGAGTATTAATTTTATTATTAAATTTAACATTATTATACGAGAACAACAAAAAACATTATTCCAAGTAGACATAAAACTCATCCAAATGCTCATCATGCCAACATTTTACTTAACGGATCATTAACACAATAAATTAATACACATCAACTTCATAGTACACAAGCAACAAAAAGCCTCATAAAGCACCAATTTTATATGTACCATTCAAGTTTCATAAAACATCAACAACTATATAGTATTCAAGTCCCATATACCATTATATGTTGATTTTTTATTTAAACTACACCATTAAACTCTGTCACAAATTTGTCTTTAAGTTCATTATTGTTATAGAAAAAAAAATCAAAGTTGGATTCTTACCAATGATTTCGAAACCGGACCGGACCGGCCAGTCCGACCGGTTCGACCGGGAACCGGTGAGGATGCTGGTTCGGTTCGGTGGTTTTGGGTCGTTTTCGGTTGGACCGGCCGGTTCGTGCGGTCGACCGACCCGACCGGAACCGGCGAACCGGGTTGAACCGGTTTTTTAAATTTTTTTTTATTTTAATAGAAAATTATTATTGGATATGGATTAAGGAACACCGGTTCGTTAATTTGGACTATGTTTACTTGAATGGTATGTATTTTGGATGTTGTTTTGGATTAAGGAACACCAGTTCGTTAATATTATTGGCGAACCCCTATTTGATTTATGGTTGTTTAAACTTTGGATGTTGTATTTTGTTTTGGTTTATGGTTGTTTAAACTTTGGATGTTGTATTTTGTTTTGGTTTATGGTTGTTTAAACTTGGGTTGTTGTATTTTGCTAAATTGGACTATGTTTACTTGAATGGTATATGTTTGTAGTTTAATAAATATTTGGAATTTTTTTATATTTTTTTAAATATTTATGACGTCATCCGATTTGTAATCCGGTCCGACCGGTCCGACCGGTGAACCTCTAGGCCGTCCGGTGAACCTCTAGGCCGTCCGGTTCGCTTTCCGGTCCGGTTTTGAAAATATTGATTCTTACAAAAGTATAAGTGGCAGTTACGTTGTTACAATGTTCTCTTACATTGATGTAATCATCATGTTTACACCTGTTTAATCCTCTCCAGATATACAAGTATTATTCTTGGTTTAACTATCATGCATTCATGGTATAAATGTCTATAAACTGATGCTAAACAAACAAACAAACATACACAGTATATCCCACTCAAGAGCAGGTCTAGGAGGGATAGATGGTGACGAGTCTTTCCTCTATCTTGAGAGATAGAGAGACCGCTTCCAAAGAGACCCCCGACTCGATACCAATAGCAATAACAATAGCAAGCATATTATAATACACACAACACATAAGTATAATATCACATACAGATTTAGATAGTGCATATTGCATACATCAAATAAGCGGCAGGGTTCACCTATAAAGGGTATAAGTCGAATACCAACACAACATGCTAGGGGTCCCTCATATGGTCTTCCTTAACACTTCCTACCCACAGATCCCACTAGAAGTCCTTGATTTTAATTCTACGTCTCCACGCACTCTTATCATCGATCATGTGCTCAAAGAGATGCAAGTCTACCATATCTCGCCTAATTATCTCGTCCCAAGTCAACCTAAGTTTTTAACATCATTTTTTTAACATCAGTCTATAAACTGATGCTAATTATTGAAAAACAAACATCCATTCCCTAAATACAGTAATAAATTAAAAAATAGAAATAAAACATTATA
Organism: Flaveria linearis; assembly: GCA_024085815.1. Taxonomy (NCBI): domain Eukaryota; kingdom Viridiplantae; phylum Streptophyta; class Magnoliopsida; order Asterales; family Asteraceae; genus Flaveria; species Flaveria linearis. The sequence goes on from CM044002.1 coordinate 60,394, forward strand.
AAGTATCAATAACAATTACATAGTGTCAACATTGCTTTTTGTTTTCAGAACATATCAAGCTAATGGGGACATAACAAACAAAAAATTACTCGGGTCATAAGACGAAAACAAACACAGCATTTACACCACATTCCAAAATCAAAATAAAAAAAAGCTTGGCAAGATTATACGAGTCTCTTGGGTTCATTTCCAAAAATATCACGTTCTTCATCTTCTAAAAGGAAGCTTTTCTAACCTGAACAAGAATAATGATTTAGTAGTTTCAAAGATACTACATTAACGCTCAATAAGTATAAGAGCTTTTAACTCAAGTTTTCTGAATCACTTAGTGATTCCCAGACATTGAGCACGTTGAGCATGTTATGATCACTTTACTAACAACTATTATTCTTCATCAGTAAAACAAGCTGAGATGGCAGTTGAACTCCTTGGCCAATATTTAATGCAGTCATGTAATCATTCTAGACTTAAGTGATTTCATATCACTAAGTTATTAAGGAAGTCTAAATTAATATTCATACCAAAAGAGATACATGGTTTCATAATTATTCTTTACTTTCACCCCCTAAAAGAAATAACATTAAAAAGTTCTACTGTGTTTTTTTCTCTTTCTTGTTCTAAATTGACAAATACTAGCAAGTCAGAACAACGAGATATTGTCCTTTATCTCCGATGGGTTGTCCATCCGGATACTCACGATTTTGTTTTCACCCGACGAGTTGCTAGCCCAAAACAAAACGCATCTTGATAGAAAATGTTTTCACCCATTATAAGAAAGGTTTCTTCTCCCTCTCAAACGATATGAGACTTACATCTCCACCCCCCTTACAAAGACTGGCGTCCTTGTGGGCATACCGGTTCAGCCCCTGCTTTGATACCATCTATAACAGCCCATGCAAACCGTACTTAAATATTGTCCGCTGTCTATCCACTCGTCACGTGAGAACAAAATCATATGCTCCTGAATGGGCAACCTATCAGGAGTAAAGCGAACAATATCTTGATACGATGTATGTGAGCTATTAGAATTACCCTATATATTTAAAAAGAAGTTGATATGAACAGTAAATGAACAGTATAAAGAGTGGTAACCCACAACACCAGTTCATCTCTTCATATCAACCCAAATTCGCCTTGCCACAACTCCTCACAACAGCCACTAATCGCCGGCCGGCCTGACCATCGGCAAGCGCCACCACCATCGGCAGGCGCCACCACCATCGGCAGCGGCGCACGCCCTTCACGCCTCCGTGGTCGTTTCTAGGGCTTCTCGACAGGTAATTTCTCGCATTTGTCGTCAAACAGCCACTAATCGCCGGCCGGCCTGACCATCGGCAAGCGCCACCACCATCGGCAGCGGCGCACGCCCTTCACGCCTCCGTGGTCGTTTCTAGGGCTTCTCGACAGGTAATTTCTCGCATTTGTCGTCGTTTCTAGGGCTTCGAATTGTTGGTGTTGTGATCTGTTGTTGGTGATGTTGTGATTTGGTGTTATTGGTGATGTTGTGATTTGGTTTAGTCGATTGATTCTTCTCCGTTCTTGGATTAGAAACATTACATGGTATAATCACTGATGTAGAGTGAAATTACTGTTAGTTTGTATCTGTTTCACAAACTTGTATGGAAGTAGTTTGATGGGAATGAGATGGGTTTGAGAGATATTTGTGAATCTTGTGATGAGGATGGTGCATATGAAGTGTTTGATGAAATGCCTGAACGAAGTTTACTTGGGTTACCAGTATGGTTATTGTAGTTTCGGATGGGATTTTGAATTGATCAGTAGATATGTTGAAAAAAACGCTCCAGGTTGCTGTGAGTGAGTGGTTTCTCAGCTTTTGGGTTCATTTCTTGTATTGAATCAAGTTTGAATTTTTTATGAAGTAGCTTATAAGATTGCAAGAACTAATTCGTTAAATGTTTTCTGCTAGGTGCTCTTGTAGTAGTAAGGTAGTGCAATCCAATAACATGCTTATATAATTAATAATTTATAGAGATGCCAGATACAGTTGCATTTTGTTTTGATTTAGTTTTGGCCATCAAGAGTTATTGTTAGTAGCATGATTGTACCATTAAGTTAAGTGGTGTACCAATATCAACTCTGCCTTCTGTTAGACTCTTGACATGGTAACTTGACTCGAATAATGCAATTTGATGTCAGTTATGTTATAATAAATAACTTTTGAAAAGCAATCCCAAACACACTATAAGTTAATCTCTTTGACAGCATGAAATGTTTATGATACTTCTTATTTATAATTTTGATATATGCATTTACCAATTAGACGATGTATCATTTTCATACTCATGAACTTGCATTACCTTTTCTGATTTTCATTATTACAGAAATCACAATTCACATCCAGTGCTTGGCAGCCTTTTGGGTATGCAGCCGCTCCTGGGCATCAGTTGCTACCTTTCGGCTATGATGATGAATATAAGTCTGAGCCTCGGTTTACGTTCTTAAGCCGCGCAACGCGCGTCTGCGTAACAACGCTAGTTTAACATTTAAAAAAGACTTGAACAGTTAAACAGTGAAATTATTATAAAAGCTCTTGCTTACACCTTTGAGAATTAATTTAGATATATGACAAACTGTAATTTCAATACAGTTTGTTGCTATCCAGCCACGACTAAATATGTTTTAATAATAATTATAGACAAATTATGGGAAATCGCTTAGGTTCCTCAGGCCTGCAAAGTTTCATGTTGAGAACAATGAAGAACTCGGTTTGTAAAGCCAATTCCTAAAACACATGGCCTTGTATATTTTCTAGAAACAAAACAGGATTGTCGTAGAACGAAACACCTTATGATAACAGTAATCACTCACCAATACCGTTATAGCAAGAAGAAGACTATACCTTTTCTTGATTGCTCTGTCTATTTGCAAGATGTATTACTCTACTAGTTGGGACAGACTTCTTAGATGATAAAAAAGCTAAAGGAAGAAGAGCATCTACAGCTTCCCTTTGTTGTTTCCTTTTACATATAGGGTCAATGGGTCTTTCTACTGATCTACTTCCTACATCATGTTGTATACCCACTCCAACATTTCTATCAAACCTTTGTTTTTCTTTTTCACCCCTCTTTTTACCCTGACAATCTCCATCAGTGGCTTGCTTAGCATTCTTGAATGTTTTGTTTACACTGTTTTCAGATTCATTGCCCTTGTTTGATGATGATGAATCATAATACTGCATTTTTGCCTTTTTCTTTGTTCTGCAATTATCACTACTATGAGCTCCAGGGTATCCTCGTTTACTTTTAGAGGATTGGTTACATCTTCTCTGCTGTTCAGTATGTTTGTTAACCTCTGTATTTTTTTCCTTGCTCTTAAGCTCTCTTGGAATATCATCTGATACACAGTTACTCTTGAATAATGAATTAAACATGGAAACATATGGCTTTTCAACTGATAAAACTAAATTTCTGTCCTTAGCATCATTAACAAGTGCTCCCCAGTTCTTATTTGTCTGCAAGGTTCTCACATTTCCCAAAATCCACAGAGAGTGTTTGGCCCTTGTCAATGCCACATTCATTCTTCTAACATCAGCAACAAACCCAATACCTCTGCTTGAGTTCATTTTAGTTGCTCCAGAGGATGCCCTAACTGTGGACACTACTAGTATATCAACCTCCCTACCTTGAAAACCGTCAACGGTATTAAGTTCCATTTCATCCATTATACAAGACCCAAAAGCAACTGAGAAGCGTGAACGCAGTAGGGAAAGTTGAGACCTATACGGCGTTATAATCCCAATCTTTCCTCCAACAAACTCTGATGGATAGCTGTCAAAACCAGCAACAATTTTATAACTGGCATCGAGGAAAAACCTATGGTATCAGAAACCAAAAGAAACATGCACAGATATACCTCTTTCTGAAAAATCCAACAAGTTCAACTGCAGCATCAGCCTCACATTCATTGTAGAGAGACCCAGAGTTTTTACCATGAAGCTCCTGCCCATCCACTATATCAAAAAACAAATAAGGCCCAAGCCCTTTGGTCTTGTGAAATGATTTTTCTTTGCTAGGCATCCCATCACCATTCAGTAAGTTACCACCATAAAAATGCAAAGAAGGAAAACGGCATATCTCCGGGTGCATCCTATACTGAATTAACATGTGAAAAACCCTAGTAGTTAGTGTGAAACGCGTAACTAATACAAAGAGGTAACACTGAAAGGGGAACAATTTTCATGGAAGGTTTGGCCACATAAATTATTAGAGGTAGTAGGTTGCAATAACTGAAAATGCTGTTCATTTCACCAAATGATACTTGAGCATATATCATACTACCTTTACCTTGAAAAGTCTTGTAGCCAAAATACAAGAAATGAAATAATGGTGTTTAAATTTAGCATGACTTGTGTTGGTGTTTATTTTGCAATTAATGGAGTTTATGATTATACAGTTTTCAAGATAACTATTACTTTTAGGTTTCAACTTTAATTTATAGTTTGTGATGAACCTAAACTAGGATAGAATGAAAGAACTTTGCATCTCATAGATTCGGTCTATAAATGCATAAGATTGAGATGCATATATCCTTTCCATGAATGTTTCAATTTTATCAAAATGAGCAGGTTTACACTTTAGTTGCACCTATCCATATCAAAAGTACAGATCTTTCTGATTAAACATACTTTGGAATTACATTACCTTTATTAACAAAACAAGCAAAAACATGCAACAACCCTTGGCACAATATCACCTTTTTTAAATCCTTTAGCATTATATTACCTTTACCGCACACATTTCGTATAGTGTATGTATGCATGTATATGCAAGTATGGAGAGCAATGCAATACAAATGATCTAAATTTGCTTGGTGGTTTTGCCACAGGAAAAGAGGAAGTGTACTACATAATAAACTAATATATATATATATATATATATATATATATATATATATATATATATATATATATATATATATATATACATACATACATATATATATATATACACACATACATATATATATATACATACATACATACATATATACATATATATACATACATACATACATATATACATACATATATACATATATATATACATACATATATATATACATACATATATATATACATACATATATATATACATACATATATATATACATACATATATATATACATACATATATATATACATACATATATATATATACATACATATATATATACATATATATATATACATACATATATATATATACATACATATATATATACATACATATATATATACATACATATATATATACATACATATATATATACATACATACATATATATATACATACATATATATATACATACATATATATATATACATACATATATATATATATATACATACATATATATATACATATATATATATATATATATATATACATACATATATATATATACATACATATATATATATACATACATATATATATATACACATATATATATATAGGGGAGGGATCAAATGAAAACCATGTTTATAATTGAAAACCGTGAAAACCACCACTATCCAATCACATAATTTATAATTGATTTAATTTTTTAGTTGTTTAAAGTATATTTAAGTAAATTTTAACCTTATTTTTTAAGGTCATTGTTTATTTTTTAATTTAAACTCCAAGGTTGACGATGATAACGAATCGAGGTACGTATATGTAACTTCTATGAGTTAGATGTACGTAACTCTTAGTTGTACACTTGGTAACACGTACTTACAAAAACATAACCCTTACATATGTGTAACTATTAGTTATACACTTTGTACATACATATATATATATAGAAACACAGCCTACCTGCTTTGTAAGCATAGTAACAGGATAACCAGCTTTCTGTAAACGCTCAAACATACTGCATTGATAGAGATATTTGCTTGCTACATCAGAGAGAACAGTTGCTGGAAGCTGCTTTGGATCTCCAACCTTAAAAAACATAAATAATGATCAAGATTTTACATTGAACTTAACAACAAAAAGGAAAACCCGTTAGACTTGTCCCCACAGTACCATAATACACTTGCCCCTCTTTGATTTTAGGAGCTGTAAAGGAATTAGAGTAGCAGGTTCCAGAGCCTGTCAAGAAGAAAGTGCAGACTTAGAAAGCAAAGATTAATATGTCTAGAGTTACAGGGCGATCATGTCAGCAAAAAAGATAAAAGAAAAGCAAAGATTCGTACTTGAGCAGCTTCATCAATTACAACAGCATCAAAGAGTGAAGTCTCAGACGAAGGGCTAAACTTATGGGCTAACATAGATTCAGAGCACACTGCATAGAGATCTCCACCACAACCACTCAATGTTGTTATCACAATTTCAGCTTCCTTCAATATAGACTTGCGCAATTTAAGTTTAAGAGCTTTTCTTTTATCATTAACTTTCTTCTCTAGTGCCTGAGCAGTGGCAAGATCTGTGTATACTGCTTTCTTGTCACTGTACAGTGCTCGTAACCTCGCCCCTATTTCTGCGTCAGACATTTCCTTTGCATCATCAACCCCCATGCCAACATCTCCTCCTTCAAGAAAATGCTTCGTGTCAGGATTTCCACCACTTAAATTGGCTCTTTTGGCTTCAAAAAACCTAATACGATCCACTAACTTCTCTAGCTTAGAACGAATAACGGTTGAAGAATCTCCCCCATCCATGTCACTCTTCACATCCATCCTATTCTCCTCCTCAGTCAAACGATGGTCAACAAGAGTATCAATGAAAAAAGGTAGAGAACTTGAATGGACAGTCTTTGCATTACCAACCCTAACAAGATATGGCTTGTACATTGATCCATCACTTCCATACAAGCCATGACTGGAAATTCTGGATACTAGTTCATCAACTGCAGCATTTGATTGTGCACAGACGAGAACCCTACCTCTTATGGGACTAGTAGTAGCTTTAGAATTTTTACCCTCATCATCTTTTAATTGTTTGGCCAATGCTGCATCCTGCCAGGCCCGTGCCAATGCAGCAGATTGACTCACCTGATGCCCTATATTCTTGTTGGATGGTCTCATAACACCACTTTCAGTCATTTGAGTAGTCATTCCACATAATGAAAGCAACGCACTGATAATAGCAACGATTGTCCGTGTCTTCCCAGTACCTAATATAAAGGAATTTTCCCAATCATGCAAAGGCACATGTAATGTTAAATAACAATAAAAGAAGGTTAAAGACATCTATATGCCTAAATAATGTAAGATGGTAAAAGAGTCATTGAATATTATAGAGTTCACAATGGAACCCTAGAAACCTAACGGGGCCGTGGGTTCATTTTAATAACCCTAATCATAATAATATTGTCTCATAAATAATACCTGGAGGACCCTGTATGAGGGATAGATCATGATCATTTCTTAAATCCACAGGTCCAATGACACTACTTATAGCTTGAAGTTGACAGTCGTTAAAAGAAAATTTAAGAGTCTTCTGTAATGGCTGGGACAGCTTACTCAGATCCATCCTTGATTTAATCACCTTAGGTTGGTTATTAGGATTTAAGATGGCAGGGAGCAAAGGAATGCTATGTAGTGATGAAAGTGCATGAAATTCTCTTAGTTGGGAGGTGATGCTCATGATGCAATAAATGTACCACTTGCTTCGTTCCATTAGGAGCTTTTTGGCCCGATTTAGACGAGAAGATCCATTCTGAAGATACAACTTGATCATCAATATGCTTGATCTTCTTTTATTATCTTTCTCGCATCTTTCTACCTGAATCAATACAAATACAAATTGTGACAAACCTTAAAAAAACCGTAAGGGATAACCATTATGAAAAGAAAAGAACATTCGAGCAAGCAATGAGTTCATCAGCAAACTTATCACAAGTGGTGTTTAATGCCACTAATGATCATTTGTTAAACTAGCAAATCATATGGTATCTATGCATTATAAAATACATAACTAAGTCCAGTGCTTTTCGTTGTTAATGAGTTGTGGTTCCAGGGACCAGGAGACAATCAAATCTGATGTACATAATCTGTACTAGCAAAGAAAATAATCACTTCGGCTGACTATAATTAAAATTTTAAAGCCCTAAATGTTCCTGTATAAGAGTAGTGTTGTATGCTTGAAAAAAAATTCTTTAATTATTTCAAATATTCACAAGTGTTGCATTTTAGGGCAAAACTTCTTTCTTGCTATTGATCAGTTCTATATAATGAGATAAAAATAACAGACTAAGGGCTGTTTAACAATCTTGTACCGAGTCATTAAGAAGTCTGACTGAATAAAAGGTAGCTGTTAGGTATCTTTAAGCAGCGGAAATAAACAGACTATTATACGCACGCACACGAAAGCAATAAGAACACGAGAATTTATAGTGGTTCGGTCAAGATGACCTACGTCCACTCTCTGCAACTAGGTATTTTATTAAGCTCAAGGGACAAGATTATAATACAAGGACATGTTTTATATATAAGAATAATTAGAGTTTTAAGAAGCTTCAATGGGCCAGGCCCATAACTCCATCCGAAAGCTTAAATGCCTTCACACCTCAACAATCTCCCACTTGAATGCCTTGCGAATACTCCAGCTAACCATTTAAGTACAAAGCAACTCTGTCATCAGTAATCTTCAAGTAACAGAAATCCTTCAAGCCTTCAATTCAAAAGAACAAGTTAAGATTTCAATCCAAATCCCCTAGTTGCAAAGGCCCCTTCTCATCAATTACTTGAAAGGGTCCGTTGAAGCTCCCCCGAGCTCCAACCCAGTCGTGGTAAATTCCACCAGCGACCCATCCTCTGTCTCAACTGTTTTACACGATCCACCAGATTCAGAGATACACCGAGAACCACTAACACTCTCCAAATTCAGCAAACAATCACCAGGAGAGATTTTTCCATTCGTAGTCTTCAACACCCAATGATTCTTCTTGACTGTACCCGGAACATGTCCCATGCTCCCACTGTCACAAAATCCTCTGACTGGTTTAGACTTATGACCCCATTCAGCTACAATCTTTGCTCTAGACTTCATGTTTGCAAAACGAACTCTCTTAGCAGTAGATTTAGCGAACCCGACTTTGACTTGCTTAACCGGATTGATCATTCCCTCAGCAGGTACCTCCACCATGTACAATGACCCATGCTTATCACCACTAGCAATCACCCGGTTCCCATTGATTACCCTCCATTTACCACTACCAAACCTGACTTCCAGTCCTTGTTCATCCAATTTACTAACAGAAATTAATTTCTTCTTCAAACCTGGAATCACTTTCACATTCTTCAAGTTCCATGTAGTTCCCAATGGAATCACCAAATCAATATCACTCATGTCCATTACATCAAGCATTCTGCCATCGGCGAGATGTACCTTCCCAAAATCACATGTTTTCAGATTCACCATCATTTCACCACTGTGTACGGCGTGAAACGAAGAACCAGAATCCACGATCCAAGAGTCCACACTGTTTTCAGCCTCAAGAATTAACACGTCACCATCATTGACATCCTCAACAGCAGTGTTCAGACTTTTCTTTGGACATTGACTCTTAACATGTCCATTCTCGTTGCAGATCCAGCACCTCACATTTTTTCGAGTTCGAGTTGAACTCTTTCCCCGATTTCCACTGGCTCAACTATTTTCCCTTCCCCTGCCAACATGTAACATCTCAGAAGATGATCCAACATTTGCACTTTTCAGACGTGTGTCTTCACCTATCACAATGTCTTGGATCTTTTCAAATGTCATGTCGTTAGCCCCCATAGTATTTGTAACAACATTTACAATCCCGTACCAACTATCAGGCCATGAAGATAGCAACACCAAGGCTCGAGTCTCATTATCGAATTTTACTCCCACTGATTCTAATCTAGTAAGAATAGACATCAGATCATTAATGTGGGAGGTGACTGAGCTTCCCTCTTTCATTCTCGTCATTAACAGTTTCCTCATCAAGAACACTTTGTTAGTTGCAGATGGCTTTTCATACATATTTGACAGAGCCAACATCATACCATTTGCAGTGGTTTCTTTCATGATGTTAAAAGCAACGCTCTTCGTCAAAGATAACATAATAGCCGCCCTAGCTTTCTTGTCCTTGGAATTACAAACTGCTTCTTCAGCTTTCTCCATACTCTCCGGTTTCTTTTCCAGTACCATATCCAAATCCTTTTGACAAAGTAAAGCCTCTATTTGCATTTTCCACCAACCAAAATCAGTGCCATTGAACTTTTCAATCACAGTCTTCCCGTCTTCAGCCATAATAGCAAACCAGAGACAAAATAGAACAAACAAAACAGGCACGCTGAACAGTTGATAACCAGTCAACAAAGGATAGACAAACCAGATCCGATACTTCCAACCAAAACCCTAGAACCCGAAACACCCGACCCGGCGCTTCACCTACAAAACCTGAGCGAAACCAGCAACTCCAAGAGATCCCAGCCGGAACTCTAATCGCAAAATCACTCAAATAAACAACCCCAAACAGCAGTAGCAAAACAGAACCGAACAACAGCTGAAAAAACAGAAAAATTCTGGCAGTACTGTTCACGGGGGGAAAACACTATTCACGACCGGAAACACTGTTCACGGCCGGAAAACACTGTTCACGGCTGAAAACACTGTTCACGGGGCGGAAAACACTGTTCACGGCCGGAAAACACTGTTCATGGCCGGAAAACAACGTTCCCTGAAAAAACACTGTTCACTCGCGGTACTGTGGCGGCGCGCGGCGGCGGCGGCAGAAACCCTAGATAGCGGCGGCGGCGAAAATCTTCAAGAGCCTGATGCTCTGATACCAGTTGTTAGGTATCTTTACGTAGCGGAAATAAACAGACTATTATACGCACGCACACGAAAGCAATAAGAACACGAGAATTTATAGTGGTTCTGTCAAGATGACCTACGTCCACTCTCTGCAACTAGGTATTTTATTAAGTTCAAGGGACAAGATTACTATACAATGACATGCTTTATATATAAGAATAATTAGGGTTTTAAGAAGCTACAATGGGCCAGGCCCATAACTCCATCAGAAAGCCAAAGGCCTTCACACCTCAACAGTAGCCTCAGTAATTCAGCTTGTTTCTAAAACTTACCCATTAAGAGGTTTTTTTTAAGTGAAACAAACACACTCCATCTCTGACAAATTCAGAGGTAACCTTTTAATGGAATCAAATACCAAACAACCCTCAATAAATTAAGGAACATAATATATATATATATATATATATATATATATATATATATATACACATACACACACAAATATATATATATATACATATATATACATACACACACAAACAAACAAACAAACAGACTGTATAAAATCCCACTCATAACAAGCTAATAGTAGGTCTTTGGAGGATGAGATGAAGACAAACTTTCCTCTATCCTAGGAGAAAAAGTGGTGAAAAAACTGCTAATAATAGTACTAGTAGTAATAGAGTAAAGAAAATAGAGAAAGAACCACCTTGATAGTAACTAACACATACACCAAAGCAAAACAAAGCATGAACCACCTTGAAAGTAACTAACACTTACACCAACGCACAAGGTAAACAAAAGGGTAGGAAAAGTCAAGACCCAAGACAAGTGTCAAACAAATTTATACACTCCCTAGAAAACCCATAACCTTATCTAACTTCTCCAAGAAATCATGTCACCGATCATTCCTTTCTCTAAGGGTAGTGCCATGCAAGAATCATCATGCGCCAACCAGTTAAAGATCAATTACCAAAAAACCAAATGACCTAATTGGATCGTCCACCACGGCACCACCCATATTTATGTCCATAAGAGTTTCAAAGATTAACAAATGAAAAAATAAATATCTTTAAAAATACAAATGAATGTTAACTCCACACTCCTAATAAAATAAGAACCCAATATAGGGATAGTAATGTTCACAGGCAAAATCTAGGCAATTAAAGGCGAGAAGTGAACTCAAGGCGCAAAAGACTTGTTTAACGCCTAGGTGTCGGCTGTAAAAAAAATACAAGTTCAAGACAAGAAAAGTGCAATAATAAAAAATGAAAGATTTTCATATAATGGACGTAGAAAATTCATAATTTAAATCATTGGTAAGACTGAGAATTATAGGATGTGTCAATAGTTTTGGGGTTGGATGTACTTGCTACTCTAGGACATCTGGGACGTATCTATAATTCTAGATTCCTAAGCATTTGAATAGTTAGATGTGTAAAGTCAGTCCACTAAATTAACAAAAAAAGTCAAGAGGATTCGAAAAATATAGGTGATAAGTTTTACGTATATGAGAATTATTAAGTATTCTTAGTTCTTATTATTTATTAATTAAAAGTATATGTTGTAATTTCCTTTATACTCAGCTAAACAAAATATCATCTCAATCATCGGTTAAATAAAAGTGAAGGTCTATTATCGACAACTTTCAATGTCCTGAGGATCAATATCTAGTTCTTGCCTAAGCTATACTATATTCCGATAGGTACGCTCCTATTGTGCATAGTTAGTTGTTGGTAATTATCATAATACAAATATAAACTTATTTTGAGAGTATTCCTCCAAATCAAACTGATAAGAAACTTGGCTCTTGACTCTGATACCATAGATGGTAAATTAGAGATTTCATTGTCGTAGATGATATGTTCCAATCTATTAGTAGTATTAGTATGAAACCCTAATCCTCATGGGCTAAGCTAATGGGCATAATTTTTAGTGATGACTAACCTAATATGTTCTAACATATATGTATGTGCGTGTGTGTGCAATAGTTGATGCACCTAACACATAATAATTCAAAAATCATCGACTCCAAGTTCCAAAACTAATGATTTTTTTAAGTAATCCCCTCCTTTAAGCACCTTTAAGAAGCACATAAGCTTGCAAAAACTTAATAAAGAGCTTAAAAGGTCAAAATAGAGAAGTAGTAAAGGTATATCTTCTGACTAGTGGCATTTTGACCGAAATGTCAAGTCATCATGACAAACATATCGCTATTCTGACCAACCCTATACCAAACTAGTAATTTAATGAAATCCTGACGTGAACAAAACCCTATACCAAAGCAAAACTCATACAGTGTTAGCATCCCCAATTCGTAACCTTGCATAAGCAAATACTACAGAAACTATGTTCGTCCAATGACGCAAATGGTCAGTGAGAATGTATAGTGTTTTATGTTGGAATTACTAATGTTTCAAAAAAGTAAAAATTATTCAAATACTTGCAATACAAGAGGTGTAGGTTTTGATCACTCACAAATGTTCCTTTATCATCAACAACTGGTTATGGCTATGAACTCAAAAATAAATAAATCATTTTTTGGCAAACAGCCTTTTTGTTTTGTTACTGGAAATAAAGACATTATAATAAAACAGCACAGATTTTAACTGAAACTACTTTAGAAAATAGCAGCAGTGTCTCGCGGCAAACTGAAAAGGCTATATTTTTGTTGAGTTTAGCATGCATGGTACAACCAAGGACTTCTGAATGAAGTAACTAAAATTTAACAAGGAAAATACATATACCTTTCCTACCATGTGAACCTCATGGGAAGAATTTTGAAAAGGCTGTCTTGTAAGCAATACAAGATCATTCTCAACACAGGTCCTAGAACCTTCTAAGTCTCTGTCATCATGAACACAGCGAACAAGATGAAAGTCATCAACTCTTTCCACTGACATAACAGACAGTCTTCCGCGTGACATTTCATCTGCAGAAGCCATTTCTACGAATGAATTATGTAGCTGTGCTTTAAGCTCTTCTAGCACCAATGGACGAAAAACTGTAATGTAGTCATCAGGAGATTGAAAATAAACAGGAATCTCCTTCAAATTCCCAGCCAAAGCTGATGATGCTAACCCAACTGTAGCATAATAATCCATCTCCAGGATAGGTCTATACCAATCATCTAGCCTTACAGATTTGAACCTTTGGCCTCCACCATGCAGCCTCTTGGATTGAGAAACTCTGTTCTCAACTGGTAAGTTTAGTTGAACAACCTTCCGTTTTGGACCACTAGTGTTTGGTTTCCTTAGGTGTGATTGATGATGTCTTGCAGATTTTAATGCACATTCCCATGGATCATCTTTAGCATCAAATACCAACTCTTTGATGACCCTATCACACTTTGTCGAAGCCTTTTTGATACTTTGGCTCAAAGATGACCTAAAATCAGCAGTTATATTTTTCAAGCTCTGGTATGGAACTGAATTGTCCATCATGGAACTAATATTTTCTACAGATGATTTTTCTTTACTTGTGCCTTGTACAAATTTCCCTTTGACCATAGAAGACTTGTCCATATTACTCTCTATATCCAGCTTATGATCCACTAATCCTATAGTTTCAACGGAAGAACTTTTACTAGCTTCGTTCATTTGTGAAGCTCCGTTCATTTGTGAAGCTCTTTCAACATCTTGTGAATTACTTGCTTCACCACCATGAGAATCACTGAAAGTATAAACTTCTTCTCTTATATCAATCTCATCATCTGAAGGAACTATCACAATCTCTTTCTCCGTTGTGACACCAAAAGCTGATTCCAAAATCTGCAAATCTGACTCCTTTGAGGTAGATTCACTTGGTTTTTCAGGCAAACACTCCTCGTGTAATATGTCCTCAGGTTGAGACAATGGTACTTTAAAGTTTGTTTTTCCATATGTATAACAAGGTACATTAGCATCATTCTCCAATGAAACAAATAGGCAAAATACCTGCTCAGTTAATTCAGCCATTGGAATGTATTCTGCAACCAAGTAGCAAAACATGAACTTCAATTTGCTTATAATGAAGATAATAGCAAAACATAGTAACCTATAAAGAACAATGTAACAACACACCACACTTAAAAAGTTCTTCTATGGCCACGATAGCAGATGTGTTATTAACATACGTCTCCTTAAGTAGATAAAGCAAAGAAAGCACTGTTTGTTTCCAATACCGATGTACAACGGCCAGCGTAGACTTCCCCCAGTACATTAAATCCTGAACCCATTTATAGCTAGTTGAATTCTTCATTAAAAGGTCCGAACTTCCTGGTATTTTGTGCATAGATTTCTGGAGCTTTTGGACAACAACAGGCAAGCATTCAAGTAATCGGACACAGGTCATCTGAAACAACAGAAAAAAGAATGTTCAACTTTATCAGTCATGCTAAGACCCATGGTTGCTAGTAAGCAAATTATCAAACCTCACATCACATAAAGGGTAGAAAATAATTAGCATGATCATCCAGGTAAATCCTCCAGTACAGGTCAAATCCATGTGAAGATAAAAGGCAAATACTCTTACACCCTTGTCCCTTTTGGGAATTGAGCCCCGCAACCTCTTGGTTGGCCCCCTAGACAAACAGTTTTTTTTGCTATATGTATTTTCTAACACCTATCCAATTTGCAATGATATTTGGTAATAACAGGACAGATGACTGTTTTGAACTGATGTTTTGAAAAAATATACAGTTTCACTAAACATGTTTTTGGTTTTGTAGTAAAACGAAATCACAACCCAGCCTGTTTACATTACAGATAACAGAAAAGGTAGGTGTTAACAAAAAATGCCATAGTTATTTAAATTCAAAGGTATACAGAATTCAAAATGACTTGCCACAGAAATCAAACAATATAATTGCCTCTTTGAAAGGAAAAAATACTCACACAACCTCTTGATCGGTGGGCCATCTTTGACACCGCTAGGAGAAAGGCCTCTAATGGGAAAAATAGCCTTTCATTTGCTTAATAATAGTTTCAAAAAAAGGGTTCTTTATTCTATGATAGAGTACTTGGTTAGCTTGTTTATTTTAAAATAGAGCTATATATATATATATATATATATATATATATATATATATATATATATATATATATATATATATATATATATATATATATATATATATATATATATATATATATATATATATATATATATATATATATATATATAGAGAGAGAGAGAGAGAGAGAGAGAGAGAGAGTATGTGTGTGTGTGCATACATGCATTTACCTTCCTCCAGTTCCGTTTGCCTACCAGTAACTCTACTCATTTTTATCAGATAAAAAATCACATATGGCTGGCAAAAAGTCTTGCTAGAATAGTACATGAAGATTAGAATTCAATCATGATTTTATGCTTCTAACCAACCTCCCCTAGTGGCTCTGCCCTAGCCATTTTGAGTACTACAGTATATAATTAGGATAACAAGAGAGGGATGACAGTATCCCAAAGTTCATACTTCATAGATGCTTGAGTGACGTTATGTCCGCACATTCGAGATAAAAAAATAAAGGCCTATATGTGCTTTTCAGTTTTCAGCAATAAACGTAAACATAATTGAAGTGTTCTCCCAACCATTAAAAGCACGACAACTCGAGGGGAATCGCGAGTGGCAAGTGAACAAAAGAGACCACAAGGACATCGCAAAGGAAACATGACGAGGACGTCGTGAATTTAGGTGGTGTCCTGGAGGAGAATGGCACTACCCGCCTAAGTTTAGATCATAACTTACGAGTTCTAGAACTTTCCAACAAAACATACCTAAACTAATCTTGAAGCGTGAAGGGTTGACCAGAAGACTCTAGAACGCTCTACACATTTCTGGTCTAAGGGAGGTGTAGGCATCTTAAAAATTCATGGGGAAGTCAAGATCTTTCCTTAGAAACATCTAGACTAGGTTGCAAATATGGAGATGCATAGAAATCTTAGGACCATGTGTGTAAGGACGATTGTACATTATTATAGTTGTAAGAATCTAGATCATGAGCTAGTATAAATAGGCAATAAGGGTGAGCAAATAACATACTTAACTAAACCATAACCGAATTAACCGCAGTAACGAAACCAAATTAACCGAACCAAAGTTTAGGCATAACCGATTAACCGCACTTCACGGTTCGGTTTCAGTTTGATTTACAAATTAACCAAATTAACCGCATCGAACCAAATGCCATTAGTGTACAACAAATTTAAAATACTACTCATCATTTTACTAAAATTCCATATGTTCACCTTTATAAATTCACATTTGTAAATATATATTTATGTAGTGGGATTTCATTGTGTATGGAAGGAACCACCTTAACAAGCACAAGTAATGCAAGATGTACGCACACATTGTTGTACTTGTATGCACACCCCGACTTAAGTTTCGGTTTTGGTAGGACCTTAAAAACGGACTATATCGTCAAAACACCCTTATAAAGTTGGCCTAAACCTAGCCTATTAAAAGTTTATTCGTTAAAATTTGGTTGAAAAGCCTATGTTAGATTTATTGATTAATTAACCAAAATTAACCATAACCGGCGGTTAACAAAAGTGTGATTAACCTAAATATCGGTTGAAGTTTCTATTTTAAAAATGGTATTAACCGAATATCGGTTTCGGTTTCAAAAATGGTCTTAATCACACAGAACTGCACCGTGCACACCCCCAATAGGCAAGGATGGCTCATTTGTCAAACGATCCCACTAAACACATAAAACCCACATTAGTAAAGCTATCATAAAAACTTTGTAAGCTTTCATTGTTAACATATATTTTAATCAATACAAGTGCAGTTGACTATTTAGCTTGCATTCAGCAACTCGTCACTTAGAATCTTTGCAACATTGATTCAAAGGCCAATCTTAGAACACATCTAAGAGCCACACGCAAGTCAAAATAATCACTAAGTGACACTTAACAATAAAAATGTGACAAGAATATAAGCTTCGAACCAAAGCTTTTGGCCAATAATGATACCAGCCTAGACCAAAGTACCTTCGGATTCAAAATTTAAGTTGAAGAAGAGGAAATGTTGTATAGCTTATCAGATATTTAGGATAACATCCACAACAAGCGCTCATACAATATTGCAGCTAACTGATTTAGATCCCAGAATAGCCAATAAATAGATTGAGAGATCTTAAGTCTTCAATAAAAATCTCACATGCTCTAGCTATTTTCATACATACATGGACATATATACAAGTGTATAAGTTTGACAAATAAAAATTCTAAATGAATTCTGAAAGTTAAGTTGTTTACTTAACTGTACCTGTGAGATCTTACAGTCAATGAATGTCTTCCCTTCAGCCAAGCATATGCAAAAAGATGACCATGCAACTTCTGATATTAAGCAACAAAACTTTTCCCAAAGTGTGGAATCAAACTTTGAAGAGTTTCCATCGGTGTTTGTATTCACGGACTCAAATGTAGGCTGTTGTAGAAATCCACCTTGAGAAGAGAACTTTAAGCTGCTACTGTCATTGGTTTGGCAAGATTGTACCCCTTCCTTAAGTAGTTTGCAAAGTACAAAAAAGAAATGATGTAAACTTTGAAATGTTTGCAGCACCGAGCCCAAAAGAAGCTGAAAATGACCAAAAAAAAGTAATTTCAGAAATTTGAAAACAATTGCTAAAACATATAACCTTCCATAATCATAATACTATACCACTTATAATAGGTTATCCCAACCAACAAATTCATATCACATTTTAACCATCCAGCAGTGAAACTAGTGATAAAAAAAACTTCCTGCCACCTTCATAGGTACGGGAAAATAATTGAGCTAAGCAGTAAAATCGGTGAAATATCGGATATCGGTCACTGACTGATATTTGATATATCGGTTCTCGCGGTGATATATCGGTAATTGCATAATATATATATATATATATATATATATATATATATATATATATATATGTTGATATAAAACACTAAAACCCATATAATATTAATAATAAGATACTAAGATAGTCTCAGGTTCGATCCGTGAAAACGGCCTCCCCACAAAATGTGGGGGAAAGACCGCGTACATCTTCCCTTAAACGGGACAGACCCTCCCTGGACCCTGCGAAAACGCGGGAGCTCTTTGCAGCACCAGGTACGCCCTAATAAGATACTAAGATAGTCAAGTAAATAGTCAAAATACTCAAAAACTAAAAGTCAATAGTTAGTATTTAAACATTATGACATAATCTAATCAAAAGACTCAAAATCTTCCTCCGAGTCCACATCACCCAAACAATTCAATTGCTCATCAAGATCTTCCACTTCAACTACTATTATAACTTTTTGGGGCGGGGTTGGCATCAGACGACATTGTATTAGTGTTTGACTTTGGAGGGTTTACGGACCCATGTGAAGATGGATTTTGAGCATCCATCATCAAGTGTCAAATGACTCAAATCTCAGTCCTAAAAACAAAGCAACAATCAAACTCAGTCATAAAAGCAAAGCAATAAGCCAATAATCGACCCCACCTGTTTGAAATCACTCAAATCAGTCCTAAAAGCAAAGCAACATATATATACAGCTCTAGAACAGCTTCTCTATTGCAATAATGCAAAATCCAAAATCAAAATCCAAACAACATTACAACAATCAAAATCCAAAATCAAACTCTAGAACAGCTTCTCTATTGCAATAATGCAATCAGATAACACCTAAAAGCAAAGAAAACAAACAAACAAACAAATATACCCAGTGTATCCCGCTGACCTAAAAGCAAAGAAATAAGCCAATAATCGACCCACCTGTTTGAAATCACTCAAATCGAGACCCGCTTGTTCGAAATCAGTGGGTCCCGAGCGAAATCAGACCCACCCGAGTGCCCTGTTCGGTTGTTCACCGATCACTCAGCTGGTCAACTTGTTCGTTGCTGTTCCACCCGAGCGAAATCAGACCCATCAAAACATCGGTCGACTTGTTCGTTGCTGGTCGACTTGTTCGTTGCTGATTTCAGTAACATCAAAGTGCGCTGGTTATTAATTTAGGGTTATTGGGTTAGTGGGTTTTGTTAAATTTGGGCCTTGGACTAAAATGAGCCCAACGATAAAATCGCTGATATGAGTATATGACCGATATTTAGATGCGAAAATATCGGCGATATATCGGTAATATCGGCCGATATTATCGCCAACGATATAATGACCGATATTTTCTCTAGAGACCGATAACCGATATATCGATGATACATCACGATATATCGGCCGCATTAACTGCTTAGTAATTGAGTATCCTGAACAGTCATCAAAAGCCATACTTTTTATATGGTGTTTGTGGACCACTAGAAGGAAGCAACAATACATTAAGACTCTTTGACAAGAACCTCTAAGATAGCAGTACTAATCTGAAGCCAAGTGTCATAAAGTTATCTTTTCAAGCTTCTGTGAGGCACTTTTTGCATCAAGTTCAACCTTATCGCCAATACAACAATTTGAAAGACCTCCAATAGAATGCAAGATTATGTGGAGGTCAAAAATGCTTTGTATTGGCTATTTGGCCATATGAAGCATTCACCTATTTATACTATTGAATCCTAATCTCGAATGTTGCATCATACAAAATTCTAAACAAGCATTTACATTCTTCCTTTCAAGTCTCATGAAGTCCCCATAATATTCCGAAGAGTTCTATATCTTTCCAAAAACTTTCCAAGAAGGTCCTTGAGAATTCTAGATTCTTCCTTTCGAATCCGTCTTAATATCCATATTTTATGTGGGACATGATGCAAGGCCATCTCAAAGGTATTGATAATCTCCATCAGAAACAATTAAATCCTTGTTCAATTGAAAATGTTTTTAAATTAGGTAGCATGCTACAAGGGTAGAAAAACATATACATAGACGGCTGACTGTTAGAGAGAAGATAGAAGGAAAAAACATACCAATTCCCGAGCATGTTTCAGCCCAAGAAAGACTGCTGATATTGACGCAGAGCATGAGCACAGAAACTGCAAACAAGAAAGAAGGCCCCGTGTGTTTGCTACTTGTTCAAGAATACGCCTACCCACTTGCCTTGCATTCTGCAACCAAAACATGTCTCATAAAGACGAATCATTACAGGCAGAAAAGAACATAAATATGTAAATTAGGTTGGTGGTGAAGAAGAAGGGGGAATTACCCTACCGTAATAGTTACAATACTAGGATTACATAATTAATGACTTTAAAGGGAAGTATTTACATCATCAGGATCAACAAGTAAAAGGATTAAGCTTTCAGCCATCCTTGGTTCCCAAGTCCATTGCTTCCAAAGCTCAACTTGCTCCATTCTTGTAATAAAATGGGATGTTAACCTGTGATAAAATGATAAAAATATCAGCAACAATGTTAATTTTTGGAGTTCCATGTGCAATAATACAGTGCTTAAACATAGATTTAAGAGGCATGCAGCATCAAAAGATTAACCTCCTCAATGTTCTGATTAATGGAATGCACATTGTAGTGATCTTGACTGAGTTGTTCAATGCTTCTCCATTCCCAACATCATCAGAACCAGATGGTGTTCTCCACCCCAATAACTGTGAGACCTTTGGAGCACGAGTGGTTAACCAATGTCCAAGTGGAAGTGCCATCTCAGCGCTACTTTCAGGTTCAACCATAGAAAAACGAGATAAAGCCCATAAAACTGCCTTAGAAAATGATATTGGTAGAACTCGAGGATCAATTTCAACCAAAACATCAACCCATAGCATTGGAATGCACATCCATGTCGCAAAATCTGATGATGTAGCTTGACCCTGCACACTAAAACCATTCCAACAACTGGTACCGTTGTCCTTTTCTTCAACAACATCTGCAAATAGGCCTTCATTGTCGTCTTCGTCTTCGACATCAACGATATTGCTGTCAACACCTTTATGTAAATGATAATGTAACATTGAAGATACTAATGCGGATGCATCAGAGACTAAAATAGTTTGGATCAAATCAAAAGCAGGTTGCCTAAGAGAACTGTAGAGTGACGAGTCCTTGAGAGATGCCACAAGAGAAGGACCCCTGTGCCAAAAAAAAGCAGAAATCATCTATGACAACCATAGTTATAAAAGATTAATAAAACAGTGGGAGCAACAATTGTTTCACAATGCACAGATTTCATCTACGTTTTAAGACTATAATTGTCGCACATGCATCACATTTAACGGAAAGGAAACAGAATCTTTTGTGATACCTAGAAGCACGTATTGGCAGTATGGGAATATATAAAAACAATGAATAGTCTTCTCATAATTTAGAAGCTCCTTCAAAAGTTCTTTCAGAAGTGTCTATTCAGGTGTGAAGGCCTTTGGGCTTTTGAATGGAGTTATGGGCCTGGCCATTGAAGTTTCTTGAAACCTTATTTATCTCTATATATAGAGCATGTCATTGTATTATAATCTTGTCCCTTTGAGCTTAATTAAAAAACCTAGTCGCAGAGAGTGGACGTAGGTCATCTTGACCGAACCACTATAATTCCTGTGTCCTTATTGCTTTCATGCGTGTGCGTGTAATTGTGTGTGTTTCCGTTGCGTAAGATGCCTAACAACTGGTATCAGAGCATCAGGCTCTTGATTACTGTTTAAATCTTCCCCCTATGAGTAAGATACCGTTGAAGAGTTCCACCGCCGCGTAGGGTTTCTGCCGGCGCCGTCTAGGGTTTCTACCGCCGCGTAGGGTTTTGGTTGGAAGTACCGGAACTGGTTTGTTTATCCTTTTGTTGATTGGTTATCAACTGTTTAGCATACTTGTCTCTTTTGTTTTGTCTCTGTTTTGCTATTATGGCTGAAGACGGGAAGACTGTGACGGAAAAGTTCAATGGCACTGCTTTTGGTGGGTGGAAAATGCAAATAGAAGCATTGTTGTGTCAAAAGGATTTGTATATGGTACTGGAAAAGAAACCGGAGAGGATGGAGAAAGCTGAAAAAGCAGTTTGGGATTCCAAGGACAAGAAAGCTAGAGCGGCTATTATGTTAACATTGACAAGGAGCGTTGCTTTTATGTATGAAAAAACCACCACAAGTGGTTTGATGTTGGCTCTGTCAAATATGTATGAAAAAACCGTCTGCAACTACAAGATGCTCTTGATGAGGGAACTGTTCATGACGAGAATGAAAGAGGGAAGCTCAGTCACCTCTCACATTAATGATCTAAATTCTATTCTGTCCAGATTAGAATCTGTGGGAAAAAAATTCAATAATGAGACTCGAGTCGTGGTGTTGCTATCTTCACAGATCCCATTCGTGGGAGGAAAAGGCAGAAAAGTGAGCCCACCCCAGGCAAATCCACTTCTCGTTATCTTGTTCCTGCCCCGGGAATAGTTGAAAACGATAAAAAGTACGAGATCCGAGGTTGAAGCAGTGGAAAGGACTTAAAATCTGAAGTTTTACGCTTAAAGGAAGAAATGTTCTTGGTGGATGCAGGTTCTGGGGGCATTGAGCCGAAGCTCGAGTACGGTCTGTGCGCCGTTTTTCTTCTCAAAAACCACCGACATGTCAAGATCAAAATTCGAATTGGTCAACAAGGGCACGGAGGACTTTCCGAACTCAATCACGTAAAATCATCTCATTCGAACCGGGCAGATTATTTCCTTGAACCGGTATAACCTCTAAAACGAAGATCATTTCGAGATCTTCGAGCATATTCGGGGATTCCATGTCACTATTTTAACTTCGGCCAACACACAAGATGAGACTTCACCACCATGGAGCGGCTTTTTTCAAAAAGATGAGGGGGAAAGTAAGTAAAATGTTAGAGAAGCAAAATACACGAGATCACAAACGTAGATTGCTCGCGGCTAAGTATGAAAAGAAAGTAGCTAAGTGATCCCAAGTCCATTGCAAATTCAGCAGCATAAGAGTTTCATTATCTATGAAGGTGACAAGAATGATGTCATCCACATATAACAAGATATAAGCAATATTAGGACCACTTTTGTAGATTAATAGAGAATGGTCGCTTTTACTATAATGGAACCCTAATATGAAGCACAGTCAGCAAACCTTTGGTACCATGTCCTCGGAGCTTGTTTCAACCCATACAATGATTTCTTCAATAAGCAGACATGATTTGGAAATCGTGTCTCGAAATCCCGGGAGATGATGCATGTAAACCGTCTCAAGAAGATTGCCATGTAGAAAGGCATTTTTTACGTCTAGCTGGTGAATTGGCCATGAGTGAAAAAGAGCTAGTGAATGAACAATCCGGATCGTTGTTAGTTTAACCACTTGGCTAAAGGTGCTCCACGGTCTATGCCAACTTGTTAGGACCTGCCATCACAAACCAAGCAAGCTTTGTATCGCTCTAAAGTGCCATCAGACTTGAGTTTATGTTTAAAAATCCACATGCTACGAACAACATTCATATGATTATGCCTCGGGACTAATTCCCATGTGCTATTATCAATAAGAGCTTAGAATTCATCGGTCATGGCCTTGTTCCAATCCGGATTACGGAGAGCATCGAGTGGCTTATGAGGTATAGGAGAGAGAGGCGTGAGAGGCGCGCCTCGAGGCGAGGTGGCCAATAACTGTATATCAGGCGGCACCTCACATGGTGTAACTAGTACGTACGCCTCGTCTGCGGAGGCAGGGCGGAAAAACGGTGAGGCGGTTCGGTTTGCTGAGGCGGGTCTTTTTGGCGGGAAACCAAATCACAGAGGTGATATCGCAAACCATAATAAAAGCGGAAGTAATAAAACCGACCTCATAAAATTGAAACCCTAATTGCGATTTAGTCTTCAGAGAGGTGACATCGCCGACCCAACATCGCAATTCCGATTCAGAGGAGCAGCAAACTCGAAATTGTAAAGGCCGACACCCAACATCGCATACCCGAAATTGCACCCGCAATTTCTTTTAATTTCGTCCGATTTGAAATTTACATCGTACATCGCAATTTCTTCTTCGATTCAGGATGAAATTCATTTGATTTTGTCTTCTTTTCCTATTCCTAGTTGATTAAGACGTACCAGATATGAAATTCATCTAATTTCTTCTTCGATTTAAGTAAGCCTTATTTTCTACAAATTTTTTTTCTTATTCAAAATGTGAGTTTTAAATTATGTTTATATGTATGATTTGGGGATTTTTAAGCTGTAAGTGAATTGCCCGGTTAGAAAGTGATGCCTTTTATGTTGTTTGAAATTGAATTTTATGATGAAATTGCTTAGGAAAGTGCTTTGTTTAATGTTTTAGTATTTTATTTTTATACGATATATAATTTTTATATTTATTTTCTAATTCAGCCTAAGGCTTACGCCACGTGAGACGAGGGGAAACGCCTCGAGGCTCGATTCCGTTCTTTTAAACTTTGAAAGGTTGTCTTAGTTTGGAAATGCCGGACATGCTACGAGTATGGACCATGCGTTGTGGGGGTGGTGGAGGGGACGGAATAGTGCTTTGGGGTGGCAGTGAAGGGAGGTGAGGGGGGCAGAATGGGCTGTTGTGTCGGTTGTTGAGTGGCCTGGATAGTATGTTGTTGCCGTGGCTGTTGAGGGGGCTGTGTAGTGGAGTTTTGTGTGGGTTGGTGGGTGGCCAGGATGTCTGGTCGTGAATGATAGGTATCGTATGCTGGTGTGTGAGCTGATTGGGTGGTTTGGGGCTGCTTGGTGTATGTTTGTAAGGGAGGAGCAGGCTGGTCGGTTTGGGAAGTGGTAGGGGAAGAATTGGCAGAAGAGGAAGGGGCAGTAGAGGGGTCTATAGGGGCTGTTGCAGGTCCTGAGGGGGTGTAGAGGGTGGGCATCAGGTGGATGAGAAAGATGGATGGATGGCGGGTGAGTTGGTAAAGATTTTATAGGTTGAGGTAGGTGTGGATTGTGTGTGGGGAAAAGGGAAACTTGTTTCATCAAAAATGGCATGTCATGAAATTATTATTTGTCGTGATTGAAGATTGTAACATTTATACCCTCGATGGTTAATTGGGTGGCCAAGGAACACGCATGGAGTGGAGCGTTTTTGGAGTTATGATAGTTGTGGAGGGGAATAAGGGGCAACAAAGGCAACCGATGGTATGTAGTGAAGTATAAGAAGGAGAGCAATTGTATAGAAGGTGAGTTGGTGTTAGGTTATTTTGAAGTTTACTAGGAAGAATGTTTAGAAGATAGGTTGCATGTTGGAGAGCATGGTGCCAAAAATTAGCGGGAACAGAAGATTGGGCAAGATTGGTGAGGATAATATTGTTAATTGACCTGATTTTTCTTTCGGCTTTTCCGTTTTGAGAAGTATGACGGCATGAGAAGCCGCATTGGAGGCCATTAGTAGAACAAAAATTATGAAAGTGGGCATTATCATATTCTCGTCCATCGTCACATTGTAGGGCTTTGATATTTTTGTTGAATTGTGTTTTGATTAGAGTATGAAATTGACTAAATATTTAAAAGACTTGAGACTTTTTAGCTAGAGGATAGGTCCAAAGAAAATTGGTTTTGTCACCCAAAAATAAAAGACAACCGGTGACCTCCTGAACTCAAGACAGGAGAGGTCCATAAATCAATATGTATGATATCAAACGGCAAATATGTCAATGAATTAGTAGTGTAAAATGAGAATTTAAATTGCTTTTCAAACACACAAGAGGAGCAAACAGAATATAAATGTTTTGAACTTGAATCAAAAGACAAGCAATGCTTTAAGGAAAGTAAAATAGCTTTCCCGGGGTGGCCTAGACGACGATGCCAACCCAGAGCCTTTTAATGTGTTTCTTTGTCGGCGGCAGCGGCAGTAGGGACCAGGGAGGTGGGACCATGGGAGGTTGCACTGTAGGATCAATGTGATCAAGAACATCAAAGGCTCAACAATGAATTCGAAAGATCTCAACCCAGGAGTTATAGCGACCACCTTCCATCTCAAGAATAAAGGGAATGAAGTTTTTGATGTTGGATACGGTAGTAGCAGGTGAAGTTTGTCCATTCCGAGAACAAACTTAGGCAGAACAAAAAAATCGAGAAAGGGAAGATGGTGTTACTGGGAAGGGAGATGGCGACCAGATGGGGTTATAAGCTCGATACCATATAAGAGAATGAATCACGTGATTTCTGTGTCTTTCTCATTCACCATGGAACCATATGAATACAAGGATTTTCTGTGACTGAATTTACAGCATTAAATACAAATAATCTATTCCTAAAATACAAATAATCTATCCCTAAAAATACAGCCTTTGACACAATAATTTGTTTCTATAAATCCGGTGATTTGTTCCTATAAATCTGTTGTTGCTAAATCGATGATACAGGTGTGTATACAGCTGTATTTCTGCTAATACTTACTCTTCCAAGATACTAGATTTCCGCCGATAAACACACGATATCCAATCATAGATCGTCTTAAAATAGGGCAACCTACCCACTCAACATCAGAAAACCCTGATATTCACCAATCTCCTTTCTTTGTAGAGCCAACCACATTAGTCTTGACATACCTTAGAACACAAACAGCAACATCTTACTGCCCGGTGTACAGGGAGGCCATTGACAACCTAGCAATTAATTGGCCGATTAGCTCAAAATTCCTAGATAAACAGTCGTTATCTAGGAGTCGTTTCTGGCTGTTGTTCCCCTTCCAGGGGCATGTTCTTACGCGTTACTCACCCGTCCGCCATTGGATTACTCGCCAATTAAGCAGCGCCTAGGGCTGATTTTTACAACATTTTGTGTTTCAATGTTTATACATTTTTGGTTAGTATATAAATTGTGGAATGGAAGTTAGATATAGCTCGTGATTCTTTTTATGTAAAGAATATTCCACATCCATGTAAAGTTCACTTTTATGTTAAACTTGCTTTTAAGTAATTAAGAATTTTTTTGTTAGTGCATACATAGTCACGCATTGTAAAATGCCTTAATTTAATGACTATAGAAATATAGCATATAAATGTTAAATATAACTACTCATATGTTCATTCTAAAGCATCAACCTTTGGTGAAGTAATCAAGAAGTAAGAGGGAGTTCACTGTAAAAAGCTTAGATAGATTAAAAAGCCTGATTCGAGATAGGCTAAATCTCCGATTACAAGGTAAAAACCCTAGTTGATAAACAATACCTCGATATCCCACTCCCTACTCTCTTTTATACTATAAAAACAAGAAAGGTAAAACTGTCCCACGATTAGCTCCTCTATTTTTGGTAAGCCATGATTAGCTCCTATATCTCGGGTAAGTGACTAATGTAGTTGACCCTATTTCTAGTAACAGACTAATTGAATTGACCCGAGGTGGCTTGATTTGTGGATACGTATCAATACTTCCGGCCCGGAAAATCGACTTGTCCTCAAGTCGAGATGAAGCGGTCAAGTGAAGCTTGGCCACCCTTTATCAACAACCCACGGTGGACGCCATTCGAGTCTTACAATGGCATGTGGTGCAATTTCAACGGTGCGCCAAGGTGGACGCCACTTGTGTCGTCCGGCTACACCTTTGTTCGGAGTCTCTCGCGTTGGTCCCCCGAACCCAGTTAGTGGAGAGTGAACTGCATAAGATTCATAACATGAATATGTATGAACAAGTTGTCTAACACTTCTAGAAGAATACATGGTCTTCAATGAGGCCTTCTGTTGTGTCGTGGGTTTCAAAAGAAAACACCAAACAAGCATGGATTTAATGTTTTGGTTGGGCAAGAAGGTGAGTAGCGAACCGGACGAGTTGGTCGTGAGGTGCTTAGGTGTAATATTTTGGTTTTGCAATACAGTTGGTGTTGGTAGAAGTGTAGATGATGCAATCGACGGGTTTGGTACCGGTTCCCTGTTTGGTGTTGGTTTTTGTAGTACTGTTGGTGGCTGTTCAAGGCATATTGGTGGTGCGAGGGTTTGAAGGCTGGTTTTGGGTTGGTGTTTGGTGCTAAAGTCAGGAAGAGTGAGAGGTGTAGATGATGCGAGTAGTGGTGCTTGGCTGCTGGTTGGTTTTCCAAACATGGTGATATTTATCGCTGCAACATCCCTCCATAGCGGTGTTGTGTCTCTTTTTTCAGCCACCCTGTTCTTTTGATCCTTATCTGCTTTTTCATCATAACTGCCGTCTCCGAGCATCTGAGTTTTGATTGCTGCTATATCTTCCTTCAGGGGTGCCAAGATGGCGTCTAATCGTGCCAAAATGGCTGATAACTGGCCTGCGATCAGATCTTCTGCAGTGTTGTTGCCATCGTGCTGGTTGGTAGTGCTCCGGGTAGATGGTACCATCGTTTTTCCCGGCAATGGAACCAAATGATAGATACCGGAAATCGAAAGCTTAGATTTATGATTAAAAAGCCTGATTCGAGATAGGCTAAATCTCCGATTACAAGGTAAAAACCCTAGTTGATAAACAATACCTCGATATCCCACTCCCTACTCTCTAAAGTACTATAAAAACAAGAAAGGTAAAACTGTCCCACGATTAGCTCCTCTATTTTTGGTAAGCCATGATTGGCTCCTATATCTCGGGTAAGTGACTAATGTAGTTGACCCTATTTCCAGTAACAGACTAATTGAATTGACCCGAGGTGGCTTGATTTGTGGATACGTATCATAATCAAGAAGTAAGAGGGAGTTCACTGTACACATATGTACAAACAAAGACAAACACTAAAACCACTCATGTTGATGAAAAGCAAGAACGATACACACAATAAGCTTAGTCCATGCATGAAGAAAAAATCTAAATGGCCAATTAAGTGAACAAAACTAACGAAACATCATCAATGCAATATCACACCAGTGTACCGTATTTTTTGGGCAAATCAAACAAGTTGAAATTCGGAAAAACAATTTGGTTGTACGCTAGGGAGGTCTACTTCAGAGGTAATACACGTACTCAAAAGAGACTCAAGAAGCAAGAGGAATTCCGGGAAGGTGTATTGAGATAACTACAGAAATGTATGATACCGCCAAAACGACAGTGAGGCTACCAGTGGATGACTCAAACTCATTTCTTGAAGAAGGGAAGCAGAGATGGACCAAAACTAACATGTGAAGACTATATTAGGCAGGATTTGATAGACTTGCACCTCTCCGAGGACATTATCACTGATAGGAGCTATTGGAGACGTCGAATAAAGGCTAGGAGTTCTACGAATGAATGTAAGTTGAGCATGGGCCAGGGGATCATATCTTTAAGCGTGTTTTAATTTAGGATGTCGTTAGGTTGCCTGTAGTGATACTTGTATATGGTGTAGTTATAGGTAAGCCTTACTTATAGGTGGCAGTAGTTTATAAGTATACATTTACTTATAGGTGTGTGTTTAGCCTTAAAGGTGCATGCACCTATAGGTGGCATGTGGAGTGTGTGATACATTACATTTTAGATTGTGTATGCCTTTATGTGATGCTATCTTCCACTATCGATGGATTTTTGGTGTGCACACGTGTTGTGTGTGTGTTATATTGATTTAGCTTGTATGTTTTTTTCCTCTTTGAGTCAGGACCTCTCTCAAAGCAGCCTCTCTCAAAGCAGCCTCTCTCACCAACTTTGTTTAAACCTAACTTCAAAATTTCTTAACATTCTTTAGTGATCTTAAGTACTAAACATGTCTAATATATTGGTATCAACTATCAAGATTAAAGATAGCAAGAGAAGAATTGGGCTTGTGTGTGCTTTGTTGTAATATTTAAACATCTAGAGAGATTGTAATTCTCCATCCTTACCAGAGTAGAGAGAAGTAAAGGGGTGATCCATACCAAATGTCATAGGGAAAAGATTGGTTATCCATACCAAGAGTAGTAAAGTTAAGTCATTACTTAACTTAAGAGACAAGATTGTGCAAGGTAACTTCCACTTATTCAAAAGTTTAGATAACAAAGACAACTCTTTATTGAAAACCAAGGGGGAGATGCAAAGTGGACAGTTTAGCATCCTTTTAAATCAGCAAACATCCTTTTGCTCCCGACAACTTTCACAAAACTAAAATAAAACTTTACAAAACAATGACTCCGAAAAAAGTGGTCACTCATGAAAATGTTAAGGTAAAATATTGTATTAGTAAATTTTTTTGCTCGCTTCACTTTGTTATCAAACTTAATTCTAACGTCGCTCTAATGAAATTTCAATAAAAGGCATGTGTTCATCCATATTTGGAAATGACTAGAGGCTCCCGTCTTTTTCTTCTTTAACTTCCTATCTTTTGTACATGGCACTAGCAATGAAAAGGCCATTCAATTTAGCACCCAATAGACGTGTGTGGTCCTCTAATGTATATGATCCGGAACGAGTAGAATAACTTTTCTTCCTATTTTCTTGTACACAATTTGGTATCATAATCATCAAGAAGAGTAAAGCATACTCGTATTATATATGTATCTTAATACATGCAAAGTGAAAAAAGGTTGGTTGCACTATAAAGAATATGAAAACCTTTAAATTGATGTCTACCTCATGTATTTATGGACATGTTGCTCCTACAATATGAAGATATGCCAACAACCGTAACTCTTTATATAGTAGTCAAAAATCACAAGGCACGCCTAGGCATAGTGCCTCTCTAACACAAGGCATAAACTTTCAAAAACTCAACTCACCTGTGCACCTTTGACCACGTAGTTGAGATTCAAACTTTTTTATCTAGGTCTTCACTATCTCGGTGGTGATGATGAACAACGAATCTTGCTTATTGTTTTGTAATATGTTATTAGAATTGAACTTTTGGTATTAATTTGACGATTCTAACATGCTAATTAGTTAGGTCTTCTATGATAATTTTGGGATGGTACTTATCTTTTTAGTTTTATGTGTCCGTTATATATATTTCTAATGATGCTTTTAATATGCTTTGAGACTTTGATTACTTAAGCCTATTATGATCTTAAAATTAAATAAGGGTTTATTTTTTATGTCAAATGTCAAATAACAACATTTTGGCATTGTTACAAAAAATTTCCTTACAAAATGTCATAAAACAATATTTAATGCACATTTCTTAGAACAAGCATGATTCACTAAGAAAGGCATACCAAGCAATGCAAGAACATAAAAATCATTGAACTTTTCTAGAAATAATACAAAGATTGCATACCACATGTGCGCACATTCAAAAGGCGGGCAGGAAGGTTTCACCTTGTAACCTCGGTGGATGATGAGAAGAGCAATCTGCAGACAAAACTTAGCCATCAATTATTAAAAAGACGATGCAAACAAAATTTAGCCATCAATAACTAAGAAGGCGGTGCAAAGACCATATGTGACAAGTCTTTACATTATAGACGTTGATATAAAAGCAAAACAGATACCTGGCAGGCTTTTTTTCTCATTAGAGTGCTGAAGTTGCTACTAACAGTCACTTGATGCAGAAGAAAATACAGAAAATGTCTGCGTTGTTTTTTATGTTCCCCATCTTGCAACGCCTCAAGAGACTGCAGAAATAGGCTGAGTACATTATAAAGACCACAAAATGTCTTCTGTGGTGCACGAAACAGAAAAACATAGAGGACTTGAAATTTAGCACAAGTATAGCAGACAAGCATGCCTGGAGAAAAGGTGGGAAAAGATCAAATATTTCTCTGTGGCTCTTCTCATCTTGAGTATGAAAACACTGACCCAGTAGTGTGTCACGCATTACACTTGGTGATAATGTTGCTCTTAACCAGAGCTTGCATCCTTTAAAGATAAAAATAAATAATAAATAAGAAGACAATAACAAATAAATCATGCAACCAACAATTCAAAATTATGGATATAAGACCAAAGGAAGACATACCAAGCATATCAAAAACAAGTCTAAGGCAGTTAATTGCAAAAGAAAACTCAAGAGAATCGTCAGATATATGGTTGAGCACAATGCTCAAAAAACTGGGATAGCGCTCCAAGATCCCTTCTTCAAAAGCATGAGGCTCTAGAAACCCAAGCCTTTATAAAGAACAAACAAGAACATAATAAGAAACCTAGACGTATTTATAATACTACATCACATCAAGCATATTATTAATGAAAGTAGAATGGGACAGTTTCAAAAGTAGGCAAAACCACTGCTCCCTACAATGCCTTGATACCAAGCCATACAGTTACACGATCCAGCTGCATCCTTGGCCTTGAGCTCCCATGACTTGTAGGCATGACTTCTGTTTCTAAAAATACAATGCATTTCTTGAGCAAGGGCTGTAAAGGTTCCAAATCCTCTGCACTCCTGGGTAGAAGAATAAAAACACCAGAAAGTCAATTTTGTTGCCTATCTAACATACAAATAGAAGCTCCATGAGTCTATCACCCTTCCCAAGGATCAGAACAGGCAATCCAAAAAGAAGAAATTTACATCCAAGAAGGTAACAAGTAAGAATGCATATACCAGATGAAGGCTCACACTACGCCTCCAACGATTATCCTAAACATTATTTGCTTGCTTGCTAGTTGCAAGAGTTTTTCCATGCCTCGGCTCTTTATTTTATAACTACTCTCATTACTGCTTCTTATAGACCAGTGTCCCATATAACTTCCTTTTACTTAAAGATGGGCCCTAGAGTGATCTCAAGATGTCACCATTTAAAAAGAACAGGTCACCCCAAGTCCCAAGAAGACTGCAATAATACATGAAAATAATCTAGCATTCCCCAGAAAGTCATTCAAGTGAACAACCGCCAACCAACATCAAATATCTCACACAGCATACATAAAATCTTGCCGAACATTCACCATAGTGATCATTCATTATACCTCAGTTACTTGAGCCTTCGAACAAGAAGCGACAAGAAATTATACCTCAGTTTTCCCATGTTTCCAGCTAAGCGGAACCCTAAAGATCGACACCTCCTGGCCTTGAGGAAAAGTAGAGCATAAACTCCCTACACAAAACCATCAGAAAATATTCAATGTGGTTGAAGAAGAATTTTATGAAACAAAAGAGATAAGAAATGCATCTTAATGTTGTACTGGGTATTGCTGATGGCCTGCCAAAGTCAGTTCATGTGAATCCTCAACTGTTTCCATAAATATCTGAAACTCTGTGGCCAAGGATTGGTCATCCAACAAGACAGGAAACATTAACACCTGAAAGAGAACAGAAAGTAAAATCAAAAACTATTGTACGAGATATCTGATAGCCAGGCTTTAATAGCAAGAAGAATAAATAGATGGTATGGCAGAAAGTTTAAAAAAGCAAAAATTAATTACATAATTTGGGTATAAAGTAATATATAAAATCCAAGTTCCAGAAAATATTCAAGAATGTCTTTTGTAACCCCAGTAGAGAGTGAACTACAAAATCTCTAAGTATTATCCATGTACAGCTCTCAACTAAAGAAATTAAGTTCCAAACTCCAAATCCAGGCATACTTCTCCTGATTTTAGTTAATTAAAATACCCTTCCGTTTAAGAAAAAAAGTGTGTAAGTGGGTTAGAGTTAATTGAGACATATTAGAAACCATAGGGAGTAAATCAAGATTTTGAGACCTTTGGAGGGGGGAAACATTGTTTGGATCAAACCACAGTGAGCAAATCGAAGTTTACTCTATATGTTATATACTAACTTCTTAAAATTTTGTAATGCCAATCAGTGGCTTGATTAGTCAAGAACTAATTAATTAGTGGGTTCACTAAATCAGTTTGTTTCTATGTCGATCAATGGAGTTATTTTAAGGATAGATTTAGTTTAGTTCATTCTTTATTTCATTTCCTAGTTGGGTTAGAATTATGAGTCTTGGTTGACAAGTTATTTAGCTACAAATAAGGACCATGGTTTCCTTTCGATTTTCTAGCAACAGAAGTCGAGGAGATAAGAGGTTGAATAAAAATACCACAGCTTCAATCAATGTGATCATTCAATTTGAGCATGGAAAGGTTCAAGAAAACTAGTCAAAGCTTAAGCCAGATTTCAAACGACGACGGTGGGGGAAAAACAAGTAAAGTGTTTTGGCTGATAAAGTCTCTCCAGATGATTATGTGCTGAATGTGGAGAGTGTTGCTAGTTCTCAGAGTTTCTCAAGATCCAACAATTCATGCCAGTGGGAACCAATGAAGATAGAGGCGACCATTAGGAGCAGACATAGCCATGATTGTGTTAGAGCTCGAGGAATACCTCTGCTATGACCCTAGGTGATGCTTATTGTAAAATACTATTATCACTTGTGTTATTTGTACGTAATGTTTAGAATATCCAGCTAAGTCTACATTAAACAACACTTTCTTAATTCTCATTCACTACGGCCTTCGTAGCACACTGCCACTATACAGCTTGATTTTATAAAAGCGAGAAACCAATCAAAAAATCACCCAGTACATGAGGCGATCCCCTCACATGCGCCTTAAAGCGCTTCAGTGTGATTTTTTAGCTTTACGTGCGCCTTTTTGACACCTTGCGCCTTAAGTCATCAAAAGCAAGGCCCTGAGGTCACCCGGCCCCTAGACGCACTTTATAAAGCAAATATACGTAACAAAACGATCCAAATTTAGATAAACTTGAAAACTTTGAAGGAGTAAACGACAAAATAATTACCTCATACATGACGCTAATTACTTTTGCATTGTCTTTCATTGGATCATACTTCCCTTGTGCTATTTGTGTGTTCATCTCTTTCAATTGATTAGTCACCCTTTCTTCATCTAGCCTACATAAAACATCAAGAAGGGGACCAATTGAACTCAACTCATACTCCATGGCATATGTGTCCTTGGCTTGATGATGCTGACAAATACATTGCATGCAATCTTGTAATTCTTCAGAAACTCTTTTCCATAGAAGCTTGAGAGGAGAATCCTGACGATCATCTTTAAAGTAGTTGTAGAATGTTTCAAGCAGCGGCCCCATTATATCCCAGGAGCCGCACCAAATATGATTTTCTCTAGGAAGAGATATTAAAAAGTTGAATGCATCTGAGAACCTGAATATAACGAACTAAAAAAGATAGTACATTCTTTATTGGTAAATAAGTTCACATACAAAGTATATTAAACCTAGTGAGGCAGTGACTATCATGGCAAATTGATTACTAGCAGGAATCAGAAGTTATCGATATATACTGCAACGATTGATCAAATGTCAAAAGCCCCAAATGCTTTATTAGTGATTTACCCTTGCATTGTTTGTGAATCCATATGCAACTAAACTGCCTATCAAGCACATAGAAAGGGGCAATTGCTTGCCTGGTACAAATCATCAAGAAACTAACCCTAGGAGACAAGTAATTTTGAGAAAATGGAGTCTCAAAAATCGTAATGAAATACTGACCAAGTTTCTTTAAGGCGACGGATGTGAAGTTGTTTTGAGTGATTGATTTCGTTTTCGTCGTCGTCTTCTTCTTCAATGACCCTCCATCGATTTAAGAGCTCTATTCTCGGGACAAGCTTCTTCGACATTTTTCAAGCGTCACAGGCAGCGTTCAACCCTATTTCAGCGTACGTGAGGAAACAGACCCATCAACCTTCACAACCCATCCAAAACATATAAATAGCAAAAGGAAGAGATTTATTGTTAGGTTTTATTTATGTCAAGGAGTAAGATATAAAGGAGACCTTTACATAACTACTTTATCATATTTCCCTTCTTCTCACATTTATAAAAAAAAAAAGTTTCATCTTCAGAAATTTGATTAGTTTTACTTTAAACTCAAAACTCTTCATCTTTTACAATTTAATCTCACAAAGTTTTATACTTTCAACTTCGTTCACTTATATTTTTCATATGTTGTAAATTTAATTTTACGTTCGTTCTAGGTTTTGCAAGTTAACAAGACACAACCATGCATGTGCGATTTACCAATTTTACATTTCGTTCTAAATTCTGTAAGTTAACACAGCACAACATGCGTGTATGGTTTATCGTTTTTACGTCTATGTTCTCGTTTTAACAGGTTTGTCACAACGCGTGAGTCTTAAATGGATTTAGTTATATTTTTATATGTTTTACGCTTTGGTCTTACTTTTTCATATATAACACCCCGCAATTTTAATGTTGATGGTCATTAATGATGGCGTGACAAGGTATTATTTTGCATAGTTTTACGCCTCCTGCAACGCGGGGAGCTTAATTCTAGTTTTTTCTCATTATAAAATATTTTAAAAATTGATTCTGTAGGTAGGGCTCTCATTCACCTTGTTGACACGTAGGATTCATTCATTAAAAAAATTGTCGTGTCTGGTAATCAACTTTGGTGGTCTATATATATTTTGAAGACGTCTCTAAGCATGTTTAGGTGTGTTTTGACAGTTTCATATATGACATCCATATGACCAAATTTTAAATTTTAAATGATTGAAAGGATTAATGAAACTTTCAAATTTCAAACGATAGTTCTCATGTGATGTTTGTCATAATGCAAAACAATTTAGAGTTTTTTTTAAGAAGTGATCAAAAGACTTATTGTGATTTAGTTCATTTGAATTTATGAGGTCCTTACAAGGTTTATGATAAATAAGGTTATAGATAT
Source organism: Flaveria linearis (assembly GCA_024085815.1). NCBI lineage: Eukaryota > Viridiplantae > Streptophyta > Magnoliopsida > Asterales > Asteraceae > Flaveria > Flaveria linearis. The sequence goes on from CM044002.1 coordinate 97,404, forward strand.
TTTCTTACTATGCTGGATTTTAGTGCAGCTTGTGTGTATATATTAATATAAAATAAACAATAAGTTTTCTTAGTTTTGTTATTATAATAAAAACCCAGTTTGAAAAATTGCAAAAACTTTCTAATGTGAGAACATAACATTATTAGTTAAATGTTTGATTTTCTTAGATCATTGGAACAATACACAAAACTTCATGTATGTATGCACCACAACAAAAAGACACAATATAAATAAAGCATTGACGTCTTTGGTGTTTCTAAGTGCGTTACTCTTTTTTTTTTGTCTAGATGTGTTATAATTGCTACATATTAACATGACACCTTCTTCTATTTTAGGTGGTGTATATAGGTTATAGACCTCTTTGAGTTTGACTTTAACAATACAAAATAATTTGGAAATCATGCTGAAAACATGTGCCTTATAAATAAGAAAAAAGTAAGAAACCAGGATATTTTAATAAAAAATAATATTTTATATAAAGATGCTATTATAAGAGTGTCTTGCTTTTAAAATATAACAATCATTTGTCTCAGCCTAATTCGAATGTTGATGCAATAGTGAATACACTAGTTTTTTTTATAATAATGAGTTAGATAATACCAAGTCAAGTGATCGTAAAGGTTCCGCCTTGGTCATAAATAATTCGCTTATAGAAACAAGGCAAGTTGAGCCCTGGGTTCATTGAACCATTCAATGTGACATCACACGTGGGAAAGTAGTTTACGAACTGAGATTATCATACGAGCTAAATGGAATTTATTCCGCCTTCCATGTATCACAACTACGAAAGTTTTTAGCCGGTGAAGGCGCTCAAGTCCCACTCGAGGGTGTGAAAATAGATGACAAACTTAATTATGTCAAATATCCAATGGCTATTGTGTAACACCTACGAAATTTTCATATTATTTTTGTCAATAAATAATCATAGTTATATTTCAAGCGTGACTTCATGATTAAGTTTTTAGATAAATACTTAATGGCTAAGCCTTCAGATGCAACTTAATAGATAAGTTATGGATAAAACTTAACAATTAAGTATTGGATAAAACTTAGTGTCTAAGTTTAGATAAAGAATATGATAAAACTTAACGGCTAAGTTTTGGATAAAATATAAAACTTAATAGCTAAGTATTGAATAAAATATAAAACTTAATAGCTAAGTCTTGAATAAAATATAAAACTTAATAGCTAAGTCTTGAATAAAATATAAAACTTAATAGCTAAGTTTTGAATATAATATAAAATTTAATAAAAAAGAAATACTTAATGAGTAAGAAATATCCATATATAAATAGATGTTTCTAGCTTCATTTCATTTCACAATCTTTTTCCCTACTTTCACACACACGAAACTCTCTACTACCTTTTAAACACCACAAAGATAACTCGAGATTAGGAAGCCGGTGTATATGCTCTAGACAACAAGTATAGAAGTTCTGAATTAATCAAGGTGTTAAAAGCTCGTGACTTAATCCTTAAGTTACTTAGAGGTTCAGAAACAAAAGCTTATCAAGTTTAGAGTGTAACGACCCGAATTTCGTAGTATGTAATTAAAATACAAATTAATGTATCATGTGTTAAATATTGTAAATATTTAAGACTTAACTAGAAGATTTACTAGTTAGTTAATAGTGGTGGAAACATGAAAAATGATACTAGAGGGGTGGATCTTGCCAATTGATGAAACATGAATATGGATATGTATGGCTTGCCATACATTTGGTGAGCCTTGTTTGCTCCCTCACGTTTCACACAAGAGAAGAGGAGAAGAAGGGTTTTGTCATCTCATCTCTCAAATTGTTGGTGATTCAAGTGCAAGATCCGAAATTGAACCCTAGAAATCATTCTTCATCTCATCAAGAGCTACAAGTAAGTGTGATTTGATGTTCTTGAGGTGTAAAAATCGTCACCCACATGGTGGGTGTAGAAATTGGTGGTTTAAACATGAAACCCTAGTGTTATAGTGCTAGATGATCATGTCTATGAGTGTATTATGGTAACTAGATGTGTAATTGCTCATTAAATGAAGATTTACATGAACCCTAGAAATGGGTTTAGTTACTAGAAGGTTAAACTAGGGATTCTTCATGTAAACTAGTTGCTAGTTGTAGAATCCATGTTCATTCTTGTAGAAATGTGATTATGTGCATAACATTTGGTTGAAATTGATGATTCACATGTGTGTTATGTGATTTGGGTGTAAAATTAGCTTGATGATGTTTAAAAGCTAGTAGATAACCAATATGTTAAGTTATGCACATAAGGTGTTTGATGAAATGCCTAAATGAGATGAAAAACATGAATGAACTACTTAATTGCAAGAAATGTGCAATGTGAAAGCCTAGATTGTAGGTCGAATGTGATAAATGGTCAAATAGACCATATGTGTGATTAAATGAATGTTATGTGTTAAATGGGTCCTTAAAATGGTAATAGGAAGTGGTGTGGCAAGCGGATCCAAGGGAACCGGCAAGGAACACGTTTAATTGACCACTTAAACCTTCCGGACTCAAGGTAAGACATTCTTTAAATTGAGCATAACAAAGTAAAGGCATGAGTCACAATGTATGTGACCATGTGCTCATAAGCTCAAACAAAATGAAAACCATGTTTAAAAAGGGATAAATAGTTGACTTGCACCGTATGTGAGCTTCTATGGAAAATGATTCACGACGTGCGTGAACATGAAGGAAAATAACACTTTAAATTGAGCATAACAAGTAAAGGCATGAGTCACAATGTGTGTGACCATGTGCTCATAAGCTCCAATAAAATGAAAACCACGTTTAAAAAGGATAAATAGTTGACTTGCACCGTATGTGAGCTTCTATGACAAATGATTCACAACGTGTGTGAACATAAAGGAAAATAACACTTTAGTGTTATACCACATGGTTGTGGAACAGAACGAGTCACGATGTGCGTGACCGTCCCATGAAAATGGGAAAAAGGACAAACCCGGATTAAAGTGATTCACATCGTGTGTGAACACTAGGGTAAAGGGTTATCCCTACGATTTGCAACGTGTGTGAACGTTGGGTAACGCCAAGGAAAGCGGTCGTTCGTGAAAGAATGGCAAACCGCTCATTAAAATGGGATTTGACTCTATAAGGGGCAAATTTGGCATAAAAAGGAAAATTTGCGTTATGATAAGCAAATGGGATGGGTTGGGTCTAAGAACTCACCAAACATATTTAATATGTTATAATAGACCGGTTCCATGTTTGTCGGGACGGTCGGAAGCTCTAAAGAACAAACGAACCATAAATGGGTTAAATAGGGGATTAAATACCAAAAAAAATAGAAAAATTTTGGTATAATGCCAAGAGTCGGGTTAGACTCGTTGAAACTCCGTGGGAATCATGTATATGATAAAATATGTTATTTCCAGGTGTTTAGAACAATCGGGATCGAAAGGGGTGGCTCGGGAACGCGAAACGACCTTTAACGGGTCAAAAATAATGTTTTTGCTGCAGGTGCTACCGTAGCTTACGGTGGTACCGTAAGTTACGGTAGGTCCCTGGGCGAAATGGGCTACCGTAAGCCAGAGTGTTACCACCGTAGCAAAACTGAGGCCACCGTAACTTACGGTGGCTACCGTAAGTTACGGTAGGGCCCAGTCCCAGTTTTTGTCGATCGTCGTTTTAACGCGTTCCGAGTCCGTTTAAACCCCCGTAAAGACCCGAAATGAATGTTAGAATGTACTTACTTAGTTCTTATGAACTAATGGATGTCTAAACGTGTGTTTTCAGGTGTTACGGGACCGGAAGGCTAAAGTGATCGATAAGGCATACAAGGATCGAACGGGACTTGCATACACGTTACGTTTGTAGAAACTAATGCGTTAACATTAATTTGAAACTTCTTATCATGTGTTTATGTAAATGGATTGTTAAACTTCATTTTTGAGTGTCGGTTGACACGAAACACATATTTTGGGAGTTAAATGTTAATGAAATTTTCTGGGACCAAATTCCGCATGTTTATTTAACTTAAACGGACTCTTTGGAGGTCCGGGTGTTACATAGAGGCTCTATTCAACTTACCAGGTGAATACGTTTAATACTTTCAAAACATTCAAATGATTTTATTTTACGAAAATGGTATTAGTACGTTAACCATGTTAGTGCATAGAGGTATTCTGCTAAAACATTTAGACCAGAAGTATATGTATGTTTAATCAAATTATATCCTGGGGATGGGTGAAAATCCGATACTAGGGCTGGTTCAGACTCAGTGCAGATCCGGAGAGTCCCGTAGTAAGACTGCCTGAGCACCAATATCAGTATATATGGAGGGGGACTTCCAGTTAAAATAGACTGCTAAATGTGTGGTTTACCGTTAATTTATAATTAACTGTTTATCGTTATTCATGCTGAAATATTTTTGTGTCAAATTAAATGTATTCACCAGCTTTTCGCTGATGTGCTATTTTCAAACCTTTTCAGGTAAACATGATTAAATATGTTTAGTCAGATGTTAGTGTTGGATGGACTATGAATCCTAGGCATGGAAACCCTGTGATGAACATATTAGCAAAAATAGTGCTGGAAGGACTAAAGTTTCCTAGGCATGGACCTTATGGCAAGTTTTGAATATCTGTCAGTAGACATAAAAGTTTGTAAACATTGCGTTGAACAATGTTATGTAAAATTATGGGTATTTAATTCTCAAGGAATATATGAAAGTTTGTTTTTTTCATAAATCATCATAATAATTTTATTTTATGAAATAAATTATGAAATGTTCTTCCGCTGCGTAAACATCTTTCAAAACAAACAAATAAAAAGTGAACAATGATGTGTACCAATTGGTCGCACTCCCGGGGTGCCCTGAGATCGGGGTGTGACATATTATGGATAGGAGGAATAAATAGTTTAGGAACAAAGTGATGCAACAATTAAAAGCGTGATCGAGTCGCATGAAAGGCTCGAAGGCTACGTAGGAGTTCAAGGAATAAATGAGACTACATTAATAACATGTTTTGATGACGAGACCGAACTAAAGGGGGTAGACTTATAACATATTGAAGTTGGGGATAAAGCCAAGTTCAAAATAAATAAAAAAGATGGTTACAATTTCCAAATAAAAAGTAAGAACTAAATATGATGAAATGAGAGTGTGTTGACCTAAAAATGACTAGAAAAAGAAAGGATGGCCTCCCTTGTTTCCCTATTGTTATCAAAATTTTCCAAGTTATAGAGAGAGAAAGTCGTTTAGTTTTTAAAAATATAAAGTAAGAATTCAAGCGGTAAATGTAATAACTTCTCATGTGTTTAACAGGTCCATGTTAGATTTATATACGTAAATGGTTATAGATTGAATAATGATTATAAACCCTAAAATGGTAGTATCTCATCATATAAAGTTGTTAATAAATAATGGAATGTTACAGTATGAGCATTGAGTTTACTCACTGCACATGACGTAGTTCACCCGAAGGTGACTTTCATCACCCGAAGGTGACTTTCATCACCCGCAGGTGATTGGACTGTCGGTACACCGAATTTGATAACCCCCTCCCCTCATACGCATGTAACTATCAGCTAGAAATATCCCAAGTGTTAGTCACCCACATGTGATCGTAGTATGAAAATATTCTAAACGTTGATCTATTGTTCTCAATAGTTCACTTGAACCTAATATTATTTTACCGTAGGTTACATGAACATCAAAGATGACATTGGACACTCACACCTAAGAGGTCACCCACATTTACCCATACTTGTACAAATCCCGTACTTCCGGGCCATCCACATATGATACTAACTCTATTCTTTGAAGGTGTTTGTCCACACACATGTGCCTGTTCATCCGTACGTGATCCTTCGTCTGAATCTCAAATCTGATTTAAGTTAACTGTACAAGTGACAATCATTCAAATCTGAGTATAGACACTAAAATGGGATCTCTTCACCTACGTCTCATTCATCTACCCGCATCTAATAATATAATGTTATGAATAAGTATCATACGTGTTTGTTGTGACTTACATACATGTAACATGATGCATGGTACATGTAATAAGTATCTTAAATAATATAATGTTATAAAATGATAATGGTATAGAGTTAAAGTATATCATGAATACAGAAAGATAAAATGATAAAGTATCAGAGAATAATTATTGTTATGATAAATAGTTAAAGAATAATAAATAAATATAATAATAACTAGAGAGCATAAAAATGACACAAAATGCTAAAGTTCACATGAGAAAACTAAAGTTTAAAGTATTGCAAGCCAGACAGAAGTTGGCATTTGTTGCATTATCGCCTTGATATGAGACGTGTCTTGTTCAGTCTCACATGACAGGAGTTGTGTATTGTATACGATCACATGACTGTTGTTTAAACTAAAAAACACATGATTCTCTTTTGTTGTTTCCTATTGCACTTTCAACACTTCAAGCACACCTAAATAGATGTATTTGATCACCATCTTAAGTTTACTAATCTTTCTAACTCACCACATCAATACTTCGAGTCCAGCTCAATGTAAAATACATTTTTTTCACCAAAATTCATTGTTCACGTGTAACCGCTTCTAAATTATTATGTAAAGCTTCAAACACATTTCCTTAAGTATATTTAATCTTTACTCTTTTAGAAACCAATAACTGAAACTTAACACCAATATAAACAAACATTCAACTTGGATCAATTTTAACAACTTCCGAGGACAAAGCAACTTCCGATTGACGGTCTCTTATTCAACAACTTCTGATCCACTATTAAAATGTGAGATTGAAACAGTGGATCAACCTCAATGCTGCAACAAACAACGATATCTGCTAACTATGCAACAACTACTCTCTTGTTTTGTACTTTCATATTTTCGTATTCAATTAGAGGACACAATCGCGGTATATTATGATTGTCAAAATATATGGATCTAGCATGATATCAATCTCAAACCTTGAAATAAACGATAAGGATAGTTTTCTAGCATTAGTTCAAGCTGATTGTCTACGAGTAGCTCATTGTTTTCTTAGTTCGTAGTGCAACACCTCTCAATGTAATACGTTTCAAGTTTAAATCAATCATGCAACTTACTATTACTTCATTAAACAGCTATTATAACCTTTTTTGTTTTGTTTTTTTAGTTGGTTTTGAAAGAGAAAAGTGAAAGATAATTGATATTACACATGCATATTAATCTATGTTTGAATTTAAAACGCATGTATTGAGCTAAATTATACTTATAAAAAAAGCTACTATCATTTACAAAACTAAGAGTTAATTACATTGTGGTCCGAACAAAGTAACAAGATTTAATAATAATCATGTTAAATTTATATTTCCGATAGGGTAACAATTATGAGTATCAACGTTTTTATCTATTAAATTTGGATAAGATGACTAATTACCTTATACAGTATATGGATTAAATCACTCAAACTCGTCACAAAAAGTGAACAATATAGAGACTAAATTACACAAACTCATCACAAAAGCAAAAACACAAACCCCAAATATATAACATTTCAAAGTTAATATTCAATATTGTTATCTATCCAAACCACAATGACCACTTGTATAATCAGCGTAGCATGTAAATACAAAGTCGGACACAATATCATTATTAAATTATAAAATGATCAATATTTTAATATATTTGTTAATTTAATATTAAAACTATTTATAAACATATATTGTTTATCTATTATAACATTAATATGTATTTTTTTATAAAATTCCGACTATGGTTTTTGTGATATTTTTATTTTTATATATGTGTCAATAAAATTTTATACGAAACTAATATGGGTCAAATATAATACTTATAATTTTTTTCACAACAGCGTAATTTTTTTCTCTAAGTTTTGAATATACCATTGCAATATGATATTTTGCACTTTATAAGCTTGTGGAAATGATGATCCTGCTCCCCCTGAAAGTATCAGCTACATGAGGCCTTCGACCAATTAAGAATGATCCATTTATATAGATGAAACTAATCATCTTTTTTTTAGATGGAAGCTGGTTTGGCTCTTGGAATAAGGGGAGAAGGCCATTAAGCGTAATCCCGCTAGCCAATAAAAGGACTACTCTTCTTGGACTGTGAGCGTAAACAAAAAAATGAGATCAAAGAAGTTGGTCAAAAAGTGGTTTTGGGTGAGCATTTTCCCATAGATGTTGCATCGATAAATTTTATTTCGGTGATTCGACTCGAATTTCTGTCATGTCAAGCTTCCTGACCTGCTTTGTACCAACCGATATTTTGTGTACAGCTCGCTCTAACGTCGTGCCCGGGTCACAACGAATGGAACTTTTATAATGCATTCACGATTGGACAAGCTGCTTACCATGGCCACCTATCGCCCTCCCTTAAGGTCGTCGTCATGCTAGAACTCTCAAACTCTTGTCAAGGATGGATGTAATTCAGGAAGCGCTTGTAATATGAGTGAAGCGGATTGAATACACACTTGTCGGGGTGAACTATTGAAAAAGACCCCCCAATCGGCCTTGAAGAAAGGAACCTCGCGTCAAATGGGTTTGGCTGATGCACTGCGTCCCAGATCCACTCTTTTTCCTATTCAAAGCTCAGCCCTTTGTCTCTGTGTTTTCACACATAGGAAAGGAAAGGTGCGACAAAGAAACTCTTTATGAGCATAGTGGCCTAGTTTAGTCCTAACACATTCTCCTTTACTCATTCACTCCGAACCTTCCTTAAGACGGTGACCGAAATTAAAAAAGAAAATTTCCTACTGAATGATAGATATTATTATTGTTTAATTCTCTGCACTACTTTTATGCAGTTGAAGATGATCATGCCTTTTCATGAAAAACAAACAGGCTGGCTCTGGCTACCTTGCGGAGCAAACAAAAGATCCCCAAATCACACTGCCTTGAGAATAGTGAAAGCAGAATCAGAATCAGACTCTTGGACGTGGGATCTTGCCTAAAGAAATTTCCATTGAGTGGGGTAAGTCTCAAAAAGCATTTCACCGGCACAAATATTTTTTTAAACAATGTAATGTTTTTTTTCTTCACAAAAACGCTATGTATTTTAAAGTCGAATATACTGTCGCGATGTGGTCATTTCCACCTAAAATTTTATTTAAAATATGTGTGATAAAAGTTCACAAATCAAATAGACAAATATAATATATTTTTTAGTTTTTCCATGTAATTTATTTACTATACTTATAAAAATATGCAACAAAACAACAAAACACATCATACAAGTCTTCCATGCATAAACTACTGCCACCACCTTAACCCCAGTCCCCACCGCTACCCCATTTCTCTTTTGTTCCACTATGTCAACGACTATTCTTTCAACCACTCCAGAACTCCTCTCTTGCCGATGACTCTTCCTCTAACCCGCCGCCTCTGATCCAGAACTACCAAATTCACAAGGGGCATTACAAAATATTTAAAATTAATCACAATAGTACTTGATTGTATACAATTGTTAGTGGCAAAATTAGTTAAATAAAACCTAAAACTCGAACCAATCGGTTGCATAAATCGCGATCAAGGGTAGATTTCTGGTAATTTGTAGAAAACCGGTGATGATTATAGGTTATGTTTGATAATCGATTTCAAGGACTAGATTCATCTTTCAAATCGTGAATTTGGGAGTTAGGGTTTTGAATGATTTCAAAAACAAAAATGATTCTGGTTGAATACATTTTGTTTAGTTGATTCACCGACTAAACATAGGTTTCTTTGTTTGAATATGAATTTCATCGTTGTCACTGAGAATAGTGGATCTAAAATTTTGTATGTCATTGAGAAGAGCGAATCTTTGTTTGCGATGAAATTCATCTTAGCGATTTACATGGATATCTCAAGTTTTTACACCAAACCGCAACAAAATCTATACCTTTTAATAAACAAAGCTTTCTAAAACCGCAAGGCAAGCAACTAAAGCATTGGACTTTCCTGTTTCCCGTCCAAACCATCAAGTCTGCCATTTCTCTACGCGGATCCTAAAACCCACTGTATGACCCATGGAACCTTTTAACTCTTACTTTCCTCTTTATTCTTCACAAAGACTTTTGAAGAAAACCTTACGCTATGTTTCGGAGTTCATTTAATAAGAGAATAGAAGGGAAGTGAAAGGAAAAAAAGACAGTATATGTGGTGGATACTAAGACCAAGAAATGGTGCGACATGCTCCCTTTACTAGCTCATAGGTATATACATTTGTGACCAAAAAATACTATAATTGAAAGAAAAACTAGATCATTAGTTACCAAGAAGGAATGGCGAACTAAAATGCCCATTCCTCGAGGTGGCATTCACAGGTATCATTCGTTGTTGTTCCTATATGTGCCTTTTCGGAGAAGTGGTTGGTCCAACATTTCAGTTACCCTAGATTTGTGAGAATTAAGATCTCGTTGGTACTAAGTAAGCCACGTAAAGATATATTTCTCAACAACATAGGATAAACACATTTTGTGAATCCTCTACATCAAGGGTCAAATCTCATTACCTCCATACACTGTAATACATATCTAGCAATAAGAATATCTAACAATAAAAATTGAATTGACACTATGATATCAAGGGTCTTACTCTTTTCTCCATCATCGAGTGATTTTCTGTTATTGACAGCTTGTTGAAATTTGTATTTTTTTTGCAACTGATTTGATACATTATTGTAAATTTGTAATTGATAATCTTTTCGTCTCTAACTTTGTTTCAGGGCTTGTATTTTGGTGGATGATAGGTCATATGTGATTGGTGGTCAAGAACTTGATTCTATGGGCAAACCAAATTCGCCTATATTACGTGTGCACTAACTTCATTTAAAAATCCAAATGTGTGACTCATCACGCATCACAGATTCATATATACATACATGCATACATATGGGACATTTAATCATGTTTTGTTGAGGGCTCTATTGAAAAATGGTAGGGATGGTGAAGATTGATGTGCAGTTGAAAACCCGAGCTTTATATGTGTTTATGATGTATTTTTATTACATTTTATGCATTGATATCATTGGAATTAGATAACTATGAGAAATTGTGTTTTTTCAGGTTAAATGCGTAAAATGGCGGGTTTTGGAGCTTTAACGCGCAACCAGACAAACTCCAGGGACCAAACATGACAAGTTGGGAAAGTAACAAAGTTCGGGAGTCAATCACATCCATGGTTAAAGGTTTGGAGGCTTGGAAGTGGAAGAAAGTAGAGTTCGGGGGTTAAAAGTGTTGAGAATGAAAGCTACAAAGTTCAGGGACCAAATCTGTCATTTGATGAAAGTTGGAAAAAGTTGAAACTCGTGAGATCGTAGGCTACGACCATCTGGTCGTAGGCTACGATGGCAGAAACCCAAAAACAGTAGCCAGATCGTAGGCTACGACCATCTGGTCGTAGGCTACGATGGCAGAAACCCAAAAACAGTAGCCAGATCGTAGGCTACGACCATCTGGGCGTAGGCTACGATGGCAGAAACCCAAAACAGATCAGTAGCCAGATCGTAGGCTACGGTATGATACTCGTAGGCTACGATTTGGGTCTCGGAAAAACGCGAATTTAGGTATTTAAAGACCTTTTGGAGCCCTAATTCGCAGCCAACTTCTCTGGACGAATTCTCTACACTTGGAGAAAAAACCAACAGTTCTTAGGGCTTGGAGGGTGATTCCTAACCATCTTGATCATCAACACAACACTCCGAATGATCTATCATATCAAGATTGAAGATCCAATGATGATGATGAGCGGCTAATCTTTCCGAATCATACTTGGGATGTAGAGTATTGTTTTCTTTCAGTTTTCTCATGTTTTAAAGAACACTCAATTGTAATCATTGGTGATTGATCTATGAATATTGATACTTGGTATTGTTGAGCATTCAGTCGGTTTAGGTTTATTTCAATCAGAACGATTAGTTTGCCAATTGCTATGATACATGTTCATAGGGTTTTGTTGATTAGGTTAAATATGATGAAGCATACAATTGCCCTTGATTGAGTCACACTGGCAGGGACCATTTGATAACCAGTGCCGTGTGTTAGCGATTGTTGATGCCTAAGGTTTATCTAGTTAATTAACCAGATTTGATTGTCAATGATTTATCTGTTATATGACATGAGATTACTGATTGATACATGCTTGAACCCCAGGTGTGATTTGTCTTTGTGAACTGTTTGAATTCATTAAATTACTTGTTTACTTGTTTGATCTTAAAACCAATCATGTCCTAGTGTGATCAGCACTCTTGATAGAACTTCATAATTCCAACAATTTGTCATATATTACACTGACCACATACTCCTCGTGGTTTGACACCCTACTTGCCCTAACTAGTTTAAGGTGATTAGGTTATTTGATTATTATTATTGTTTTTTGACTAGATCGCGACAACCTAGATCAAAATGGCGCCGTTGCCGGGGAGTTAGTGAGCTCAGTGTTTTGTGTGATTTGATTTCTTTGTTTGCTTTAGTAGTAATTTTTTCTTTTGCATTTTTATTTTCATAATTTTTTGTTTATTTTCCCTTTTTACGCGAGGTGTGTTAGTTGTGCAGGTAACAGGTTTATGCACACCCGTCATTCAGGAAGACAATCCCCGCTCATCTTTGAACCAGAGATTGAGAGGTTAGCTCGACAAAACCGAGCCCATCAAAGAGAAACAACAATGGAAGGCCAAAACCAACATCAGAATCAGAATCCACCCCCTAACCCACTCAATGAAGACAGCATATTCCACCCAAACCACAACAATAACAATCTGAACCCACCAGTCAATCCCAACCAACCACAAAACCTGAACAATTCAGCTCGCCTATCCGGAAACAGAACCCGAAACAATTATCAAGCCGGATCATCAGCTCCACACAACACCCCTCATCACAGAGCCACAGTGCAGCATGATGAAGATTATGTGAGTATTCACACTGAAGATGAAGATGGTGACGAGGCATGGAATGAAATGAATGAAGAGCACCATGGTAATAATGGGGAAACTTGGCGGGTGAGACAGAACAATGAGTTCGAACTAGAAAATGAGGTCAATGATGGTTGGGAAGACCATGAGGAAGAACAAGTGGAAGAGGTGAATCCGCATAGGGCTGGGTTTGTGAACAGAAACAGGGGTAGAGACGGTGTTGGAAGAAACAGGATTAATAGAGGTGGTAGAGATCAAGCTAACTATAGAGATCCAATCAATAGAGGGGGGCCAAGAAGACAAAATATTATAGCCCCAGTTCAAGGTGTAAACAGTCGATTCAGACCGGCTATTTCTGATGGAGCTTCACCAATAGTCCACCGGTGCGTATACCCGGACGACGTACATTCAGCTCCCGTCCGTCATATATCAACATTTTGCCTAATTTTCATGGGATGGCTTCAGAGGACCCATACTCTCACTTATCAGACTTTGGGGCAATTTGTAGTTCCATCGGTGATGGAACATTTAATCAGGATGAGGTCAGGTTGCGTCTTTTTCAGTTCTCGTTGAAGGATAAGGCGAAACATTGGTTTAACTCACTACCAATGTATAGTATTCGCAATTGGGATGAGATGCAACAGGTTTTTCTGGATGAGTATTACTCACAGGCTAAGACAGATGAAGCTAGGATTGAAATTCGTCATTTTCAGCAGCAAACAGGCGAGTTATTCCACGAAGCATTCTCCCGTTTCAAAGAGCTTCTCAGAAAGTGCCCACATCATCAGATTGAGTTATGGGAATTGGTAAAGTGCTTTGTAGATGGATTGACATATGAAGACAGAAAACATCTAAAGGCTTCCAGTAACAGCAAATTGTTAAACCAACCAGAGGAAGACGATTGGGATTTCTTGGAGTTGATGTGTCAGGATTCCAAGGCTGAAGCTTCTGCTGAAAGAAGAAGAAAACACTCGACCACCAGATCAGTAAAATCAGTGTCGAGTGAATCTGAACGGATTGCAGCATTAGAACGAGAATTGGCTATGTTGAGAAAGGACAAGAGTAAAAAGGAGGTTGGTAAAGTAGGGGTGAAGTTCCCAGTTTGTGAAGATTGTGGGGGACTCGGACACAAAGCAGAAAACTGCCCCGAATATGAAGATGAAGATAAGCCCGAAGAGGTGAATTATGCATACGGGGATATCAAAGGTCAGGGGTTCAACTCAAACACTTATCACCCCGGCTTGAGAAATCACCCGAATTTCAGTTATGGGAATGCAAATAATCAGGCAAATCCAGAATTTCAGGGCTCAAGTCAGAACCGACACCGAGGTGGGTATCAACAGGGTTCCTATAATCAGAACAATTGTCGAGGGTATAACTGAGAGGGTTACCAGGGCAACAGTTCATCAGGAGGTCAAAATCAGGACCAACAGAGAGGGTCCTCAGGTAACTCAGGAGAATCGATGCACTCCAAGCTAGATGCTTTACTGAAGATTGTGACAGATACACAGAAAGACACACAAAAGCAGTTTGAGTTAAGAGATAAATCTTCAGCAGCTATGGAGAAGCAGATTGGTCAGTTAGCTTCTGAGGTAGCTAAATTGCAGAAAAGTTCCGGGCAGCTACCTAGTGATACTTCAGTGAACCCGCAACACTTCAATTCAAATTCAAGGAAGCATGTTAATCAGGTAAGTGTTTTAAGAAGTGGGAAGGTTTATGATAATAAGGTTGGGCCTCCACCACCATTGGTTGATGGTGTAGTGGAGGAAGTTTTTAGTGATGATGAACCAGAACTGGTGGTTGTAACTGAAAATGAAAATAAAAGTAACAAATCGGTTCTGAAAGATGGCACCACTGATCCTAAGGATAAGGGGAAGGTAACTAAAACCGCCCCCTATCCCGATGCTTTGTTGGCGCCATCTAAGGCGAAGATGGCAACTAAACGGGGCCCACAACAAGAAGAACTGTGGGAAACATTTAAACAAGTTAAAATTAACATTCCCCTATTAGATGCCATAAAACAAATTCCCGCCTATGCAAAGTATCTGAAGGAATTGTGCACACAAAAGAGGAATCATAAGATTCCTAAGAAGATTGATTTAACTGATAATGTGAGTGCAATTCTTTCGGGTGCTCTTCCACTTAAGTTGCAAGATCCAGGAGCACCCATTATACCCATTCAGGTGGGTGACTTCAAAATTACACGGGCACTCCTAGATCTTGGAGCTAGTATTAGTATCCTCCTGGGAAGTCTATACGATCAGTATGACTTTGGACCGCTTCGGGCAGCTGCTACTACAGTTGTTCTAGCAGATCAAACACCTAAACTTCCTCGAGGGATACTAACTGATGTGATTGTGAAGGTGGAAGATTTTTATTTCCTAGTTGACTTTTTGGTTCTGGACTATGTCTCGGGTGAAAGAACCAAGCAGCCTACGGTTATTCTTGGTAGGCCATTTTTGGCCACCGCAAATGCCAACATTAATTGCCGAACTGGTACAGTTGACATGGCATTTGGTAACCATAAGCTGAGAATGAATGTTTTCACACATGTAAGTAATTCTCCGGTCGATGATGAGTGCTTTATGGCAGATGTTATTGATGAGTGTATTCCGTTACACGATTCTGTCGTGGACATGGATAGCACAACGGAGACGTGCTTTATGTTTGACAGGTTACAGGTGGAAATTGACAAGCAACTGGAGGAGGAAGAAAGGAAGTTGATGGTTGCAGCCTTGAGAGGTGAACGACCACCATGGTCTATTCAGGTGGAACCATTACCCGAGAAGATTGATACCGGGTTGAAGCCGTCATTGCAGGAGCCACCAAAAGTCGAGTTGAAGGAGCTCCCAAAGCATTTAAAATATGCTTTTCTCAGTGAGAATGAAACTTTGCCTGTGATTATTGCTTCTAATTTGTCTTGTGAACAGGAAAGTGCTCTATTAGAGATGTTGGTTACAAATAAAGAAGCGATCGGGTGGACCATAGCAGATCTGAAAGGGATTAGTCCCTCCATTGTCATGCACAAAATTATCAAAGATCCAGATGTCAAATCTGCACATGACGCTCAAAGGAGGTTGAACCCAAACATGCGAGAGGTAGTGAAGAAGGAGGTGCTGAAGTGGCTCGATGCAGGTATCATATTCGCCATTTCTAACAGCACGTGGGTGAGCCCAACTCAAACTGTACCGAAGAAGGCGGGCATCCAACTCGTCGAGGACGACTCAGGTAACGAGGTAGCCACCTGTCCGGTAACCGGGTGGCGTATTTGTATTGATTATCGGAAGCTGAACGCGGCCACATCGAAAGATCACTTCCCGCTTCCTTTTATTGATCAGATTGTAGAGAGGCTATCAGGTCAGAAATTCTACTGCTTTTTAGATGGTTATTCAGGTTATAACCAGATAGCTATTCATCCTGAAGATCAGGAGAAGACTACGTTCACTTTCCCATATGGCACATTCACGTTTAGGCGAATGCCATTCGGGTTATGTAACGCCCCCGCCACCTTCCAAAGGTGTATGATGAGTATCTTTTCAGATATGGTGGGGGAGTCTTTGGAAATCTTCATGGATGATTTCTCTATTTTTGGCACGTCTTTTGAGTCATGTTTAAACCAGCTAGAAAAAGTTTTAAAAAGATGTGTCGAAACAAATTTGGTTCTTAGTTGGGAGAAGAGCCATTTCATGGTCCAAGAGGGGGTTGTGTTGGGCCATGTGGTATCGAGTCGTGGGATAGAGGTAGACCGTGCTAAAGTGCAAGTTATATCAACTCTACCTCATCCCATGAATGTCAAAGGCATTAGATCATTTTTGGGGCATGCCGGTTTTTATAGACGATTCATTAAAGGTTTTAGTGATATCACCAAACCTTTATGTAATTTATTGTTAAAAGATGCCCCATTTGATTTTAATGGAGAATGTGCTAAGGCCTTTGACACTCTGAAACAAAAGTTGGTCGAAGCCCCAATTTTGCAATCACCCGATTGGAATCTACCTTTTGAAATAATGTGTGATGCGAGTGACTATGCAGTTGGGGCTGTTTTGGGTCAACGGGTTGAGAAGAAACCCGTTGCCATATACTATGCAAGTAAGACCCTTTCAGATGCTCAATCGAATTATACAACAACTGAGAAGGAGTTACTTGCAGTAGTATATGCTTTAGATAAATTCAGATCTTATATATGGGGTAGCAAGGTTATTATATATTCTGACCATTCTGCTGTTAGGTACCTCATGGAGAAGAAGGATGCAAAGCCGCGGCTGATTCGGTGGGTGTTGCTTTTGCAGGAGTTTGATCTTGAGATTCGGGATAAGAAGGGCATTGAAAATGTAGTTACAGATAATTTGTCCCGAATCATGGTGGAAGAAGGAGATGCGGGTGAGGCCATCAACGAATCATTCCCAGATGAACATATTATGGCAGTATCTCAAACCCCTTGGTTTGCTTATATTATGAATTATAAAGTTACAGGTGACTTACCAGAGCACTGGCCAAGAAGAAAGAAGAAACATCTAATGTCACAGGCCAAGCAGTACATTTGGGAGGATCCAGATTTGTTCAAGATTGGTGCGGATCAGATGATCAGACGATGTGTATCTGAGGAGGATGCCCGAGTCGTGTTGGAATTTGCACATTCATCAGCTTGTGGGGGCCATTTTAGTGGCCAGAAAACGGCTAGAAAAGTGCTAACTAGTGGTTTTTATTGGCCCTCACTGTTTAGAGATGCTCATGAGTTTTCAACCCATTGTTTAAAATGTCAACAATTAGGAAGCATTTCTAAGAGGGATGAGATGCCTTTGACCCCGATCCTAGTAGTCGACATCTTTGATGTTTGGGGGATCGATTTCATGGGCCCATTCCCCAATTCATTCGGTAATTTATATATCCTAGTGGCCATCGACTACGTGTCTAAATGGGTTGAGGCGATAGCCACTAGGACAAATGATCACCTTGTCGTTTGCAACTTCGTGCAAACTAATATTTTCTCAAGATTTGGAATTCCCCGGACCATCATTAGTGATGGGGGATCCCATTTCAAAAATTTTAAATTCGGCAAGTTGCTTAAACGATACGGGATTGATCATAGAATTGCAACTCCCTACCATCCACAAACGAGTGGACAAGTTGAAGTGTCCAATCGGCAGATTAAACAGATTTTATAGAAAACTGTTCGGACGGACCGTAAGGATTGGTCAACTAAGTTGACCGATGCCTTGTGGGCTTACCGGACGGCTTATAAAACGCCGATTGGTACCACTCCTTATAGACTTGTGTATGGTAAGGATTGTCATTTGCCAGTTGAATTGGCACAAAGGGCTTACTGGGCTACTAAACAAGTTAATACTGATTATGATGAAGCAGGTAAAGCTAGGAAGCTGACGCTGTGTGAGATTGAAGAACTGAGGGATGAAGCATACGAGTGTGTGTCGGCGTACAAGGCCAAGATGAAAAAGGTGCATGATGCGAAGATCCGGTTGAAGAGTTTTGAGTTGGGTCAGAAAGTGTGGCTTTACAACACAAGAATGAAACTGTTCCCGGGCAAGCTAAAAAGCAAGTGGATCGGCCCGTTCTCCATTGTGAGGATTGGCAACCATGGTGAGTATGAGATAGAGGATTTTGATGACCATTTGAGACAAGTGGTGAATGGTTATAGGTTGAAACCATACCTTGAGATGGAAGACATTCACAAGTTGGGTAAGGAATCGGTGAGCTTTATTGTAACCTCACCAACCTATGAGGCTAATTGAACACTAGAGGTAAAGTCGGGCTGAGGACTAATAAACTTAGCGCTACCGGGAGGCAACCCGGATTTCATGTTATTTATCTTTCGTATTTTTGTGTTTGTTGGTTTCTTTAATTTGATGAGTTTTGTAAGTACCCATAGCACAAGTCAAGTGTGGGGATGTGTCACACACCCAGGTATGTTCTTCCTCTTCCTAGAATTATGCTGCGTTGAGGACAACGCGACCTTTTGAGAGGGGGTGGGCATCAAAGTTTGTTGCAAAACTTGTTAAAAAAAAAAATTTCAATCGTAGGCTACGACCAACATGTCGTAGGCTACGATTTAGCTACTGCCCTGATTTGGAATTTTGAACGTCAAGGATCGTAGGCTACGGTATACTCATCGTAGCCTACGACGAACAAATTTTTTTGAAAAAACGATACATCGTAGCCTACGATGAAACCATCGTAGCCTACGATGACAGCAAATTGCAAAAATTGGGTCGGGTCAAAGGCAATCAAGTCAAATACCCATTTCATTATTCAAATAACCCGACCCAACTCGTTTTTAACCTATTTTAACACTTTATCTGCATTCCTCCTCCACCACATACATCAATCTCATCTCTAACTTCCCTCCCATCTTCTCAAGAACAATAGAACCCTCAAGTTTATGTATCTTCCTCAATTCTTCATCAAATCACGCGATTCTTAGGTCTAAATCGTCTAATTTTGCAAGAGGAGGGTGTTTTTAGTGTTGGTTTGTTGAAAAACTTTGTGGTTTGCTCGTATTCGGAGATTTTCAGTCCGAATCTAGGGTTTGAAATTGGGAATTTTGACTTTTTCTAAGTCAAACTTGTGTGTTCTTCTTCTCTTTGCATCAAACAACATTAAGGTACGTATTTCTTCTGGTTTTCATGTAGTATTGAAAGGTATGTATTGCTTGCTTGATTGTTTTCGAACTTGGTTGTCTGGAAACATACTAGTGAACATTACATGCATAGTTTGTGATGAATTTTGAAGAAATTAACAATTTTGATGCAAGATTGGTAGTATTTGATGTGTGTTTGATAGATTTGGCCACTAGTTGGATTGTAAGGTAGTTGTTGACATTACTTGGGTGCTCACCATGTGTTGGATCATATCTTGGATTCCATTTATAAGTTGTTGTTGAAATTGGTATCTTGTAATTAACATTTTAACAAGATTTAAATTCGTTTTCAACATGTTAACTAGAATGGGATTATGTCAACAACCTAGTGACCAATGTGTGAAACAAGTGTGGGGATGTGGGGCCAAATTTTCTTATATAAACCACATCCATGATTGTTTAGTGACAACACTTGTATTTATTGTAGGATGGGAAAAACTAAACACGCAGCCGGTTCTTCATCAGTCGCAAAACAAAGGGTTCCACTCAACCACAAGGAACCACTGCTCAAAAACAAAGGGTGAACCGTCAAGTAGCTGCTTATTTGGCGGAACACGGGGATGAAACCAAATTGTTGAAAAACATGTGTTTTGAAAAGGAAGCTAGTGCAACAGATTTCAGACTTCTCGGGTTTTATAGCAAGTTTAGAGCACTAGGATGGGAATCGGTGGTGAATTTCCCATTTAATCAAAGAGGAATTGTGTACAAAGATGCAGTGGTGCAGTGGATGGCCACTTTAGAAAGGGAACTCGGGACTAACCCCCCACTTACTACAGTTCTAAGGGGGATAGTTAATGGTGTAGAGGTGGAGATGAATTTTGACACTCTGAGGCAATTGGCAAACTTTGATGATAAACCAGCCGATCAATATGTGTATGTTACAGAGGACAATTATTGGAATCATCCCGAGGAGTTGGCAGACGACACCACAATGAGGCAAGCTGTCTTTGATCCTTCAAAGGGGGCAGCAATGAAAAGGGATAACCTGAAGCCTATTGTCCGGATTCTTTTGTCTTACGTGGTAACAAATGTATCACCGAAATTGGGAGACATGATGAATATCAGATCTTGGGAGCTTCCGATACTTTATGCTTTGATGACTGGGGATTTGATGTTGTCTTATAGGCAACTTGTGATGATGCACATATGGAAAGCAAAGGTGGCAAAAGGAAAGAAATTCATACCTCATGTTCGCCTAATCAGTGCGTTGCTGAAAGCACGAGGGGCAATTGAAGAAGGAGAGATTGAAATGATCAAGGTATTGAAACCGTGGAATATTGCAGATCATTTGGTGAAGAAGGAAGGGTGGATATTAAAAACCACTCGACGTTGGAACAAGCTAAGCTTTCGGGGATCCAAGGTGAAGATTCTAAGGTATGGGCAGCAACTCCCACAACCAGGGGAGATTGATGATCTGGATAGCAGTGATGAGGAGATGCTACGACAGAGACATGTCGGGGGTTCTTCAACTGGAGGTTATATGGGTGCTAGTTCGAGTAGCCAGCCACAACCGGGAGAATCAGGCTATTCATGGGGGATATTTGATGATGTCATGCAAGCACAGGTGGAAAGTGCTCGCCCACCGGAGTATGAAGAGTGGGACACATTCAGTCGAGCTATTTATGATCAGAATTCGAGGCATGACAGTACACGTACCAGGGAACATCAGCAGATGATGTCTCATGTATCTGAGGTAGGGTTTAATACACAAGTAACTCTCCAACATGAGACAAATTTAAGGTACTTTGATGATCAAATGAAACGGATGCATGCGGATTGGGAAGCAGGGAGGCCAGTCATGTTGCATCCACCCATTGTGGATTTCTGGCAGTTACCACCGCACACTGAGGGTGGTACTCTATACCCTACGCCAGAGTCCCATCGTTCTCCTTGGTTGCCCTTGCAATAAAGTGGACAGTTTTTACCAGAGGAGCATCCATTTCATGCACCGCCTCAACCCCAGTACCTTCAGCTACAGCAGCAATACCCGCAACCACCACAGTATTAGCCTCATTACCAGCAGCAGCAGCAGCAGCCAAGTCAAAGTGGAGAAGGCTCTAGTGATCCCTATCAGTTCCAGTCTTGGTGGGACAGTCTAGGAGGAGGCTTCGGAGCACCTGGGTCAGCATATCAGTAGCACTCGCTAATCTTTTGGATAAGGTCCATGTGCTCTTTCCTTTACTTATTGTACTTTTCATTTTCCGAACCATCTGGACTTGTTTTAGTTATCTGTTTGTGTGGTGTGTTTTGTTCTGTTTAATTATTTGTTAGTGTATTTTGGGTTAACCGCTCATGGGTGTTGATTGGGATGAATAGGTTCAAAAGGCGAACACAGAAAAACCATACATTGGGGACAATGTATCCCAAGTGTGGGGATATGGAACCTATAGATGATGATTAAGAAAGGTTGAAAGAAATGGGATCAATTTTGGGATAAATTGAGAGAATTTTGAAGAATTGAGAAAATTTAAAAATTTTAACTGATTTTTCAACTTATGGTCTTTAATCATGCTTGACCCCTTTAAGTTTCATGGAAGTTTTTCTGACAGAGTTTTTATAGAAAATGAAATAGAATTGCCTAACTAGGGGTAAGATGCTTTGGGTTAGACACACGTTTATGTCGGTAGCCCTATTCCTCCATTATGTGAGATGTTTGAGCCATACTTCCATGCTTATTAGATTGGAGTTCACAAGTAAATGAATTTCTTTGTTGAGTGTGGCCAATATGTTATGATTGTGGTAGAATTTGTCTAGTTTGATACGTGCTGAGACCACATATTAGATAATTGCACAAAAATGATGAGGCATTAGGATACCCTCATATTTCCCTAGTAACCCTGATTATGATTGAATATTAAAGACAATCTCCCTTAGTTGCTCAATTTGGGCCTTTTTATATACACATATATGTGTAGTAGTTTGTTATCCCTTTGTTTCTTCACCCAATTAGCCGAGCAGAAAAGCAAAACATTCTTGAAATTTTGATGAGAATCCATTAAGTCTTGTTGAGTTTAGTTATTATGTGTTATCGTGTTTCAGTTAAAAAAAAAGAGTTATATATGCTTAGTCTGTGAATAATTGGATTAAAATCATCCAATGTGTTAAAAAATAAAAAAAAGAAAAAAAAAGAATATTAGAATAAGAAAACAATTGAATCACAATGATTTGATTGTTGGTCGTTAGTATATGTGTGTTTAAGTGTTTCTTGTGTTTAATTTCTCATCAATTTAACCCACTATATAGCCTTATTCCCTACCTTAGCCAAAGCCCAAAACCAAGAAAGACCTTTGATTTGTGCATTATTTATATCTGTGGTGGAGGTGTGATTGCCACACAAACATATGCTCACATGATTACATATCTGGTGTTGAGTGATTATTTATACTAGTGCATTACAAGCTAGTCCAGATATTAACCTGAGAAGAGTGAAACATTGTGAGGGGCATAGAATTGTGTATAAACCGAAGCATTATTAGGTTTAGTTAGGCATGTTCTTGGTTGTTTAAATTGCATATCATCTTACCTGTCAGTTTGTGATCCTTGCCATGTGTTAGTCTATGTGGATGGGCAAGGTTAAGGACCTTAAGTTTTTAAATCAGTTCAGGGATTGGAAGGGTGGTGGTTTGAAGCATAAACGCTTATTCTATGATGTCTTGCTTGAGGACACGCAAGGGTAAGTGTGGGAATGTGATGTGCAGTTGAAAACCCGAGCTTTATATGTGTTTATGATGTATTTTTATTACATTTTATGCATTGATATCATTGGAATTAGATAACTATGAGAAATTGTGTTTTTTCAGGTTAAATGCGTAAAATGGCGGGTTTTGGAGCTTTAACGCGCAACCGGACAAACTCCAGGGACCAAACATGACAAGTTGGGAAAGTAACAAAGTTCGGGAGTCAATCACATCCATGGTTAAAGGTTTGGAGGCTTGGAAGTGAAAGAAAGTAGAGTTCGGGGGTTAAAAGTGTTAAGAATGAAAGCTACAAAGTTCAGGGACCAAATCTGCCATTTGATGAAAGTTGGAAAAAGTTGAAACTCGTGAGATCATAGGCTACGACCATCTAGTCGTAGGCTACGATGGCAGAAACCCAAAAACAGTAGCCAGATCGTAGGCTACGACCATCTGGTCGTAGGCTACGATGGCAGAAACCCAAAAACAGTAGCCAGATCGTAGGCTACGACCATCTGGTCGTAGGCTACGATGGCAGAAACCCAAAACAGATCAGTAGCCAGATCGTAGGCTACGGTATGATACTCGTAGGCTACGATTTGGTTCTCATAAAAACGCGAATTTAGGTATTTAAAGACCTTTTGGAGCCCTAATTCGCAGCCAACTTCTCTGGACGAATTCTCTACACTTGGAGAAAAAAACCAACAGTTCTTAGGGCTTGGAGGGTGATTCCTAACCATCTTGATCATCAACACAACACTCCGAATGATCTATCATATCAAGATTGAAGATCCAATGATGATGATGAGCGGCTAATCTTTCCGAATCATACTTAGGATGTAGAGTATTGTTTTCTTTTAGTTTTCTCATGTTTTAAAGAACACTCAATTGTAATCATTAGTGATTGATCTATGAATATTGATACTTGGTATTGTTGAGCATTCAGTCAGTTTAGGTTTATTTCAATCAGAACGATTAGTTTGCCAATTGCTATGATACATGTTCATAGGGTTTTGTTGATTAGGTTAAATATGATGAAGCATACAATTGCCCTTGATTGAGTCACACTGGCAGGGACCATTTGATAACCAGTGCCGTGTGTTAGCGATTGTTGATGCCTAAGGTTTATCTAGTTAATTAACCAGATTTGATTATCAATGATTTATCTGTTATATGACATGAGATTACTGATTGATACATGCTTGAACCCCAGGTGTGATTTGTCTTTGTGAACTGTTTGAATTCATTAAATTACTTGTTTACTTGTTTGATCTTAAAACCAATCATTTCCTAGTGTGATAAGCACTCTTGATAGAACTTCATAATTCCAACAATTTGTCATGTATTACACTGACCACATACTCCTCGTGGTTCGACACCCTACTTGCCCTAACTAGTTTAAGGTGATTAGGTTATTTGATTATTATTATTGTTTTTTGACTAGATCGCGACAACCTAGATCAAAGATCATGAAATAAACTCCAGACTTCGGTGAGTTTTATGGTTGTGCTTTAGTGACTCAAGTTCCTTCCTTTGTTATTGTTTTACTAGTAACAACTATTTGGTTGGGTAATTTAGTTAAGACCATTGACTCAAATTTTGATTTAAATTGATAACCAGGAATCAACAAAAAGCATTCTTATCATGTCATGATTGTCAACTCAGCCAATGATAATATAAAGATAGGAACAGGCGTGATGGATTTGAGCAATAAGTACAATTTGCATCAAAATGACGCTCTAGGATTTTTACCAAACACACAACTATACAGCCATAACTGTTCCTTACTTTCATGATTCCAAATATGAGGTGGCCTAGTGGGTTTAGTGGTTCACTTTGATCTTGAAGTGCACCATATGGATGTAGATATGACATTTATAAATGAAGACTTGCACGAGAATATCTATATGACACGACCAGAATGATTTAAACTCAACAAGCCAAACCAGTGGCATCTTTAATTTTAATGAGTCCATGAATATAATCAAGTTCATTTAAGAACAAGGTAGATGAGTGTGTATACCTCAAGATGAATAGGAGTAGGCTCAACATCTTACTTTTCTATGTTCATGACAAATTAATAACACACGATAACTAGTTTTATACATGTCCAGTGACTAGGTAGTTTAATGTTTACTCTAACAAAACTATCATTCTTCGCATTTTGAATGATAACAATATTTGTTTTAAGATTAAAGTACAACTTGTTTAACGTTTGAGTAGAAAAAAAGAAAGGAACGAACTTGGTTAATAAATAAGCACCATGTATTACACAAGCAGAACTGCATTGATGCACCCATCATTCTCAGGATTATTCGTTACTTGGGCATATTTCCCTGCATCAACCCAAGTGCATGACAGATAAGCCGCTATGCAAGCATCCATGGAAAATTATACCAATAATAATAATAATAATCTTACCCCACACTACTTTCCCAGCTGGTGTCACAAGACCTAGTTCACTCACGTTCACCTAGCATTCGTAATTAATGAAAACTTAAGGTGAAATTACTTTTAGAAGAAAACTAAATAAACATGTGTGTGAGTGTATAGCACAAAAATATACCTCAATAATGGTTCCCTTGGTGACAACTCCAAGAGAGGTGTACATCAGACCATTAGGGTTTTTCTTCACACCAATCATCTCAAGATTGAAAGTGCATTTAAGTTCAGGGCGTGTCACATGGGCTTTGGTAAAGCGTAACCCAGGTGGACGAATAAAACGCTCATATTTTGGTGGTTTCCTCGTGAAACCTTACCCTACAAATGTAACTTTCGTGATCATCCTCTTCCACTGCTTGGCTGCAAACATCATAAACTCTAGTATTTCATCATACAATATAGGCAACAGAAAATAGCAAGAGCATGAGAGATACTCTCTTTTCCTTTTACCAGTTCTAATTACTTTAAACATCTCGTCTTCAGCCACTGGCCTCACCTAAAAACACATTCCATACCCATTCATGAACATCAAAACCTAACAGTCATGCAGATAACAGCTGAAGAGGAATATGCACTCGTTGTTCCCTTACCTTAGGTAGAGGCACGTCCCACTTCCCAGCTTTCTCTTTCCTTTTTTGTTTTACTGTGTTGCTAAGAACCTTCATACATGCATACAGAGAGAATAATATGAATATGTTTAAATATAGATTCGATAAATTATATGCTAGCATGTACTGTGTTGCTAAGAACCTTCATACATGCATACATATACTACAATATACACATATACTACAATATAAACATGTCTGTAATAAGATTCAATAACTTCAAAGCTAGGAAGTATCAATGTGCGTAATATCAAATCAACAATTTTAAGCAACATACCTTTGCACGTGTTGTGGCATCACGATCAAGAAGATATGCAAGCAGAGCGCCTTCATGAACATCATCATCCACATTGCGTCTGCTTGACGATTCTTCATGCATGGCCAGCCTATCAACACACACGTAACAAACATCAGCCTTAAAACTAACTATAAAATATGCAAGTATAACAAAAAAAACAACTGATGAGCAGCATATTAAATAACAGAAACATTCTGGAAACTAGAATATCTTCACCTTAATGTTTCAATAAAATAGGAAACAAAACAGATGGACAAAATTTAAGACACTAACGTCTTCTTCATTTGAGCCTTCTCTGCATATCGTTTCTTAGCAAACATCTTACCCTTGATTCCTAGAGCCTAAAATAAAGAATAAGAATGTTTAGTGTTCCATGACTTATGATTGGATCAAAACTTGAAGTAAAAGATAGATTCGGGTGAGATGAAATTGCATAAAAATAAAAGAGAAATAAAGAGAGAGAACCGTTTGGGCAATTTGAGAGCGCTTGTGAACTTGTCGAGCTTTCTTCTTCCGCTTCCTCTCGAAATGATCAGGGCGGTATCCATTTCTCTTCCTGTGAAGCTCTATGTAATCTCCTTGAGGCTTTTAAAACCAAATACAAAGTAATAAGAACCAACTAAAATCAATCTTACAAACTGATTGACTGACTGCTATAGCACCACTTTCCGTTCAATCAAGATTCGTTAATCTGTTCAAAATTCATTCAAGTAGACATTTCGAAAGATGAAACTAACCATGATGGGCGTCGATGAAGCAGATTCAGAGAGTGTTTGTTGCAGACACAAATATAAATCTAACTGTTTATATATCTATATCTATATATATATCTATACATGAAACACCGAGGCAAAGGGAACGAACCTCACAGCCTCTCTCGCCAACGGCTCTGCTGCTTTTATGAGGCGAGAAGAGAAGAGATGAGAAGCGATGAGATGTGTATAATATAGTAAGTATATAAAACCTTAGCATGGTTGACAAGTAGCCCAAAATTCTCATTTTCCACACAAAAACAGCCCGTGGGCCTTGTCCTAGATAACATAACAAATTTTATTTTAAATAAAGTTTATTTTTTAATTTCCGCCTTTAACAGTTTTGTTTAAATTATCATTTTAATCTAAACATCTTCTTTTTATCATTATAAGACTTTAATTTATCAAATGTTATTATTTTCATCCACTCCACTAATATCGTTAAAAACCTTCGTTAAAATCAATGGTATCTTAGTCTTTTTCAACATATAATTATCCAATTAAAACGGATGAGCATATTAATATTCAACTAAAACTAATAAGCGCATAAAGCCACTAGGGAGACCGGTCGATTAACTCAACCTAGAAAGCTTCGGTTTCTACACTCTTTGATGACATGAAGTTCAAATAATTTGGATTCGGCACAAATCAATTTCAATAAAGTTTGATGTGGAGTACAGTATTCGATTTCAACACTTGGAATACACTATTGTTCGATTGAGGTTTGTTATCATTGGCTCCATTGTTCGATTAAGATTTGATTACTTTATTGTTTGATTAAACACTATCATTTGTAATCAGATTGCCTTTTTGATTTTTACATCATTCCGTTTTCTAGTCAATTTATCTTATTTTTCGATTAGATAGGGAACCATTGTTGTTAGATTGCGGAGATATATAATACAAGTTAGAAGGATAAAATGATAATTTTATTCAAAGTGTAAGACACCTATACAGTATTTAAGCATATAGTACAAGTGCTTTATACAATAGTTTCACTCTTGCCCCCATTTAATTAACTTATTCTAATTAGTTTATTATTTAGTACATATTATTAATACATTATTTAATAATATGATATTGTTTAATTCACTTCATTAAATTTTATTTTATTTATAACAATATAAATTGACATTTAAATTTATAGTTGCTAATTATATATTCATAACTAAATACTATTTAAATTAAGTATTATTTTATTTAAATACTTATATCTATATCTATACTACTATATAATACATCTCTTTGGATAAAGATTTAATTTTGCCAAGAATACAAGTTTTGAAGCAACATTTACAAAAGAGTGCAATGCATTTAAGAGAAGTAGAATAGAAAATTAATTAAGATTTTAAGATACTTTAGGGGTAATATGGTAAATTTATCCATTAAAATTAAATTTTATATTTACTAATTATATTTTTATAACTAAACGCTATTTAAATTAAGTATTATTTTATTTAAATATTTAAATATATAACTTATGTATATCTTTATTTTTGTAATAACTATAATATTGATATTTTTCTAAGGGCGTATTGTGAGTTTAATAATTTTAATATTTATCTATATATTTTTATAATAAAAATGAAATGATGATAGAATAATACTTTTAGATATGGATTAAGACACCCATATGAAAAGTTATGCTTAAATTTTAAAAAATTAATCATTTTATTTCATTTGTGCCAAACAAAATCACCATTTACTTTCAATGCCGTTCATTCATTGCGATTGAGCACTAATCACTCTTCGCATTTCCCTTTTGTCGGTTATTAACAGCTCAATAACAACCAATAAAGTAATTTATGGTGACAATTTTTTTATTATTTTTCTTAAGTCTATGCAAATCACCACCGAAAGCTATCTTCGAATATCATAAAACTCTAACCTACATTTAAAACAAGCCCCCACCCCCTAAAATCTAGGTAATAAGTGATTTTTTATCACAAATAACACCTATGATTTCAGTGTTCTTGTTGCGATAATATAGTTATCTTAAAGACTTTTGTAATATACGTGTTTTTTTTCATTAAATTTTTTCAGTTATTATATTTGATTTTTTAATTTACGTCGCAATGCACCGAGCCGATACTGATTAAAATCGAATTCTCAAAAAATCACGCAACAGTTGTACCGATGTAACGCGCGAAAAATTTCCACTAATATTAGTATATATATAATAAATGATATAATTTTTGTATATCTTCATATTGATAATAACTATAATATTGATATTTTTCTAAGGACGTATTGTGAATTTAATAATTCTAGATATGGATTAAGACACTGATATGAAACTCATGCTTAGATTTTAAAAAATTAACCATTTTGTTTCATTTGTGCCCTTACAATAAGTAAAACATATGATATTTATAATACAAATGGTAAAACATATACACATGACTAAACAAAACCATCATTTACTTTCAATGTCATTCATTCATTACGATTGAGCACTAACCACTCTTCCCCTTTCCCTTTGTCGGTTATTAAAAGCTCAATAACAATCAAGATGGTAATTTATGGTGATAATTTTTCTATTAGTTTTCTCAAGTCTAGGCAAATCACTACTGAAAGCTACATCCGAATATCAGACTACTCTAACATGTATTAATAAAACAAACCCCACCCCCTATAATCTTGGTAATAAGTGATTTTTTATCACAAATAACATCTATGCTTTCAGTAATCTTGTTGGGATAATATAGTTGTCTTAAAGACTTTTGTAATATACGCAAATATTTTTTTCATTAAAATTTTTCAATAATTATATTTTGATTTTTAATTTACGTCTTAACATACCGAGGCGATACTGATTAAAATCGAATTCCCAAAAAATCACGCAAAAGTCGAACCGACGTAACGTCCGGAAAATTTCCACTAATAGTAGTATCTGTACTATATATATAAGCAAATGAGAAGGACAAAATGATCATTTGACCAAAATCTCTTAAAATTAAGAGTTTTACAACTCTTATAGCTTTTGGTACAACTCTTAAAGCTTTAAATACCCTTAAAGCTTTCCGGCCCTCATCCCTTTTCAAAATTCAAACCAGCTGGGGTTTGAATTCTAAATACATTCTAGCCCTCCCTTTCGAGATAGTATAGATCTGAGTTATCTCTCGTCGACGGTGAACCACAGTCGGAAATCAAACAGGGAGGACGACGTCTTCTCTTGTGAAACGTCAGGCGTCGGAGAATGTCGCCGGAAAATCAACGGCGTTGCGGCCTCATATGGCGAAGAAACGCCCTGCTCTTGCTAACATTACCAATCAGAGGCCTGCGTCTCATAACGTCCCTCGAAACGCCTCGAATTTGGTATCCCTAAATTCTTTCTTTATTAAATGTTGTTGTTGGGTGGCTATAGGTGGCTCGCGGTGGGTGGTGATGGTTCGTGGTGGTGTGGCTGCAGGTGGCTCGCGACTGTTGTTGGGTGGCCGGCGGTAGGGTGGTGTCGCGGTGGTGATGGCTCGCGATGGTGAGAGGGGTGGTTCTCGGTTGTGCGGCGGCAGGAAAGGCTGCAGTGGTGTCGGAAAGGGGGTGAAGGGCGACGAGTGAGGAGCAGATGTGGAGAAGTGGTGGTGTGGGGTGGTCGCGAGGTGGTCGTGGTGCGCAGGTTGTGGCTGCGGTGGCTGTGGTTCTTCAGGTGAGGGGTGGTGACGGGTGGTAGGTGCTGCAAGGTAGTGGGCGGCGGTGGTTATGGCTGCGGTTAGGTGGTTGTTGTGTGGTCGACCGATGGAGGGAGACGGGTGGAGCAGGTCGCCGGCGGGGTAGAGAAAGGGGGAAAGGGGTGACGAAGTGGATGCCAGCGGTGGTGCAGGTCGCAGGAAGCTGGTGGTCGGCAGTGGTGATGTGGTCTCGGTTGTGGTGGTGGTGAGATATGGTGGAGATGAAGGTGAAGAAAGGTTAGAGATGAAATGGTGAATAGAGATAGAAAATAGTGGATGGGATTTCTAAAGTGAAATTAGATCTGATGAGGTTGTTTGGTAAAAAGGGAACACAACAAATTTGAAGGTCAAACAAAGTCAAACCACTTAATACTTGGATTCCTCAGTTTTGATCCTCAAATGCTGTTGTTGCATGCTATGGTTCTAATGATTTCTATTGGAATCTATCAGATTTGTTTCAAGAGCCATCTTTTTTGTTAGGAAAACAATATTATACCATGCCACCATGTGTGCATACCTTAAACTAAGTGATGGTATGTAGGTATATCTTTTAACTTTCTTAGTTAATAGTTAGTTGCCATCTCATTAGACTTTATAATATAATCTTTACTTTCAATTACTTTATCCTAATCTTGGTTCTATAATCTGCTTACAGGTGCTAAATTCCTCTTGGCCTGAAGTATGCTGAGGTGCGTTGATTGATGATTTTTTAACTTTCTTGAAATTTATCAGTTATAATTTGATTAATGCCTAAAATTCATGGTGTGCCAACTTAACAACAGATTGCATACAACTTTTACCTTGGGGTGGGAAACTCACAAGCGAGTCGTTGAAGTTCTTCTCGCCAATAGTCATATGGACCAGGTTTTCTTCAAGTCAAGAAAAGCACGATATTTTGTTTTCTGCATTCGCAGACTACTACAAGGTATCCACTGTATGTGTGTGTGGTCATGTTTGAGTTGTACAATATTGCCGATGCTTTGAATAAGAAAACTAACTAGTGTAGAATATAATATTATTACAAGAGGATTGATAAACTAACAGAAAATTAGTATCTCGTTATAAATTATTATCACCGCTGCAACGTGCGAGTCCCTACTAGTATATAATAAATGATTTGGAACATTTAAAAATAGTTTTTTTTTTAAAAAAAAAAAGAGAAAAAAGAAGAAGAAGAAGAAAAAGAAAGGGAGTATTGTTTTGTGTGGTTTCCGTGTTATTAGACCTAGAATTGGGAAGGCAGATTGGGTATCGTTATCATCATAATCATCATCCGGAAGTGGAAGTGAGTTGGGTGATGATGCTGGCTTCGCATATCCAATCAATCCCACAACCATCTATCTTGAAATCGAAACCATGTCCCCCCATCCCCAGGTCGGTGCTCGTGAGATGTTCCGTTTTAGCGGCTCCCCCAACAACAACAATCACTACCATGAGTAGCTGTAAGCCCTCCCCGGCCGAGGTCTCAAGAACAATCATGGAGTTATCCTCCGTTGCTACTTTCTCATCCGCCGCCGCCCAACAAGACACCTGGCCGCTTGCTGTCGGGGTCCGCTTTGCCGTTGACCCCCAAGGCACACCCATCGTCTGCCTCCACCACCACCACCACCACCTGCCTGCCCACACAAGGTCCAGCCTTAATGTTCAGGTACCCTACCCTACCCTACGCTACGCTACGCTACGTGGTGGTTCCTTCTAAGCCTTCTCATCTTTCTTCTTCTTATTATTATTATTATTATTATTATTATTACTACTAACAGCTCCCTCTTTCTCTATTCAATACGCTGAAGTTAGAGCAATGCGGCCTGCGAACAACACAATGCACCATCCAAGGCACCCTTCACAGGCCTGACGATCAATCTGTCTTGAAGGTACCTAACTCTTAATTCATCTTACACACACAATAATTATTATAAGAATAAGAATAATAATCTTACCACTGTATTATTCCTTTTCTCAGTCGCTATGGGAAAAGAGGTTTGGAGAAAAAGCAGACGCTGACTTTATTCACATTCTTGATGTGGATCGGGTGCTGCAAATGGACAACTTCATGGACGATGGTGTCTGGGTTACCTGTTCAGACTACAGACTGGCAGCCGCTGATCCACTCAGAGATTTCGCTCACCATCTAGTCCATGAGATAAACACACGTAACATGGAAGACGTTCTCCGCTTTTGCAATATCTATGTGGACTCTGATGTCCAGGTTTGGATAGCAATTTAAAAGTGGACATTTTTGTTAGTGTATTACTTATTATCATAACACACACAATTTGATTATTCTTCAGGTGTCGGAAGCAAAGATGGTGTGGGTTGATCGCTTAGGGTTTGACATCCATATCCATTCTCCCCAAAATGAGGTCTTTGAGGTCAGGATCCCTTTCCCTAGGGAAGTCACCAATTTGAAGGGAGCGAAATCATCTTTTAATGGCATGTCCCAACTAGCGTGGGAAGTTGAAAAAAATTACCATCCCCTAGAATTTGAGAAAATTAAACAGTTGAAGAAGATCGCCGCCAAAGTAAAGTGATTACAGATCTCCAAACTTAAAAACTAAATTGTATGGCTGGAGCTTCATGGTGAGAAAATCTGATCTAGCAAGAGTTTGGTAGAGAAACACAATTAAAGCCTGGTGATTATCATGTTCAACAAAAGTTGTTTGACTTTCTTAATTTTCTATCCTGCATCCTGATTTTAAGAGTACCATTTTGTAAGATGGCTGTATCATTTTAGCTTTGGGATAGTTATTCTATTAAAAACCAGCTTGTTTCAGCGTGCATAACTTCGAACCTGTTTGGATATCAACCAAGGCTGAGAAAGTAAGCATGCTGTATATCTAGTATTCTGACTAAGAGCACAATTGGAAATGTTGCATTTACTAAAGATGTGTGCTGGTAACAACCTTCATATGTTATATGTATGGCATATATGCATGTACATATTATGTTATTTTACTCCACTTGTATCGAGCTATAGTGATTATGTGTAATTATGAGTTGACCTGTAGGCATATGAGATTAGTAGACAAGTCCTGGAATATCAAGCTGCAGCAGTTGCTTTGAGAAGCACTCTGCAACCACACTCTTGATCTTACCCATTAAGTTTGTACACTTGGTGCTGCTGCCCCAATTACCATTATAATTTGCCTTCCACCAAGCTCAAGTAGTTATGTGCGTAGCTCTTGTAAACAGGGACTGTGACTTTCACAGTTAGTTGGCATCTCAAACCACTATCTCACAATTAGTCTTAAGCATCATATGCAACCTTGCGATGGACTTTTCCAACCATTCATATGAATTGGACAATGAATTGAGGATAATATCCACATCAAGTTCACTGCTTAAAGAAAATCAATATAGTCTTTCATCTTTACAACATGAGAGCTTACTTGAGCACATTCATGCATACGTGCAATGAGCTTGTAGGTTAGAAACATTTCCTTCAATTATTGTATCATGTCATAGGCTTGGTAGAATTCCAAATATCTTTAGAGTTGAGGGTCATTGTTACCAACATAAGACATGACGTATCTGATGGGTCATCCGCATGTTTTGTGTGAGCGTCATTGACAAATCTAGAGGCATTGGCTGCAGGTTCACCAGGTATGAGATTTTTTAAGAAAACATAACCACTTGTTGGTTTTGAGGACAGTTCTCAAATTACAGTACCAATTTAAAATTTCCGTGACATTTTAGTTTTTCTTTGTCCAAGATGGAGCTAAGAATGGTTTTGGAATCTTTAATAATTGATTATCCTTTCTTTTATATTTCACCTTCCGTTATGAACGATCAAGCAATTTCCAGAAGCAAAAAGCTATTCATGTAGGTAATGTTTCGTAGGTATTTGTATGTCAATTGATAATTAATTTTAGCGACGGAAGCAAAAGGTTATGTAAAACATTTGTCATCCCACCAATAATCTTATTGAAAGAATACGAGAAACTAGAAGAACGCAGAGCCATAAGATGTTAAACCACAACATTTGATGCGAAGTGATTGATTCTTAACGTAAGAGTAAATTTCATTTTTGGTCCATGAGATTGGGCTAATTTAATCATTTCAGTTTAAAAAAAAATATTTTGACATATTAAGTCCTGAGATTTGCAGTTTGTAACGGTTTTGGTGGGCAATAGTCTAAGATTCTTAATAGCTCGAACAAGCACAAAAGTGGTTACTTCTTGCTTTTGTGCCCAAGCCTACGTGTGCTTAGTAAGTTTGTTTCTTTACATATTTTCACAAAATTGTAATGACTTGTTTTTAACAAATAAAAAAGAGCAACCTTTTAGTTAATAACATTAACATTCTAAATTTACTCTCAAATCTATATAAATTATGGACGACAAAACTTAAACTATTAACCTTTTAAGTCTTAAAAAAAATAATCATACAAGACACCTGGATACCATTAAACTAAAGCTAAACTAAAGGTTGTTATACCAAAAGTTTATAAGTACCGGAATCCATGCTTATTATTATTTAATTTTATGAGGTTACTTTATAATTAAGAGTAAATTTCAGTTTTGGTCCTTGTGCTTTAATCATTTTAACCATTTCAGTTCAAAAAGGAATCTTTGATCATATCATGCCCTGTGGTTTCATTTTTGTAACGGTTTTGGTCCCTGACACTAACTCTGTTAATTTTCACAGTTAAATGTGAGGGTACTTTGGTCATTTTATATTTGGAGGAATAATTATGTAAATTATATTAAATTAAGGTAATTATTGTAACTTTTTAAAACAATAAAGAAATAAAAAAATAAAATTTAAATTTAATTCAACCCAAACCCCCAACACTCATCGGAACCCTAACCCTAACCCCCACCACCCCTTCCTCCCCTTTGCAGCTCTAAACCCTCGACGAGATCCAAACTCTCCGGCCATTACGACGTCGATATTCCGGCGAGAGATGATAATGTCGATAAAGAGGTGACAATGAAGGTTGAAACTGATGTGGGTAAAAAGTCCCCATTTTTTCCGTTTTATAGCCCGAGCCCTTGTCGGAATTAGTTCTCGAAGAAATCGTCTCCAGCAAACCCTCACATTCATTCTCTTCCATCCGCACCACATTAGCCACCGCCTCCGCCGCCTTATCTGTCGCAATAGACTTCTCGGGGACCAGAGGCAACACAATCAACAAAAACGACGATAGCGCAGACACTGCATCGACGTCATGAGTTGTTGTTGTTGTTGTTAAGGTGCCTGAGAGAGCGTCGACGGTGGCGGCGAAGTATGAGAGGGGGAGAGAGGTAGTGACTCCGATTGGATGATGGAGCGGGTGGCGGCAACAGTGGCGCAGAGGTGGCGGCAACAGTGGCGCAGAGGTGGCGGCAACAGTGGCGCAGAGGTGGCGGTGCTGCGGGGCGGCGGAGTTGCCGTAGCGGTGGAGGAGTTGTTGGCAGATGTCGGAGTCGCCGGTGAAGATGGTGGTGGTAGTGTCAGTGGGTTCTTCCATGGGGCTCCAGTGGATTGTGGTGGTTGATTTTGGTGTAGGGTTTATGGAGGGTTTCTGTTTAGAACGATGGAGGTTAACTGAACACCTTGATCCAAGATGGTAGTGGTGGTGATGGTGTCGGTGGGTTCTTTCATGTTGCAAGAACTATGAAAGTTGTAACAAGCAGGGATGTAGTTTTTGAAGAGCAAAGATACTGGAATTAGGATAACATGGTTGGAAAGGAAACTGTCTCGGAAGTTACAATAATTACTCTAATTTAATATAATTTACATAACTAGTCCTTTAAATGTAAAATGACCAAAGTACTATCACATTTAACTGTGAAAACTAACAGAGTTAGTGTCAGGGACCAAAATTGTTACAAAAATGAAACAACAGGGCATGATATGATCAAAGATTATTTTTTAAATTGAAATGAATAAAATGGTTAAACCACAGGGAGTAAAACCGAAATTTACTTTATAATTAATTAAAAACATATATTACGATAAGATTTTTAATCCGTAGCAGGAAACTTAAAAGACTGTTATTATTGGTGCGAGAGGATTACTACTCATTACTCTCCTCTCCTCTCCTCTCCTCTCCCCTTCCTATTGACTTGAAGAAGCCCTAATTGTTATTATTAATAGGTTCAGGAGAGGAGAAGAATCATGGACATGATGAATGAATCAAGAGGCATGGCGGATGGTAATGGTGATGAGTCGGAGTCGGAGTTGGAGTGGGAGTCGTCTTCGTTTATAACGGAGATATCACAGGACCAGCTGCTGTCCATCCTTGTACTCTTACCCCTCGAATCCATCGTATCTTTCTCCATGACTTGCAAGAAGACCATAAGCCTCACTCGCTCCCACACTCTCTGGAAGTCCCTCTGCGCCAGGGACTGGGGTCACTCAACAGTCAACGCCATCATCACATCTGCTTCTGCTTCTGCTTCTGCTTCTGCTTCTGCTTCTGCTTCTGCTTCTGCTTCTGCTTCTGCTTCTGCTTCTGCTTCTGCTTCTGCTTCTGCTTCTGCTTCTGCTTCTGCTTCTGCTTCTGCTTCTGCTTCTGGTGCTTCCTCTTCCTCCTCTCTCGACTGGAACCGCCTCTACCAGCGCCTTCGTAACCTGGATCGGGTTTCCTGCTTCAACCTCACAGATGTCTCGTTTGGCCCCAGCCCCAGCCCCAGAGCCTCCCATTCTCTCAACTTTTTATCCGGATGTCTCCTTCTCTTCGGTGGCGGATGCGAGGGAGGTTAGTCACTCACCCTTCCCTTGTATTTCTTTCATCATAAGATCAGATCAGATTAGCTTGAAAACATGTTTGACCCCCCATGTAATTGTAATTGTAATTGTAATTGTGATTGTAATTGGTGATTGCCAGTAGAATAGAATCCACTCAGGCTTAATACCTACCTAACAATAAATTAACGACCTGATGTTGATTTGTGAAACTTACTTGCGTCCATGACAGATCTTAATTTGTTAGGTTAGGGGCTTCTTGCTACAAGGGTAAACGTATCCCTTGTTTGTTTTCACACCTGCTGCTGCGTGTTTATTGTCTTGCTTCTTGAATGCTGCTGGTAAGTTTGGGTAGGATCATTGGGTGTTGCTGTTCCCCACTGACTTGCTAAGCATCACCATTTCGCATGTGTCTGCTAACCACCTCTAAAACATTCCTTTGTCCTCAATGCACATGACCACCCTCCCTTGCCAATGATTGCTTATATATCATGTTACTTGTTAACTGTGAGTTTTTTTTTCATATACAGGAGTTGTGTTGTTGGACTTCCAACATTTGTTATCTTCAGTGAATTATTATGTTCATGCATCTCTGTCTTTTGTTAGCCAATGATTATACATCATGTCCTTCCTTTTGATTTGCTTCTAGGACGGCATCTTGATGACACATGGGTA
Source organism: Flaveria linearis (assembly GCA_024085815.1). Classification (NCBI taxonomy): domain Eukaryota; kingdom Viridiplantae; phylum Streptophyta; class Magnoliopsida; order Asterales; family Asteraceae; genus Flaveria; species Flaveria linearis. The sequence goes on from CM044002.1 coordinate 135,691, forward strand.
GCGTATATAGGGAACGGCTATAAGAGAACGGTGAACTGGCACAGAGTCATATCAGGGGGGCCAAGTGGGCGGTTTGGGCATTCATGTGTTGTAATAGGCAATTGTCTTGTTCTGTTTGGAGGTATCAATGACAGTGGGATCCGTCAGAATGATACATGGATAGCACAAGAAGCGATAGATGAGACCAACAGTAGTATAAGTACATTGTCTTGGAGACTACTTGACGTGGGTCCTGTTGCACCTCCAGCTCGGGGAGCTCATGCTTGTTGTTCGATTGATAACCGAAGGATGCTTATCCATGGAGGTATTGGGTTGTCTGGGACAAGACTAGGAGATACATGGGTGTTATATTTATCTGAGAATCTTTGCTTTGGCACATGGCATGAAAGCTTGAGTTGTCCTGTTCCTTCACCTAGATCAGGGCACACATTAACTTCTACCGGAGGAAGAAGAACGGTTCTGTTTGGAGGAAGAGGAATGGGTTACGAGGTGCTTAATGATGTCTGGTATTTTGATTCATCAGAAGGACACTTAAGATGGGTACCGGTATTGTTTGAGCTGAGTAATATAGCTGGTGGGCTTTCCCTTGCTAGGGTCGGACACTCAGCCACCTTAATTTCAGGAGGGAGAGTGCTTATTTATGGAGGAGAAGATTCATACAGGCACAGGAAGGATGACTTTTGGTTGTTAGATATCACTCAAGACCAGAGGAGGAGGGTGTGGAGAAGACTTAAATGCGAGGGATATCTGCCGAGAAGCAGGTCATTCCATCGAGCTTGTGCAGATGAATCTGGACGTTATCTATACGTGTTTGGTGGAATGGTCGATGGGATCCTGCAGCCTGCTGAACCCACTGGGCTGAGGTTTGATGGACAACTTTTTGTTGTAGAGCTTCTATTGTAGCCTGCTCAACAGATGTGAATACATGTAAAGAAAAGTATTTCATGCATCTTGACCAGTGTGATTAAGGTGTTGTTCACTACGATCTTAATGCTTGAAACTAGCTGGAAAATACACTAGGATGTTAGCTGTTGATGGTGAAATGATGATGATGTTTCATGTTATGTGATCTTAGACATCTGTCGTCGTCTTGAGATACAACTCACGCTGAAATTGTATACAATGCCATTGCCTGTGTTGTATGGTATGAACAAAGGGGGTGCATATAAAAATGTTAACCCTTAATGTAATGAGATTAGGTTTTGGTATTTTCAATTGTCTTCGTGTCATGTTTGAGGCTTCATTGTTATATGCACAGGACTCGTGCATAATCTTTTTACTATTAGTTTGGTACTGTGGTATGCCTGTTACGTTGACAAAGTCTATTGCCATGCCACTACATACAAAATTTTGGTGGAACATATTGTAATATGTTGCCTGTGTGTGGCAACCACAGGTGGGAAAGAGTGAGTGGGGCACCTGCTTTGGGTGGTCCTATTTCTACACCCTTCCATTCGTAATCTACATAGGGACCCGCTTCAAACAAGATAGTTGAGGCACTGGTCCTGATATGGCCTTATTTGTCCCTACAGTGCAGCAAGCACAGTAGAATGTTCACGTGCAGTTCTACGTCAGATCCATACCCAAGTACATTCCTATTATTCATTGCCGTGAAATGCACATCGTCCGAACACCAATTCGATACTGGTTTTTATTCTTTTGTGCTTGTTCCAGTAATATACGTTTGCATTTGCTAACAAGTCATACTTTTTAATTTTGTTCATTACCTTGTAAACAAATACAACGCTGTGCTTATTTCCATGTGATGATCACAGCTGTATTCATGTGAACAAGGACGGATATGAAAAAACAAAATGTCATGAGAATGGCTAATGTTTTACAAGCGGTTTTGCATTGATCTAAAATAATTAAATTCAACTAGTACAATATATTAAGAAAGATTTAGTTTTGTTCTCCAGATCTCTCCAATGACCTTTTTTCGTGTAGGATCATCCGGACTTCTATCTCGTTGTCCTGAAGTGAAGTATAACCATCTATTCCAGGATCCTACCAATGTGGTTTTCATACGATAAGGAAGCTTCCCAACAACCAAACATTTCTGGAAAAGTAAAAAATGAATAAACAAGTAAATATATTTTCCCACTTAGTATTTGTTCAGGCTAACAGCATGATCAATCTCAAGTTGAGAAACCATTCAGATATTATCGATAACATCATAACTGCTAGTATAAGTAAACATAACAAGCAGACAAAGCCTTCCTGTTCTTTGATTTCTTCTCTCAAGTGTTTTCATAAAAGAGAGAGAGAGAAAAAAAACAATGATCCTGATATCTAAATTCATTATGGGCTCTAGATTATGATGATGCCAACAATTAATTCCCAATGCTCTAATGCTTTGTACATGTGGATTTGAATTGTCAGTTTCATCCAGCCAGATATCACAAACAAATGATAGATAAAATAAAAAAATCTTATTACCAGTGTTATCAAATTAAATTGGAACACTTCTCCAACAAGGATCATATTCTTAGTGTTAGGGTGCTTCTCGGTAATGCCACCAGCAATAACAATTGAATTAGGTAAAACCTTCCACTTCATCTAATCATCTTAATATGTAGACATCACCATAAACAACCTGTCGATTTTTTAGCTTTAATCAAATAATAATAACAATAACAATAATGATAATATTAACATCTTAATCAATATTACTTCATGGACATCCATAATACCACACCAAAAGAAAGGGAATACTAAATAATAAGTGCATCTTAACTATATTACTTTATTTATTCCTCCGGGAACACTTGAATTAATAATAATTATAACTAGTGCTTCTAACCTAATGAAATGGTTAGTGTGAGTGTCAAAAGTTAATGATTCGTAGTAGCGTTAATGATGAAACCAACGTGTGGATAGGATAATAATATTAATAATTTATTTGTCTTGCCAGAGAAAGCTTTGGTTGATATTACATATCGACCAACTAACCAAGAAAGCTTAAGTTGGGGTAATCAAGCATCCTCCATTCTGCAAGGGGAGGGTTCGGACCCACTAACCAAAAGTCAACTTATGATGTTTTACACGTATCATGAGCTTGAAGAAAAGTCTCATCATCACCATGCCCAGAACATAACAACAGATCAACGTCAGCTTGTTTTAACAAAATTGCTTATTGCTTATTGCCTCAAAATAGCTTGCTTATTGTTGTGTCAAGAGTGAGTGGTAGTAGACTAGTAGTAGATTTTATAGGCAATCGCAAGTACATAACAATCTGAACTGGGTCTGGGTGAGTTATACTACTCGAGCTTGCTCTTGATTGCTGCTGCATACACACCCTCCAACTCTTTGACTACATCTCTCATTGACGGTCTTCTGCTTGATTCCGTTTGCGTACACCTCAAAGCAAGTTGAAGCACTTGGGTCACTTGTTCCCTTACACAAGAACCATCACAAAGACTTGCATCCACAATCTCCTCTATTTCTTGCTTTTCATTCCAAACAGACCGCACCCACTTCACAATGTCCAATCCATCTGCAAATGATGAATCAACCGCCTTCTTTCTGGTTATCAATTCCAGTAGCACAACCCCATAACTGTACACATCAGACTCCTTGCTTTTAGTCGATGTAAATGCATTTTCTGTCCAATAACAACACACACACACACGCACACACATTTTCATTATCATACACATTATTCAATCATTAAAATTAAAAAAAAAAAACATAATTTTATTCCTTCACCTGGAGCAATGTAGCCAATGGTGCCCCGGAGTGTGCCACTCATTAGTGCCAGGGATGATTGATCTAGAAGCTTTGCAATGCCAAAGTCTGAGATGTGAGGTTCCAGATCAGCATCCAATAGAATATTCATGGGTTTAATATCTCTATGAACTATAGGTGGATCACAGTCAAAATGGAGATATGCCAAACCGTGGGCGGTTCCAAGAGCTATGTTACAACGAATTCTCCAATCTAAAAATGGAGGTGGATGTACTTCATGTAGAATATCATGAAGACTGCCATTATGCATATACCTGTACAAAATCAAACCGTAATCTTTCCTCATCCAAAAATCCTCCAATCTCACAAGATTTCTGTGTCTCACCTTCCCAACTGTCTCAATCTCTCTAACCATACTGGTGCTCCCTTCTTTATTGCTTCCAAACATTAGTTTCTTTACAGCATACACTCCATAAGGACCCAATGAAGCCTTGTACACAGTTCCATGGGCCCCTCTCCCGATAATGTACCTGTCATTTAGATCCTCGGTAGCTTCCATTACTTTGTGAAACAACGAAAAACTGTCCTCTCTAGCATCTTTATCATCGTACATTTCTTCGATATCATGTTTTTCTCTTTGCCGAGATTGGAACAGGAAACCAAGCCCAACAACAACTGCAAACAAAATGCTGATGTCCCAAGAGCTACCATTGCAGTTTGTAACTTGGTAAGACCTTTTTGTCTGTCTGAATGACTGGTGCAACGTCCCAACTTTCTACTGGCAGCATCACAACTATTCAGCCCACAATCAACACAAAGACCTACATTTCCTAAAAATGAATAAACTGACGAGTTTAGAAAATTCACTAGATTCGTGGGTATCGGACCAGTGAAGAGATTGTACGAGATGTTGAGGCCAGTTAACACACGGAGCTCTGAAAGTGATGCTAAAGTGCCAGTTAGATGGTTATGAGAAATATCAAGCTGTTGTAACATCACCAGTTTACTGAAACCTGAGGGAATATCACCTGTTAGACCACTGTTGCTGATATTCAACATGACAAGGGTCTTGAGGTCTATTATGGACGGAGGTATTATTCCGCCTAACGGGTTTCCACCAAGTCGAAGATCTGTGAGGGCTTGGAATTCAGATATGAAATTTGGAATGCCTCCTGAAAACTGATTTTGACTCAAATCAAGAGTCAACAAGCCTGACATGGTCCGCAAAGCAGTGGGAATAGAGCCATTGAACAAGTTATGATTTACATCCAATTTCAACAACCTTCTGCAACTGGCTAATTGAGGCGGCAGAGGACCTTGGAGTGCATTGTGTGATAGGTTCAGAGCCTGAAGCTGCAGGAGGTTTCCTAGGTCCTGGGGTAAAAGACCTGAAAGCCTATTCATGGAGAGGTTGATGTTTGTAATATTAGTAAGCTTACGAAAGGTAGGTGGGATCTCTCCGGTGAAGCGATTGCCCTCAAGGTTCATGAATAAGAGGCTTGGGTTGTTTACGAAGTCTGGAAGAGGCCCTGTGAGATTAGCGTTATCTATAATCAATCTCTCAAGAGTGGGACAGTAGTTGGTATACTGGGAAGGAATACTCCCTTGGAAAGAGTTGAAGCCCAAAATCAGCCTCTCCAGGCGGTTCCCGGAGCAAAGATTTGGTGGGATTGGTCCTGTGAAGGAGTTGTTATAGAAATCGAGTCTGGTGAGGCTGCCGTTGAGTCCTAAGGTGTGAGGTATGAGGCCGGAGAAATGATTATCGAAGAGAGTAAACTCTTTCAAGCGGTTGAGGCGGGCGACGTCATGGGGCAGGCGGCCAGAAAGACGATTGTCATAGAGAAGAAGGTACTCGAGGGTTTGGATGTTCCAGATAGTGATGGGAACCTCGCCAGTGAAACGGTTGGTAAAGAGGTAGAGGGCTGTGAGGTTAAGGCTACCAAGGGCGGGTGGAATGGTGCCGTCCAGCTGATTACGGTTGAGCTGGAGATCAGCGAGGGAGGTGCAGTTGGCGAGCTCAGGTGGTATGCTCCCGGACAAGCGGTTGATAGAGAGGTAAAGGAGAGTCAACTTGGTGAGTCGGCCAAAAGAAGAGGGGATTGGACCCGTGAGGCCGCAGCCCACAGCCGCAAACTGTTGTAGGTTGGTGCAGTTCCCCAGGTCAGGCGGAAGGCGGCCTCCCAAGTCGTTGTAAGAGAGGTCCAGATAGATGAGATTGCTAAGAGCGCCCATACCACTATGAATATGAGATTGCAGGCCTGCGTGATTGGCGTCTAGATAGACAAGCCCCGCTAAGGAGGCCAGGCTCGGGGGCAGGGATCCACTGAAGCCATTGTTGTCTATGGAGAGGCGGCGGAGCCTGGTCGCGTTTCCCAGGTTGGATGGGATGGAGCCGCTCAGGCGGTTGAAGCTGACGACCAGCGCCTCCAGAGCCGGAAGGCGAAAGATGGCTTCGGGTAAGGAGCCGTTGAGGGCGTTGAGAGACAGGTCCAGTCGTTGAAGGCCGGTGCAGTTGCCTATCTGTGACGGGATGCCACCGGAGAGACGGTTGGAGCTTAGGTTCAAGGACTTGAGTCGGCTCAAGCGCCAGACCTCTGGTCCTATTTCACCCTCAAGGCCCGAGCCTGATAAGTCGAGAGAGACCACCAACGCCTGGGGATCACAGAGTACGCCAACCCAGGAACAAGGATCCGCCTGAGACCCATTCCATGTTGGGGGCACCCTAGTCCAGTGGGCTGCCACAGACAATAATGTTTGTCCGTCGGAGTTGAGACCGTAGCAGTAGTAGAATGGAAGGAAGCAAGCCACCATCCACAGGTCCACCTTGATCCTCATCGATGACTGATAGATTAGCCGAGTGAGTAACTAATAAATCCATACATACGTACATATATACAAACATTCATTCCTTCTTTTTAATCAGGCCTCAGGCAGCGTGGTTTGTGCTTGTATTTGATTATTGTTTCCACTTTTAACAAATAATAAAGTTCCAATTCAATTATTAAAGTAAACAATGACTCAACTATTAAAGTAAACAATGACTCAACTATTAAAGTAAACAATGACTCAACTATTAAAGTAAACAATGACTCGCACATGTCCAAATAAACAACAAACAAAACATCCATTCTTCAATCTTATTCCATATCCAACAAAAATATATTAACATCCAAACCAACCCTGCCTTCTGTCCGCTTTCTCAATAATATATTATATATTATAATTATAATAAATAAAGAAATCATCTCACCCTCCAAGATTTAAAAAAGACTTTATTCCTCCTGCTTAATTCTTTCCTTTTCACATGTCCACATTTACCGAACACCATCTGTTGTATAAATAAATGTCTGCTTTTAGGTTGACTTAAAAGATGTCAAAATATAACTTTACCGTTGACTCACAGAACTATACATGTTTGCGCTTGCAAAATAGGTGATGCTTTGGTTTGGTTCTCACTAGTGTCCTTAGAGTTCCTCAGCTCAAAAAATAATAAATTTCAAAACTTTTATGATGCAACTTTTAAGGAATTGAAGTGAGCAAATTATTTGAAACGAAAAGAACTTGTGAAATTTGATTGAATAAAATGTTAAGTTTGACAATCGTATTGATATATACCGAGTTCGAGATCGTTGTACTCCCAAATGAAATATAAGGCAAAGAAACAAATTAAAGAAATAGACTTGGTGCAATTTTTCTTTTATCTTTTCTCTATGAAATGCAAGTACAATTTATAGTGAAATCGTGTGTAACATTGAAGTGCAAGAAAAATTAAACTAACAATGCAAGTGGGTCTTCTAACTACATGCAAGTGGACAAGTGGTACCACTACTTCAAGTAAGAACGTGGACATAGAGCCAAAGTTTGACCGGGTGGTTTGACGGGTTAAGGTGGATAGCCCGTATCATCATGTATATTCATGTTTACCTTTTCCAGACATATTTTTTTAAAACAACGACAAATAGATCATATTCAAAACACTATTGGAAAGCTGGAAACACCAATGTCTAGCAACATAACAAGACCGACTATACACCATTTTTTCCAAACAACACTATATTTTTTGTTTTTAATCACCACCCATGAAAAAAATTGAACTTAATAAGAACACGCCTTCTGATCACGTTTAGATTCAATACCTTCCAACCATACTTAACTTTCAATTAGCAATGACATATTGATATGACCATTGTGATATTAATCACTAAATCAAATCGACTTGTCCAACTTACAAGAAAGTAGCTTCATAGTGGAGGAACAATGATTGATGTTTGGCATTCGTAGTTTCTTTCTCTTGGTGAAAGGCATTGCTCCTTTTTTTTTTAAATCAATATAGCACACACACCACCATACATACCTGGTTTTTCAAAAGAGAAACTAATTGACCAATTATTACGTAAAAATAATTAAAAACATCAAACTTTGAGTACTTGTTTTTCAAATAACTACAAGCCAGAATATGAATTTGAATTTGAGATTTGAGACCAGCTTGAGCTCAATTGCATATTCAAAACAAGGCCCTTTAAAGTACCCGCCTTTGTAGAGCTGCAACTTAAAACTAGAGATGGCAATGAGATGGGTATGGGTGATCCTGACTTTATATTTGATTAGAAAAGTGTGTGTCATGCCTGTCTCAAAATGTATTGGGTATGTATCGGGTATTTACCCATCAGGTATCGGGTATACCCGTTAAGGTTTTAAAAATCACCCATCGGGGTATCTATTGAAATGAGGATATAAAGCTATATTTGCATACACGTATTAAACAATATTTTCGGTTAATCCTTAATAACTTTTGTTTATGTTCCACTCAATGGCGAAGTATAGTGGAGACCGGGGGGGGGGGGGGCACAACCCCCTCTTTTTTTCGTTGGTAGTGTTAAATTTTAGTCCGGGAGTGTAAATTTTTGACCCGGTAGTGTAAATTTATATATAAATATCGAGTTCGCCCCCCCTAAAAAATATTAATTTCGCCCCCGCCCCCCTTATGATAATGTTCAAGCTCCGTCGCTGCTTCCACTACTGCTACTACTATTTAACTTTACGAATTATATAATAATTTTATAAGATACCATATAATGCAAATGGTAAGAAACTTTATAACGTAGATTAACACATAATTATTAAGTTAAAAGATATTAAGTAAAAAATAAAAGATATAATTATATATAGTATAATTATTAAGTAGGATACATTAAAAATAAAATAGTTTCTAGTATATAATTGAGTAAATGGGTATGTTTAGTACTGTCATAAATGAATATAAGTGTCAAATAAAAAAGTTCTTTTATAAGTTAAAACCAAATAAACTTATAAAGTAACCAAAGTATAAAAAAACTATTTGTATTCTTTATCGCGCATTGCACGAATGGTCGACATTTAGTTAAGTTGTTTGAAGTTTTAGTAAAGTAACCAGAGTATAAAAATACTAGTTGTATTTTTTATCGCACGTTTTGCTATTATCTATACTATATATAAAGAGTTTAAAAGAGGTATTTTAAGACACCATAAAAATAAGAACAAAAACTTCTCTCAATGCATAAGGTACAATCATTTTTAAGGCTAAAATAGTAATTATATCGTTATTTACGGATTACCCCCTTACAATTAGTTACATAATAAACCTAGACTAACTATCGATTGCAATTAAGATTTGATCCTAATTTTGAATTTAAGATTCCACCATGCAGCGAGGGTTTTAAATTCAAGTGTATATGGATTTTCTGTTTCATTGGTGTGTCTAGAAAGATACACACTTTCTGATCACACCGATAATAAATAATACGGCACGGCACCAGAGGCTGATGCGAAGGTACTTTCAATAATCATGAAAAGGAAGATGATGATAAAAAGTATATTGCTTTTGTGATGACAATTTTACAAAATATAGAATTATTATTAAGATGTTAGTATATCAAGATTCCTTCTTTATTTTCAAATATTGAACTGAAAAATCAAAACGGATAGAGTACGCATAAGATGCATGCAAATATGTATAAGGGATACCTGTACGCATAGAGCAATTACATCTGCAAAGCGAGAGAGAGATTTAACTGGATAGAGTCCTTTCAATGCAGGATCAACTATCCTGGCAAGGGCATCAATGTCATGAAGCTGAGGTGTTGCCCAACGCACCAAAGACTGCTCAGATCTTGTCCTGGAGCTGCCCATCCAAATCAAGATCAATATTAGAATTCAGAAAACCCACAACTGACCTGTCTCGTAATAAAATTACCTATCAAATGGTTTTCTTCCGGTCAGCAGTTCCAACATGGTGACACCAAAACCATACACATCACTTTTTATCGTGTAATGACCAGACATGGAAACCTCTGGGGCACTGGTGTCCACTTTCTGCAACAGTTTTATTTTATATTATTTTATATTTTATAAAAAGATATATAGCATATATGCATAACCCGGCCCAACAGGTAACTTGTTCTAAAATATCCAATTCCAAACCCTACCTGATCTGCATCTGGAACAAGGCTTGCTAAACCACAGTCAGAAAGGCGTGGATTCAGCTCCGAGTCCTGCAAAATATTGGCGGATTTTATACTAGCATCCTTCATGTAGATATCTGGTGGAGGACAAGATTAGACATTAAACACGAAAAGAAAACAAAAATGATGGACAGAGACCAGCAACTTACTCCAATGCTCGTGCTGCCCCTAAAGCAATCTTCACACGGTTATTCCATGTCAATGGCTTGCTGCTGTATTCATCTGATAGGTGCAGGAAATCATAGAGTGAACCATTTTAAAGGAACTCAAAAACTAGTAGGTGCTGCCCATGCTCACAGCAATACCCAACAAGTTCCGTCACATTTGGTTCTCCATTTTTTCAATGTCTGTATGTGATTTTCTGGATCTTTTCTTTAACAAAAAGAAAGCAATGACAGCACCAACCACCAAAATTGATATGACAATTCCTGCTATAGCTCCACCATTGACCCCAGATTTCTTGCCACCATCATTAGAATTATTAGTAGATGGGCTTCTCGGTTGACGGTTTCGTCCAGCTGCTGGTGTACCAGGTGGAGGCGGGGGTGCTGTTCCTGAGTTCCATGAGTTACCATCCTTTCTGCCACGCAAATTATCGATTTAACATTACATTACATCACATTATATAATATGCATATATATATAGCTTTTGAAACCTCAGATGCTTACTGTAGATTTATGTTTTTTAACTGGCTAGGAACCCAGCCACTGAATTTGGTATTGGCAACATTCCTGTAAAAATGGAATGTGTTAGTATCCAAGCAATTAATATGTTTGGAGAAACCAGATAATTCAGTTGCAATGCAATGCAATCTCACAGGTTTTTAAGGCGAAGATCAGCAAGGACATCAATTGTTCCTGTAAACTGGTTGTTTTGCAAATACCTGCATCGAAACAAGGATCGAGGCCAAATATGAACTATTTCTATTACTAGATAGTTAAAAGCTAATATACAGTTGGCCCAGCCTGATTGTATATGGATGGGCCTCAGTAGATATTAGCATGCCGCATTAGTTAACGATCAACGGAATACGGAAAATAGGTGGATCTTTTATTTTAACTTACATATCAGTTGCACTGGACAGCGAGCTGAAGCTCTCAGGAAGATTGCCCGTCAAAGAATTGAAAGACAGATCCCTGAACCATAACAAAAAAAAGCATTAATGAATATCCTGTGCTCTTTTACCTCACATAAACGATAGAAGAGGTTAAAAGTCCCTGGATGTGGAAGTTTACAATGTGGATAGAGATGAAAGTTTTCCAAACATGTCTTGCAATTCACCGTTGAGTTGATTGCGTGCAACATTTATGGTCAGAAAATGAAGCAACGCAATCATCTCGAACCGATTTCTATCTATTGCAACTGTTTTACCTTCTAATCATCATCAATTCGAGTTCCAAATCAAGTAATTAAACACACACTCTGTTCTTATTATCATCATAATCAAAATCCCTCTCAAGGTATGACTACTAACTTACCAATCAAAAGTTCGATCCCAACTCATTGTTGAGGATCTACAGAAATAAAACGAGGTAACTCACCATTAAGGTAAGGGAAGTCACTCCTATCTTAACGATGAAGTTTTGCAAAAATAAAATATAACAAGATAAACTTCTTCATCAAAATCCAGAATTCACTCCTACTTTGATGAGGTCGTTTCATTTTAGAGAATGCAATTCATAAAAATTGTATTATCATCAAGGTATGAATTTCTGATGATTGAGCTTGATAATAACAAGAAAACAATCGAAGATTGACATTTGTCACCAAAGTACGGGTTTCAATCCTATTTTGATGAGATCATGTCATTTGTGAAATGTAAGTTCCAAAGTGAATAATTGAAGTCAGTCCTCGAGATAAGGAAATCACCCTAATCCAGAGGATGAAATTTCATAAAACACATCATTGGAAACCATTTATTGAAACGAATAAAGAATCATCACCAAAGTAAGGGAATCACCCCTGTTTTGATGAATTAAAATCATTTAGGATATATGAGTGTCCTTAGTCATAGGTTGACTTGCAAACTCTTGCATCTCCCACGGTGCAACGGTTCAAAGTTCGACTTAACAACGAAAAGAAAAGTATCTTAATTAGAAATTTAGAAATTACATCAATGTAACAAAAGGAAATCATGATTACAAATCTTGAATTAAATCAGGAACGAAATCAAGGACAAGAATTATTCAACACCACGTCATTGGTGGCTTGAGCTTGTTGTGCATTAATGTTGAACGCACGTCCTTGAGCCGTAGGAACCAGATTGACAAGTTGAGGGCATCGATTGCGAAAATGGTTTGGATCACCACATTGATAGCATGCACGACCCTGGGTAATTGCAAGAGGATGTTGGTGAACTGGTGCATTGGTCGGAGCTTTAGCAGCACTCCTGCACACGTTGAATGTATGACCCAAACGACCACAGTTTGTGCATTGACGACACTGAGTGTTAGCGGGATGGTGATAACTGCAGTTGTTACACTGCGGATAGGGTCCAGCGTATGACTTTTTCATTAGCGATTGGTTGTTTACTGCTGGTTGACGAGTTGGAGGGACTTGATTAATTGGTACAGCAGGGGTAATCACAGCAAAGTTTTGAGAGTTAGCCTTCCTCTTCTTGTTATTGGAAAACTCGGGTTGGTCGGTTTTGACGGTTTCGTTAGGAAGTTTATCGGTATTCTTCTTCGATCCTTTCCTGGTTAAGGAACCAGCTTTCACATGATTATCGGTTAACTGTGCAGCCAGCCTGATAGCATCTTCTAGTGTTGAAGGATTCCTTCCTAGCACCGTATCCTGAATCTGCATAGGTAGTCCACCAATGTATTTCTCGATGGCTCGAGAGGTAGGGGTAGCAAAATGCGGTACCAAAAGGCTCAGTTCGTGGAATCGGTTAGTGTATGCTAGGTTCTCGCCACTGTCTTGGGTTAACTCCCAGAATTCAGCTTCCAGTTTTCGGACTTCGTTTCTTGGGCAGAACTCTTTAGTCATAAGCTCCTTAACTTCAGCCCATGTTAATGCTAGGGCAGCATCAGTTCCACGGGTTCGTTTCTCCCCGTTCCACCAAGTGAGTGCGCGTTTCTGAAGAACACTTGTGGCATATCGGACTTTTAGATTTTCAGGGCATTCGCTGTTTAGGAAAGTGTTCTAGGTGCTTTCGAACCACTGTAGTAATCCGGTAGCACCTTCAGTTCCACTGAACTTAGTGGGATTGCAAGAACTGAAATGTTTGTAGGTACAAGTTTGGGGAGGGTTTGGTGCAGTTGGGTTTTGATCAGTATTGTTGCCTTGGTTCAAATGGGTAAGCAGAGTTGGGATAACAGCAGCAACTTCACGTGCTACAATAGCAGCAATCTTGCGACCAGAGTTTCTAGATCGTGAACGGATTTGACGAGAAGCCATGCTGTATAATATGGAAAGAAGGGTAATTGGTTTTTAAAACTTTTCAAAATAATAAAATCGTTAATGAGATTGTTTAGAATAACAATGAGAGGTTAGGAGTGTAAACGTTCGGTTCGCAAAACAAAGCGAATACGTTAACTTATCAAAGTATTTGTGTCCACCACAACCTTAATGAGGACATGCATACCTATAAGCGAATACTCATCTCGAGGGTTCCCAGGTAAGGTAATCAAGTTGTATGAATACCTTGCCTAGACAGAACACCTTGAGATACAGGTATCCCACTCTTCCAGCATTGCATGTTCTCGGTCATGTGACATGGACTTTGACAAGATTTGAAAACCATGAATAACAATCGAGTTTTGGAGTTTGAAATCACTTGAATTAGGCACACAATGCCTTAGAATATGAGTTAAGATTTGTGTATATTGATAAATTCAAAGTATAAGAAGAATCACATAAGGCAGATAATCACATAATCAAGTATAAACATGTAAGGCACATAAAATCCTATCTAAGCATATAAAATACATGAGAGGACTCATGTGTAAAGGTAGTTAGTTATAGTCTAGGTCATTCCATTTCTAATAACCTAATTCCCTATAACCATGGCTCTGATACCAATCTGTCACACCCCGACCGACGGCGGAATCATCGGAGCGGACGAGGGAATGATTGATTGTTCATAACTCATAATTGTCTAATAGTAATAATAATATTAAAATCAGATTACAGGATAACATGAATTTAACAGATACAAATACAACAGTTAAAGTCATAAATAGTAATTGTCTTTTGTTTTGACTAAGTCCGGGTCTTATATGAGCATGTAGAAGTCCACTAACTTGCTTAACCTGAAATCATGTGAGAAAATAAAGTCAGCTAACGAATTAGCTGGTGAGTAATCATAGTTTTGAGTATACATATAGATTGATTGATTGATTGAGAATAATCCAATTCACAAGGTAACGTTAAGACTTATATTGCAATAGTAAAGCATATAGATAAACCGACACAATATAAACCCCTTGACTTGACACTTGCATATAATAGACTCCACACATACACCATAGATTGACTCTTTCCTCTGGCACAATCACCACTCGACTATTCATATGGGGTGGGTTTGTATAATCACCACTCGTAAGCCATGTGGGGTGGATTATCCCAAACCAGTAGATCTACATTGATACCAGGATTGATTGATTGAATTAGGGTTTTATTGTCGTCCAGTTTAGCATAGTATGTTCACGTAATTGCAAGTAATAATATAACCTGTCTTGAATTGAATTTAGAATGAAACAACATTAGAATATCATGATTGAATATATCGTATCACATGATTTCCCCCAAATAGGAAATGATATAAAAAGGGGATATGAATACTCACTTGATTGATGAGATTGGATTTTGAATGTGATAGGTTAGACACCTACGATTTCCTTATGATTAACCTAAGGAACGGTGTCTCGAGTTAGAATAATAATGATTTGAGAATTTGGGAATGTATTAGGATTTCCATTGGGTTTTGAATGGTAGTTTAAATAAAATGATTTATTTAGTTGAAATGTTTTGAAATAAATAAAATGAATTTGAAAGTCATTATGTTTTGAATTTATTAGAAATGTACGTATCAGTGTACGTATCTGTTTGATTTATTGTTAATGTGTGGAAAAATAGACAAATAATTAACTTTATTAATTAATTATGTAAATTAATTAAAGTATTTAATTATTTAAATGGCTAAAAGAAATAAAATTTTTTTGAAATGATTTAAGTATCAAACTTTTGTATTTAGTTATGATTTAAGCAATAATAATTATTACTTAAATAAATTAAAAGTAATTTAGTGTCGAATAATAATTTAATTAAATTAAATTATTAAAGTCCACTTTCGTATAAATAATTTTTGTATTATTTGTAATTTTATTTATTGAAACATTTAATAAAAATGGATAAAATGTTAAAATAAATTTTAGAAAAATAATTTAGTTGTTTAAAAAATTTAATGTTTGTAAAAACATTTTTTATGATTTTTAGAAATTTTTCCGGAATTTTAGAGCTTAAAAAGAGGCCTAAAAAAATAAATGGAGGTGCCCGGGGTCGAACCCGGGACCTCAATGTTGAGATTCGAGTGTGGAACCAGTGAACTAAAGGCCTTGGCCGCGTTAGTTCTTGGTTTCCATTGGTTTTAAACACCAACAGAAACCATCCCCCAATTTGCGATGAACACTAGTTCGAATCCTCACCCAAATCGAAGTTCAAATCGAATCAGGTGATGTTTATGATCATGGGGATTTGATTCCTCATGTAAACCGAGTATGTATGTATATTTAATTACCCGATTGATGTTCGAATTGAGGCTGAAATGGTCGAGAATAGGTCGCGGCTTTGTGTTGATCGATTGAGTGGTCAATCCTTGATGAAAATGAAATTAATTTCACAGAAAGCTTCGTATGAGGATCTTGAAACAAAAACCTTTGTCAATTTAAGTTAAATCTCCCGGGGATTGGATTTAGTTTGAGTTGCAGGTCGACGGTCGAAGAGAGTGTTCGAGAGTGGTGTTTGAGCTTGTTTGAGATGAAATTGAATTCATAGGAAAGTTTTAAACGATCCAAGGTTTGTTAATGCGGTGTTAATTTGGATTATAGAAATCCGTAGTGCGATCTGTGGACTAACAAAGGTCCGACAACGCGTGGCTCGGGTTCTACATCGCACTAGCTCGAATTTTGGATTGTCTATGTGGCACGCGTTCGAATCTCCCACGTGAATGTGTCGGGAGTGCTTGTTTTGGTCAAACCGCATTAATCTTGGCGTTTGAAGCTCGCCGGAGGGCCACCGGAGGTGTTGCCGGAGAACGGTGGGTCGACGGGGGAGGGGGTTTGGGTTTTTAAAAAAATTACACATCCGTCCCTGTGGTTTTAAGTTTGATAGTTTATGCTTGAAACTTTGGTTTTAAAGTTTTGAAAATTACCAAATGACCCCTGGACCTTATTATTGTTATTATTATTATTGTTATTACTATTATTATTATTATTATTATTATTATTATTATTATTATTATTATTATTATTATTATTATTATTATTATTATTATTATTATTATTTATATTATTACCACCACTAGTATTGTTATCATTATTATTATTATTATTATTATTATTATTATTATTATTATTATTATTATTATGATTATTGTATTTTTTTCGGAATCAACATCGAACAAAATCAACTTTATTAAAAAAATACGCAGTGTTACAGTCTCCCCTGCTTTAGGAAATTTCGTCCCGAAATTTTAATCACGAGGAGGCTGAAACGAAGAGATGAGGATACTTGGATTTTATTTGGTCCTCGCGTTCCCAGGTGAACTCTGGCCCACGTTTAGACTCCCAGCAGACTTTGATAATAGGTATTCGGCTACGTTTGAGTTGTTTGACTTCCCGATCCATAATTTCCACAGGTTTCTCAATAAAGTGCATAGATTCATCAATTTGTACTTTGTCGAGTGGAATGTGGAGATTTTCATCGGCAAGGTATTTCTTGAGGTTTGAAACATGAAACGTCAAATGTATATTGCTGAGCTCTTGGGGTAGTTCAAGCTTGTAGGCTACTTTCCCAATTCGCTCGAGCACTTTGAATGAACTCACGTAACGAGGTGCTAACTTCCCTTTCTTTGCAAAGCGAATCACTCCCTTCCAAGGTGATACCTTAAGAAGTACGAGATCACCGACATTGTATTCCATGGGCTTACGTCTTTTATCAGCATAATGCTTTTGACGATTCCTAGCAGCCACCAAGTTATCACGGATCTTATGAATTTTGTCTGTTGTTTCTTGTATCAATTCCGGACCAGTAATCTGTGATTCACCAACTTCAGACCATACAAGGCCTCAAATGGTGCCATCTGTTGGTCTGGTAACTGTTATTGTAAGAGAATTCAATCAACGGAAAATGAGAATCCCACGATCCACTGAAATCAATGACACAAGCCCGAAGCATATTCTCGAGGGTTTGTATCGTTCTTTCAGTCTGACCGTCGGTTTGAGGATGATAGGCTGTGCTAAGATTCAGTTGAGTTTCGAGAGCTGGTTGGAGACTTTTCCAGAAAACGAGAGATGAAGCGACCATCACGATCAGAGATAATATCTTCACTTGACAAAAGATTGTTTAGGAAGACTACCATCACGTAATCAGGTCTTGGTGATAACTCACAATGAAAGTCAATAAATAAAGAATAAATGGTTCGATGTAGCTAGATCAAATCAAAACATGAGAATAAAGGAAAAGAAATTGATTTAAGAATTTAAATGCTCCAAACTTGGAATCAAAATCAACTTAAAGCGATCAGGTCTCTGTTCAAGTTCAGAGATCATGCTTTGGCTTGATAGGTCGAAACACTAACATTATTTCACCCTTCAAGTTAATACATGCGTCTCGTCACTTGATTACAACCATGGTAAGTTGATGATCAAGAAATGAGAATAGTCCTCAAGGTATGGTTTTCACCCCTAACTTGATGGTGTACTCTCAAGGTGTCACACCCCAACCTTGACGGCGGAAACGTCAAGGTGCGAGGGTTAGGATTGTTCACAGCCACATAACGCTATGTTAAAGTATAAAATGCCATTAATCAATTGTTTTCAATCACCACATACATCAATGTCTCAAAATAAATCAAACAAAAATAGGAATTCAATCGTCTTTATTAAGCCTAGGTCCATGATCTAGGTTTATGCATTTCTTCAATCATCGCTAAGCTTGCACATTACCTAAAACATGTTGAAAATAACGTCAACTAACTAGTTGGTGAATTCTCATGGTTTTAAATACAATAAGTATACAAAATGAGGCAATTCTAGTCAAAGGTCACAAGATAGCAAGTATATAGAACCTGCATAGTTACAATCAAGCCTCGACTGAATAATATGAATAAGCATGATTAGCTAAGTGTATTTGGTTCCCTAGTGCACAAGCATACGGCTCCTAGGAGTCGGCAATACATCGACTTTAGCACCAAATAGGCTTGTCAGGCCCAAAGATCTAAGACTTCGCTAGGCTAGCAATAGTTAATGATTGCACACGTATGTCACATCTCATATAATACTTAACATATCCAAACAACCACGACTATGTAAAGAATTGCACGTGTGTAATAAGTATCAAAGCGTGTATGTGTAAGTTTGTATAAGCAACATGTTTCACCCCGAAAGATGTGAAATAATCGTAAAGCGGGGCATAAGAACTCACATGTTTAATAAGGAGACTTGTAGATGTAATAAGAATAACCACGAATAAGATTTCCAACACAAACGTCACAACGCACCTAAACGAATAAAGTAGCGCGTTATAATTTGTTTGATGATTAATTGTAGGTCTAATAGGATTCAATAATTATTCGTATTTATTACATGTTAATAGCGTGATCGGTTAAATGGAACGAATGGATTATACTTGGTATAATCAATTGTTAGCGCGTAAGAGATAGAATAAATAAAACTTGATTAAATTGTACGTTAAACCGATTTTTAAGGATTGTATATAATAATTATAATGAGTGATTTAGCTATTATAAGGGACTATATACAAATATATATATTTATAGGTATAAGTAATCAAACAATTTAATTGTTTGAATATACATATAAATATATATACTAAACAATTATAATGTTGTGTAAAATAATCAATATAAATGATTTAACTATTAAAAGAACTATATACAAATATATATATATATTTATAGGTATAATTAATCAAACAATTTAATTGTTTGAATATACATATAAATATATATACTAAACAATTATAATGTTGTGTAAAATAATCAATATAAATGATTTAACTATTAAAAGAACTATGTATAATATATATATATATATATATATATATATATATATAAGTAACTAAACAATTAAATTGTTTGAATGTATATATAAATATTTATATATACTAAACAATTATAATATTGTATAATCATATTAAGTGATTTAATTACTAAAAGAACAATATATAAATATATATATATAGGTATAAATAATTAAATAATTTAATTATTAAAAATATATATATATACAAGTATTATGTTTACTCATTTCTTTTGTATTTTTAAAATTAAAATTATGTATTTATAAATACAAAATTATTTTATAAAAATTAAATTAGTCCCAAATTAATTGAACAAAAGTAAAAAAAATAAATCTGTATTTTATATTAATTTTAGAAATTTTCTGAATTTAAAAAGGTTAATTAAATAAGAAGAAATGAATAAAGGAAAAAAAATCAGAAAAGAAAAAGAAAAAGAAATCAGAAAAGAAAGGGGGAGGGGGCTGCCCGGGGTCGAACCCGGGGCCTCCCTGTTTACATGGGACGCAGGAACCAGTGAACCAGGGCCGAGGCCTTGGTTCATTTCGGTTCGTTTTGAATTTAAGTGAGTCGCCCCAGTTTTCCCCCAATCCGATGAACCCTAGGTTCATCTGTTCTGAAATTGACCCTCGATTCGGTGTTAGACACCCAAATCATCATAGGGCTTTTGATCCTTGGATCAAAACGAGTAGTTAACAGGTTTTGATTACCTGTTTGGATGAGAGAAAAGGTGATTTCGAGTGCGGTTTAGGTTTCGGGTTTCTTGGTTTGGGGTTTTCTGATCGAATGATTTTCTTGTGAAATTGGAGGTTCAGGGAGTTTAGGAACTCCACAATGAACCGAAAGGCCACAATATATAGCCTTGATTTCACGTGTTCGAGCTTAACTCGTTCGATTTGAAACCGCGTTCGAATTTACCAAAATTATCAGATTCGAGCTGTTATGATGAGTAATTGGTGGGTTGATTAATTTGTTAAACCGCGTATTAGCTTAGGGAATGATTGATTTGATTCAATTTATGATTTTAAACATGATTTGATTCGAATTTTTTTGAATTTTGATTCGGTTTTGATTTGGAAAGGGTACGAGCGCGAATTTCGATTTTGGAGTTGGGCTCGGGTTCGAAACATGAGGTCGAGCGGTTTGGGGGTTTATTTTGGGTCGAATGGGTTTGAAATGGTGGTTTTTGAGATCGCAGGAGCTTGGCGGAGCTCGCCGGAGCTCCTCGCCGGGAAAACGGGGTAACAGTGGGGGTGGTTTGGGAATTTGCATAAATGGCCCCTGTACTTTTAAATGTTATTATTTCATGCCATGAACTTTTATTTAAAGTTTACAAAATGACAAAATGGCCCCCCGCACTTTAATTCATTATTTTTATTATTATTATTATTATTTTTATTATTATTATTATTATTATTTTATTATTATTATATATTATTATTATTATTATTATATTATTATTATTATTATTATTATTATTATTATTATTATTATTATTATTATTATTATTGTTATTATTATTATTATTATTATTATTATTATTATTATCTATTATTATTATTGTTAGTATTATTATATGTATAAAAAGCGATTTACTAAAGATGCTATAAAATGGCATAATAAAATGAACACAAAAATACAGAATGTTACAGTCTTCCCAACTTAAAAGAATTTCGTTCCGAAATTAAGAATCAAAAAGGGTTACAAGAATAAGTAAGGGTAAGTCTTCTTTATATGTTCTTCACGCTCCCAAGTGAATTCCGCTCCTCGTTTGTTCTCCCAGCGAACCTTTACATTTGGGGTCGTAGAGGTCCTAGTCTTCTTCATAATGCGATCCATGATTTCGACGGGTTTTTCAATGAAGTGTAGTGACTCGTCGATCTGAATGTCTTCCAATGGCACATGCAAATTATCATCGGCCAGACACTTCCTCAGATTCGAGACGTGGAAGACAGGGTGAATTCCACTAAGGTCGGAGGGTAGTTCTAGTTTGTAGGCCACTTTCCCGATCCTTTTCAGGATCTTGAAAGGCCCTACAAACCTTGGAGCTAACTTACCCTTCCTTCCAAAGCGAACCACACCCTTCCACGGTGAGACCTTGAGAAGGACCATCTTCCCAACTTGGAATTCCAGTGGCTTGCGACGTTTATCAGCGTAGCTTTTCTGTCGACTCCTTGCCACTTCCAGGTTCTTGCGGATGATAGCGACTTTATCGGTCGTCTCTTGTATGAGCTCGGGGCCGGTAATAAGATTCTCGCTAACGTCGGTCCAGCAGATTGGTGAACGACACTTACGACCGTAAAGTGCTTCGAACGGTGCCATTTGGATGCTTGAGTGGTAGCTGTTGTTGTAGGAGAATTCTGCGAGCGGTAGGTGCGTATCCCAGTCGCCCCCAAAATCAAGGACACAGAGACGTAACAGGTCTTCCAGGGTTTGGATCGTCCGCTCGGTTTGGCCATCGGTTTGGGGATGGTAAGCCGTGCTTAAATCCAATTGGGTACCCAGAAGTTCTTGCATAGTAGACCAAAAGTGAGAAGTGAATCGAGCGTCTCGGTCGGATATAATGTGAAGAGACACACCATGATGGCTTACGATCTCGTCGATGTAAATCCGGGCTAATCTTGATGTCTTATATGTGTCGCGTATGGGTATGAAATGTGCCGACTTAGTCAATCGGTCGACGATTACCCATATGCTATCGTGCCCGCGAGATGTCCGAGGTAACTTGGTTATGAAGTCCATGGATATATGTTCCCACTTCCACATGGGAATTTCGGGTTGTTCAAGTAACCCACTTGGACGTTGATGCTCCGCTTTAACCTTCGTGCATGTAAGGCACTTAGCAACATAGGTTGCTATGTCTCGTTTCATTCCGGGCCACTAATATTGACTCCGTAAGTCCATGTACATCTTATCGGAGCCCGGGTGAATAGAATAACGCGTCCGATGTGCTTCGTTCATGATAGAAGCCCGAAGGTTATTGCGTTTGGGGATCCAGATTCGGTTTCCGAAATACCTTAGCCCATTGGCTCTTGTTTCTAATTGGGCTAAGAGATTTGGCTCGAGCTCTTCCTTCATACTCCCTTCGGTTTGCACCGCTTGCTGTGCTTCTCGAATACTCGCCTCGATGTCACAATCGATCCTTAAGTTCTGCAATAACACCGTAGCATTGTTGACATCGAGTCGGACTTCAGTATCAAACTCTCCCAATGTATCGAACCATTGGCGTCGGTCGCGAATCTCTTGAACGGAAACCATCTTTTGATGCGACTTTCGACTCAATGCATCGGCTACGACATTTGCCTTGTCGGGATGGTAGCGGATGTCACAATCGTAGTCGCTAATTAGTTCCACCCAACGACGTTGCCTCATATTGAGGTCCTTCTGATTGAAGACGTGTTGGAGGCTCTTGTGGTCCGTGTAGACTATACATTGCGTGCCGTATAGATAATGTCTCCAGATTTTCAAAGCAAAGACCACCGCTCCGAGCTCGAGATCGTGCGTCGTATAATTTACCTCGTGAACCTTCAATTGTCTCGAGGCATATGCGATGACCTTTCCCCGTTGCATGAGGACACAACCAAGGCCTTGTTTCGACGCGTCGCAGTATACCGTGAAGTCGTCATTTCCATCCGGTAGCGTCAGAATAGGAGCATTGCACAACTTGTGCTTCAATGTCTCAAACGCCTCTTCTTGCTCGGCTTTCCACTCGAAAATCTTGTTCTTCTGAGTCAAGGACGTGAGTGGCTTTGCGATTTTCGAGAAGTTGGCAATAAATCGCCGGTAATACCCGGCTAGACCAAGAAACGATCGAACTTTCGTCGGAGTTGTGGGAGCACTCCAATTCTTTACGGCTTCAACTTTCGCAGGGTCGACGTGAATTCCTTGACTATTCACAACGTGCCCTAAGAACTGTACTTCTTCAAGCCAAAACTCACATTTCGAGAATTTCGCGTACAGTTGTTCCTTCTTCAACAGCTCGAGGATTTGACGGAGATGAAGTTCGTGATCGGATCGTGACTTGGAATAAATAAGAATGTCGTCAATGAAAACGATGACGAACTTGTCTAGGTATGGCTTGCACACCCGATTCATAAGATCCATGAAGACCGCTGGAGCATTGGTTAAGCCGAAAGGCATAACCATGAACTCGTAATGCCCATACCGGGTGCGGAATGCAGTCTTTGGGATATCGTCGTCGTGGACTCGCAGTTGATGATAACCCGAACGCAAGTCGATTTTTGAAAAGATTGCAGCTCCTTGAAGTTGGTCGAAAAGGTCGTCGATACGAGGAAGAGGATACCGGTTCTTGATAGTCAACTTGTTGAGCTCCCGGTAATCGATACACATGCGGAAAGACCCATCTTTCTTCTTCACAAATAAGACAGGTGCACCCCAAGGAGAAGAACTAGGGCGGATAAACCCCTTCTCGGATAATTCCCGGAGTTGGCTAGAGAGTTCTTGCATTTCCGATGGTGCGAGTCGGTAAGGTGATTTAGCCGCGGGGCTTGCTCCCGGAATCAAGTCGATTTTAAATTCTACTTCGCGTACGGGAGGTAACCCGCTAAGATCATCGGGAAAGACCTCAGGGAATTCTCGTATGACTGGAACATCTTTGAGTTCCTTCTCCTTGGTTTTGGTGTTGACTACATATGCCAAGAATGCCGGATAACTCTTACTTAGGCATTTCTGAGCCTTAGTACATGACATAAGCTTGAGTCCTTTGGAGGACCGTTCACCGAACACCTTCATCGTGTCACCGGAGGGTAAGGGCATGCGAATACACTTCTCGAAGCAGATGATCTCGGCATGGTTCTTGGATAACCAATCCATGCCAATAATAACGTCGAAACTTCCAAGCTTCATTGGAATAAGGTCGATAAGAAATTTATGGTTGTCGAGGCACAATAGACAATCGCGGATAACCACGTCGACGGTGATGGGTTCTCCATCAGCAACTTCGACGGTGAGAGGTCTCTCTAGATTTGAGCGAGGTTTAGAAAGTGTCGGCTCGAACTCTAAGGAAACGAAACTTCTATCGGCGCCCGAATCAAATAATACGTATGCATAGATGTCATTAATAAGAAACATACCTGTATGGTTTTAAAGGCACTTAAGGACACAAGTAAGGAATTTTAAGAGCAATTCTATGGAGATAGGTTTGCAATTTTTTTTTTTTACGTACCGTTCACCACCTCGTTGTTCGCCTGAGCTTGGTTCGCGTTGATGTTGAAGGCACGCCCACGAGCTTGTGGAACATTGCCCACAAGACGAGGGCACTGGGGTCGGTAGTGACCTGGTTCTCCACAGTTGTAGCAGACCCGATTTGGTTCCGTCACTGCGTTTCCCAATGCTCGGCGACACGTTGCCACAAGGTGCCCGTACTTGCCACATAGTGTGCAGATGCGACACGGAAGATTGCCCGGGTGGTGATACCTACACGTGTTACACATAGGTAGAGGGCCCGTATAAGCCCTTGCCACGGGCACTTGTGCTGCTGGAGTAGCCCCGGTAGTACACTGTCTTTGGGGCGGTTTAGGAGTAGCCACGACGTAGTTCCGTGCCGGTACAAACTTCCGTTTCTTATTATCAGGCTTGACCTCCTTAACCTCCTCGGGGGTCGTCTTCTCAGTCTTCTTGGCACCCTTTGCAGACATAGTGCCTGCTCGGATGTGGTTCTCCGTCAGCTGTGCAGTGATAGTGATGGCTTCTTCCAGAGTTGCGGGTCGGCTACCCACAACGGCATCCTGAATTTGAGGCGGCACACCCTTAATAAATTTTTCCACGTTTCGGGAAACAGTATCCACCATGTGTGGCAGCAGTATGCTTAGTTCATGATGACGGGTAGAATATGCCAGATGGTTCCCGCCATCCTGTTTCAAATTCCAGAATTCCTCCTCCAGTTTCTGGATTTCACTCCTCGGGCAAAACATGGCTATGGCTATGTTTTTGAATTCCTCCCAAGTTAAAGCCAAGATTGCATCGGGGCCTCGGTTCCTCTTTTCACTGTTCCACCACGTTAAGGCCCGTTGCTGCAGCATACTGGTGGCATACCTTACTTTGAGTGCTTCGGGGCACTCACAGTTGACGAAGGTGTTCTCCATCCCTTCAAACCACTCTAAGAGACCGGTGGCACCTTCCTTGCCACTATAACTGGGAGGCTTGCATGAACTGAAATGCTTGAAGGTGCAAGACTGGGTGTTACGCCGTTGGTTTGCACTATTCTCCCCTTGACCATTGCTATTGTTCGTGACGTTTGCGATCATAGTGCTGCTGAGTTCAGCCACCATGGTCGGGATGACCGCAGCCATTTGCCGGGCAATCATGGCAGCAAGCTTACGGCCGGATCTTCCTCGGTTTCCATGGAAACGAGACATGCTGGAAAAATACAAATTGGGTTAGGATCGGTTAAAAGGATAATAAGGATGGGCAATTAAGGTAAGAATCATGAATTATACGGAATGATTCCATTTGGTGACGCATCACCATTTGGAAACGTTGACACGTCAAGATGAATTGACCCATTCACCTCAGAAACTCGTGTATGTTGGTCATAGTTTATCACTCATCCCGGAAATCACCAGGTAGCGTAACGGTTCCCTCAATGAGATTTATACGTATACGCTTGCCTTAGCCCGAGGGCCTTTTGCCAGAAAATCCAGAATACAGGTGTCTATGTACCACACTAGTTCTTTGGTTTATGAAATCAAAAATCTTGATGGGATATTTACAAGATTAGACATAAAGTCTAAAGAATTCCTATCAATAGATTCTACTTGGAGACGAGAATAAGTTTAAGAAATAGTAACTGTCGGGGAGAATTAACGTTTAAGATAAGTTTAGGGGAGACGGGTAACAATATGTAATCATGTAAAAAGGCACCTATGCTAAGGCATCACATTGCACATAATAAGGCATAGCATTAGGCAGCATGCAAACAATAAGTATGTATTCATAAGAATACTATTCTATAAGGGTCATGCATAAGCTATAGCATAGGTCACCATTTCTAATATCCTAAATCCCTATAGTTATGGGTTCTGATACCAATCTGTCACACCCTCAAATTCCGGGTCTGGAATCTATCACGGAGGGGTGAACAAACAGGATCGAACACAGTAGTTACACAGAGATGCAAATATCTATATGATAGTTTTTAGATAATCATTACAATAATGTTCAGAGTAATATTATGCGTAGCGGAAGTAAATATAGATTGTTTCATGACAACGTGTCTTAATCATATTTCAGATAATAATCAATAGGTATCTTGAGCTCTTATATGATCCTACGTGCATATCCATAAGCTCCTAGTAGATACCTGAGAATACATGTAAATCAAGTGTCAACACAGGGTTGGTGAGTTCATAGGTAAGTAAAACATACTGATAAATCATCAATTATCATCAATTAGGATTTACTGTAAAAGTGTGAGTTTAATTTTCTCACCAGTATATGAATAGCCTGTCGGAACCCTTTTTATTAAGGTGAACCCGCTATCCCACATACTCGCTATGTACAAGCCCAACAAATCCTTCACATAGGATTTGCCCATGTATCATAGTTTAATATCCTTTTCCTGTGTATATTATATTTTCATAATAATTTCAAATCAGAGGGAGCAAATCCTCCTTTACATTTATCCTCATATGGGTTGTAAATGGAACTATAATGCAAACTATATAAAGTGCACATCTGCCTTCTCACTACAGAAACAGTCATCCCAAATGACAACAAGATCTTTGTGCATCTGATATGGATCACAGTCCATACCTTTGTGGGGGTAAGTCACTCCCCGATAGTACTATCCAAAAGATCCCTGCTTATTTATAGTCCAGTTTACAGAGAAGGATTTTCATAATAACCATATGTAATCATAAATGTGATCAAATTATTATTTAACATAATACACAAAAATAATTTGTAATTTCAATTACAACATGTATTCCAGCCCCAAAATATTTAAATGATTAAAAGGGGAATAGTTATGAACTCACCTCAGTTCCTGTGTGGTGTTGACAACCTAGTAAATTCCTGTTAAGGAATTATAATTTCACGTAAGCAAACAGATACAAATCCAACACCTAAATAAGTTAGATCTTGAACCTGGTGTTCAGTTGATCTAGTGTTTGGTTTTCTAGGATTTGTTATAAACATATAAGTCATTTAATTATTTTTGTTAATAATCAATGATTTATATAAAATTTAATTAGTTTAATAATGATTTTGACATATCATTATATTCTAATTAAATTATAGACATTTTATATACATATACGTTTATTTGTAAGATTTATTTATAAGATTTACTTTGTATTTATATTCATCAAAATAAATCCCTAAATAATATAATATCCATTAATAATTTGATTGTTTTAATTTATATTTAAAAACCCATTTTTGTATGGATAACAATTTATAATACATGTAATAATTATTTACATAAATAATTAGGGTTTTTAAATAATTGAATTTCTACAATTTTTATGACTTATCATTAATTAAAATGATATGGTGTTCAATTAATGAATTAATACTTTAAATCATAATTTAAAGTCTATTTTTATAAAAATAGTTATTTATAATATTTTTAAATAATATTTTATAAATTTTATTTAAAGTATTTTTAATTAAATAATTTACAGAAAAATATTTAATGATGTTAAAAATAACAGAAGCTTTTAAAAATTATTTTTATAATTTTTAATAATTTTTATATATTTTTAATTAGCCTAAAAATGCTTAAAAACATAATTAGGAGGGGGGCCGGGTTCGAACCCGCGACCTCCTTCCCATAACCCAACACCCGAACCAGTGAGCCAAAGGCTCTAAATCGAAAGAAACTCGGGTCCAATTAAATTTAAACACCATCCCGTATGTTATCCCCAAATCAAGAACCCTAGAACCAAATCGATCAAATTGAAGATCGAAATGGCTATGATCATCCACAGATTCATGGGGCTTTTGTTCCCCATGATAAATCGAACAGAATTATGCATTCAATTTACCTGTTTCGATGTTTAATGGTAAGAACAGTTGTAGAACAGCTTCGAGTGTATCTTGAATCAGTTCGATGTGAATTTGTTGATGTTATTCAATTAAACTCGGGACAGCTTCTAGTGATGATTAGAAACAATAACCCTCTATCAAATTTGTGAATTGATGCTCATAAGACAGAGGTCGATTGAGTTGCAGGTCGCGGGGAAGAGAGAATTCAAATCGAGGTGTTTGTGTGTTTTCTGGTGCATTTGAAATGGTAGACCGATTAGGAACATTTATATTATCGTTTTGGTTTGATTAATTCGATTATTGTTGAGTGTTAGTGCGATTTCGAGGTTGTAAAGGAGCCGACAGTGTTCACGGGCGGTTTAGATCGCACTATCAATTTGATTCTCGAATTATTGTGGGTCATTGTGTTCGAAACACTCACGGGTTTGTGTTGGTAGCTTTAATTCGATTAAAAACCGTGTAGTTTTGGCGTTTTGGGGTCGCCGGAGGTCCGCCGGTGCGGTGGCCGGAACAGTGGTCGACGGGAGGGGGTTTGGGTTTTCGGAAATTACAGAATAGTCCCTGAGGTTTCACATGTTATCATTTTGTGTTTTAAGTTTATAAAACATGTTTTAAAATTTACACAACAGCCCCTATACTTTATTAAATCAATTAAACTAATTTTGTAAATAATAATATTTTCACTATTATTATTATTTTCATTATTAACATTATTATTTTTTTTTTTTATAATATTATTATTATTATTTTTGTCATTATTTTTGATAATAATATCATTATTATTATAATTATTATTATTATCATTATTTGTAATAATAATAATATCATTATTATTATTTTTATTATTATTATCATTATCCGTAATAATAATATCATTATTATTATTATTATCATTATTTTTATTATTATTAATATTAATATTAATAATAAAAATAAATCATAAATTCACATAAAAATCTTATATTAATTCACGGAAAATTTCGGGTTGTCACATCATCCCCCTGTTAGAGGAATTTTTGTCCCGAAAATTAAGATGTACTAGTAATATTTTTGAACAGGCTAGGATATTTGCGCATCATTTCGTCCTCTCGTTCCCAAGTGAACTCAGGACCACGCCGGGAGTTCCACCGAACTCTGACAATCGGAATCTTGCTATGCTTAAGTTGTTTCACTTCTTTATCCATGATTTCAACTGGTTCCTCGATAAACTGAGTTTCTCATCTACTTGTAGTTCCTCTAAAGGCACAACAAGTGATTCATCGGATAAACACTTCCTTAGATTGGATACGTGGAAAACATTGTGCACACCACCAAGTTCAGCAGGTAGATTTAATTCATAGGCTACTGGGCCGATCCTTCTGACAATTTCAAAAGGTCCCACGTAGCGAGGGTCCAATTTCCCCCGTTTCCCAAAGCGTATAACTCCCTTCCAGGGAGATACCTTTAGCAAAACTTTATCCCCTTCCTGAAATTCAAGTGGCTTGCGGCGTTTATCAGCATAGCTTTTCTGGCGATCCCTAGCAGCAGCCATGCGTTCTCTTATCTGGACAATTTTCTCATGAGTTTCAAAGATCAACTCTGGACCAGTAAGTTGACTATCTCCAACTTCTGTCCAGCAAAGCGGTGATCTACATTTACGTCCATATAAGGCCTCGAATGGTGCCGCCTTGATGCTCGAATGATAGCTATTGTTATATGAGAACTCTACCAAAGGTAAATGACCTTCCCAGTTCTTTCCAAAGTCAATAACACAAGCCCTAAGCATATCCTCAAGAGTCTGTATGGTTCTTTCACTTTGACCATCAGTTTGAGGGTGATAGGCTGTGCTCATATCTAGGCGAGTGCCTAGAGCTTTCTGAAGTTTTCCCCAGAAGTTTGATGTAAACCGTGCATCACGATCAGAGATAATAGACACTGGCACTCCGTGTCTTGAGACAATTTCTTTGATGTACACCTTTGCAAGCTTCTCCATCTTGTCTTTCTCACGAATGGGTATGAAATGAGCGGATTTGGTGAGACGGTCAACGATAACCCAAATAGTGTCATTGCCCGTCTGAGATTTGGGTAAACCAGTGACAAAATCCATGGTTATCATTTCCCACTTCCACACGGGAATTTCTGGTTGGGTCAACATTCCTGAAGGCTTTTGGTATTCGACCTTGACTTTAGAACAAGTCAAGCACTTTGAGACATAGGTTGCAATGTCTGCCTTCATTCTTGGCCACCAGTAAACAAGCTTCAAGTCGTAATACATCTTATCTGCACCTGGGTGGATAGAGTATCTAGACTTGTGGGCTTCATCCATGATCAAGCTTCGCAGATTCCCGTACAGGGGTACCCAAATCCTTCCTGCTATAAGGCGTATCCCATCCGAATGAACTTCAAACTGTTGGTCTAGCCCTCGAAGGTTTTCATCTTTAATGCTCTCTTCTTTCAGGGCTTCAGTCTGAGCATTCAAGATTTGTGCCGGCAGGTTGCTTTGAATGGTAAGTTGTAGAGCTCGCACTCTACGAGGTTTCACATGTTCTTTCCTACTTAAAGCATCAGCCACAATATTTGCTTTACCAGGATGGTACTTGATGGCACAATCATAATCGTTTAGTAGTTCAAGCCATCTCCTCTGCCTCATGTTCAGCTCCTTTTGATTATACAGTGTTGAAGACTCTTGTGGTCGGTATAAATAGTGCACTTAGTACCGTACAAGTAATGTCTCCATAATTTAAGAGCAAACACAACAGCTCCCAGTTCTAGGTCATGAGTTGCATAGTTCTTCTCATGAGCCTTTAACTGTCTTGAGGCATAGGCTATGACTTTGTCTCGCTGTATCAAAACACATCCCAGTCCCTGAACAGAAGCATCACAGTAGACTACAAAGTCTTCAATACCGTCGGGTAGGGACAATATAGGTGCACTGCATAACTTCTGTTTCAATGTTTGGAAAGCAGCCTCTTGCTTGAACCCCCAATGATATGCTACCCCCTTTTGGGTAAGCATAGTCAATGGTTGAGCTATCTTGGAGAATCCCTCGATAAATCTCCTATAATAGCCGGCTAGTCCCAGAAATTGTCTAATTTCTGTTGGATTAGAAGGTGTAGGCCAACTTTTGATGGATTCAATTTTTGCTGGGTCTACATGAATTCCATTAGCATCAATCACATGACCAAGGAATTGAACTTCTTTAAGCCAGAAATCACATTTCGAGAACTTAGCATAAAGCTCCTCTCTCTTTAGTAGTTCAAGGATCAATCTCAGATGTTCTTCGTGCTCCTGCTCATTTTTGGAATAGATCAAGATGTCATCAATGAAGACAATGACAAACTTGTCTAGATAAGGCTTGCATACACGATTCATGAGATCCATGAATACAGCAGGTGCATTTGTTAGCCCAAATGGCATGACTGTGAACTCAAAGTGACCGTATCGAGTTCTGAAAGCCGTCTTCATAATATCTTCATCTCTGACTCTCAGCTGATGATAGCCGCTTCTAAGATCTATCTTGGAGTAAATGCTCGAACCTTGCAGTTGGTCGAATAAGTCGTCAATACGTGGCAAGGGATAACGGTTCTTGATCGTCACTTTGTTCAGTTCTCGATAGTCAATGCACATCCGGAAGGTTCCGTCTTTCTTCTTCACAAATAACACTGGTGCTCCCCATGGTGACGAGCTAGGTCGGATGAATCCTTATCAAGGAGTTCCCTAAGCTGGTCAGATAGTTCTTTTAATTCAGAAGGTGCGAGACGGTATGGTGCCCGAGCTATAGGTGTAGCTCCAGGTACTAACTCGATTGAAAACTCGACCTCTCTTTTAGGGGGCAATCCAGGCAGTTCATCAGGAAACACTTCAGGAAATTCCCTGACGACGGGTACATCTTCAATCTTCCTTTCCTTCTTCTCTTTGTCAGTGACTAAGGCTAGGATAGCAGTATGTCCTTTTCGAAGACACTTTTGAGCCTTTAAGTAAGAAATAACTCCCATCACGACACCAGTTTTATCTCCCTCCACACACAGGACTTCATCATTTGGTAGGGGGATACGAATCATTTTGTCTTTACAGATAATTTCTGCAGAGTTTGTGGATAGCCAATCCATACCAATTACCACATCGAAGCTTCCCAAGTAATGGGCATGAGGTCTATTGGTAGGATATGACCTGATAAATCTAGTGTACAGTTTTTCAGGATTTGTGATGCGGTCAAGGATTTTCCATTTGCTACTTCTACAACATATGGCTCATCTAGGGGTACAGGGTTGACATTCAAGTGCTTATAGAAAGTATCAGATACGAAGCTTCTATCAGCTCCCGTGTCAAATAACACTATGGCATAAACATTATTCACCAAAAATTTTCCCATAATAACGTTAGGATCTTTGAGAGCCTCACCTTTGCCAATAACGAAAGCTCTGCCCTTGGCTGTATCTTTCTTTTCCCCAGTGCAGTCTTTAGCAATATGGCCTTTTTCTCCACATCTGAAACAAATAACTTCCTTCTTTCCACCATTCTGCTGATTACCATCCTTCTTTCCTTGGTCTTGAGTCTTGGCCCTACATTCAGGAGCAGTGTGCCCCCTCTTGTTGCATTTGTAGCAGATGATTGCGGTACACTTGCCATGATGACGCTTGCCACACCTCTGACATCTAGGCGGAATGCCCTGATTGTCTTGGTGCTTTTTCTGATCTTGCTTCTTGCTTGTACCTTGACTCTCACCATCTTTAGCATCTTCAAACTTTCTCTTCCCCGAGCTTTCAGCAGCAACACCCTTACCCTTGTTTCTTGGTGGTAACTTCCCCTGAGCCACAGCCTCATTAGTCAGCTTATGAGCTATCCTAATGGCCTGTTGGATTGAAGTTGGGTTGGAGGAAGTGACCATAGATTGAATGACCGGAGACAGTCCACGGATATAGCCTTCAATTCTTCTGTGAGCAGGCTCCATCATATGAGGACACAAAGTTGCGTACTCATGATTTTCGGTGGTATACTTTTCAATTTCAGATCCTACCATTTTGTGGTTCCAGCACTCGGTTTCAAACCTTTGTACTTCTTCTCTCGGACAGAATTCTTCCATCATCAGCTGTTTGAATTCCTCCCAATCCATAGCATTAGCTAGGGAGAGAGTAAGTCTTGAAACTTCTGTCTTCCAGAACGAGAGTGCAGCTCCACTCAAGGCTCCAGAGGCATATTTGGTCCTACTCTCATCGGGACATTCAGATATAGCGAAGATGGATTCACATTTTTCAAACCACCTTATGAGCCCAATGGCCCCTTCTGCCCCAGTGAAGATATCAGGTTTGCAGTCTAGGAACTTTTTATATGAATAGTGATGACCATTCTGAGTAGCCTGAGTGGCTAGGGCTGCAGCAACACCTTGATTGACCAAGGCCTGTATTTCTTCAGGAGTCATCCCTATTGGGACAGTTCTTCTAGCGCGTCCTCTACCTCTGCCTCTGCCCGCTGGTGCGTCCATCTATCATGAAAGTGTTGGTGAGAATTCACACCTTGACATATTCAATAGATGCATTTTATATCAAATATTCAAAGTATGGAAAATTACTGTAGGATAGATGGGAATTTAAGAAAACTGGGTTTTTCGATTAAATTCGGCAAGGCACGAGTACTAAGGAAACAAGTCTCGCTTTAGGTTAGGTCAAACGTAGCTTAGATTACCAAATGGAACATATCAAGGTAATCACGAGAAGCCATTTGTCTTAAGGACTTGTATATGACTGTAGTAACTTCACGTGTTATAATAACGGGAATCTTACGGCCAGAGTTTCTAAATCGTGAACGGATTTGACGAGAAGACATGTTGTATAATACGGAAGGAAGAAACCTTTATGAAGAACGGGTAATTGGTTTCTAAAACTTTTCAAAATAATAAAATCATTAATGAGATTGTTTAGAATAACAATGAGAGGTTAGGAGTGTAAACGTTCGGTTCGCA
Organism: Flaveria linearis; assembly: GCA_024085815.1. Lineage (NCBI taxonomy): Eukaryota > Viridiplantae > Streptophyta > Magnoliopsida > Asterales > Asteraceae > Flaveria > Flaveria linearis. Next base: position 170,087 of record CM044002.1, read on the forward strand.
AACCAAAGCGAATACGTTGACTAATCAAAGTGTTTGCGTCCACCACGAGGACATGCGTACCTATAAGCGAATACTCATCTCGAGGGTTCCCAGGTAAGGTAATCAAGTTGTATGAAATACCTTGCCTAGACAGAACACCTTAAGATACAGGTATCCCACTCTTCCAGCATTGCATGTTTTCGGTCATGTGACACGGACTTTGACGAGATTTGAAAATCATTTGATTTAGGCACGATGATAAGTGTAGATCCCACGTGTCGTTGAGAATAAGTTTAGGAATGAGTCAAAGAGTCAAAGTTATGTTTAGGAAAACAACTGTCTAAGTTTAAGCATATAACTTCTTAATCTTAGTCAATCTCTAACTAAGGCAACTTACTTTGTGCAACTATTGTGTGTGGCTATAGGCTAGATGCAATTCCTAACTCAGTATAACCAATGGCTCTGATACCAATCTGTCACACCCTCAAATTCCGGGTCTGGAATCTATCACGGAGGGTGAACAAACAGGATCGAACACAGTAGTTACACAGAGATGCAAATATCTATATGATAGTTTTTAGATAATCATTACAATAATGTTCAGAGTAATATTATGCGTAGCGGAAGTAAATATAGATTGTTTCATGACAACGTGTCTTAATCATATTTCAGATAATAATCAATAGGTATCTTGAGCTCTTATATGATCCTACGTGCATATCCATAAGCTCCTAGTAGATACCTGAGAATACATGTAAATCAAGTGTCAACACAGGGTTGGTGAGTTCATAGGTAAGTAAAACATACTGATAAATCATCAATTATCATCAATTAGGATTTACTGTAAAAGTGTGAGTTTAATTTTCTCACCAGTATATGAATAGCCTGTCGGAACCCTTTTTATTAAGGTGAACCCGCTATCCCACATACTCGCTATGTACAAGCCCAACAAATCCTTCACATAGGATTTGCCCATGTATCATAGTTTATATCCTTTTCCTGTGTATATTATATTTTCATAATAATTTCAAATCAGAGGGAGCAAATCCTCCTTTACATTTATCCTCATATGGGTTGTAAATGGAACTATAATGCAAACTATATAAAGTGCACATCTGCCTTCTCACTACAGAAACAGTCATCCCAAATGACAACAAGATCTTGTGCATCTGATATGGATCACAGTCCATACCTTTGTGGGGGTAAGTCACTCCCCGATAGTACTATCCAAAAGATCCCTGCTTATTTATAGTCCAGTTTACAGAGAAGGATTTTCATAATAACCATATGTAATCATAAATGTGATCAAATTATTATTTAACATAATACACAAAAATAATTTGTAATTTCAATTACAACATGTATTCCAGCCCCAAAATATTTAAATGATTAAAAGGGGAATAGTTATGAACTCACCTCAGTTCCTGTGTGGTGTTGACAACCTAGTAAATTCCTGTTAAGGAATTATAATTTCACGTAAGCAAACAGATACAAATCCAACACCTAAATAGTTAGATCTTGAACCTGGTGTTCAGTTGATCTAGTGTTTGGTTTTCTAGGATTTGTTATAAACATATAAGTCATTTAATTATTTTTGTTAATAATCAATGATTTATATAAAATTTAATTAGTTTAATAATGATTTTGACATATCATTATATTCTAATTAAATTATAGACATTTTATATACATATACGTTTATTTGTAAGATTTATTTATAAGATTTACTTTGTATTTATATTCATCAAAATAAATCCCTAAATAATATATATCCATTAATAATTTGATTGTTTTAATTTATATTTAAAACCCATTTTTGTATGGATAACAATTTATAATACATGTAATAATTATTTACATAAATAATTAGGGTTTTTAAATAATTGAATTTCTACAATTTTTATGACTTATCATTAATTAAAATGATATGGTGTTCAATTAATGAATTAATACTTTAAATCATAATTTAAAGTCTATTTTTATAAAAATAGTTATTTATAATATTTTTAAATAATATTTTATAAATTTTATTTAAAGTATTTTTAATTAAATAATTTACAGAAAAATATTTAATGATGTTAAAAATAACAGAAGCTTTTAAAAATTATTTTTATAATTTTTAATAATTTTTATATATTTTTAATTAGCCTAAAAATGCTTAAAAACATAATTAGGAGGGGGCCGGGTTCGAACCCGCGACCTCCTTCCCATAACCCAACACCCGAACCAGTGAGCCAAAGGCTCTAAATCGAAAGAAACTCGGGTCCAATTAAATTTAAACACCATCCCGTATGTTATCCCCAAATCAAGAACCCTAGAACCAAATCGATCAAATTGAAGATCGAAATGGCTATGATCATCCACAGATTCATGGGGCTTTTGTTCCCCATGATAAATCGAACAGAATTATGCATTCAATTTACCTGTTTCGATGTTTAATGGTAAGAACAGTTGTAGAACAGCTTCGAGTGTATCTTGAATCAGTTCGATGTGAATTTGTTGATGTTATTCAAATTAAACTCGGGGACAGCTTCTAGTGATGATTAGAAACAATAACCCTCTATCAAATTTGTGAATTGATGCTCATAAGACAGAGGTCGATTGAGTTGCAGGTCGCGGGAAGAGAGAATTCAAATCGAGGTGTTTGTGTGTTTTCTGGTGCATTTGAAATGGTAGACCGATTAGGAACATTTATATTATCGTTTTGGTTTGATTAATTCGATTATTGTTGAGTGTTAGTGCGATTTCGAGGTTGTAAAGGAGCCGACAGTGTTCACGGGCGGTTTAGATCGCACTATCAATTTGATTCTCGAATTATTGTGGGTCATTGTGTTCGAAACACTCACGGGTTTGTGTTGGTAGCTTTAATTCGATTAAAAACCGTGTAGTTTTGGCGTTTTGGGGTCGCCGGAGGTCCGCCGGTGCGGTGGCCGGAACAGTGGTCGACGGGAGGGGGTTTGGGTTTTCGGAAATTACAGAATAGTCCCTGAGGTTTCACATGTTATCATTTTGTGTTTTAAGTTTATAAAACATGTTTTAAAATTTACACAACAGCCCCTATACTTTATTAAATCAATTAAACTAATTTTGTAAATAATAATATTTTCACTATTATTATTATTTTCATTATTAACATTATTATTTTTTTTTTATAATATTATTATTATTATTTTTGTCATTATTTTTGATAATAATATCATTATTATTATAATTATTATTATTATCATTATTTGTAATAATAATAATATCATTATTATTATTTTTATTATTATTATCATTATCCGTAATAATAATATCATTATTATTATTATTATCATTATTTTTATTATTATTAATATTAATATTAATAATAAAAATAAATCATAAATTCACATAAAAATCTTATATTAATTCACGGAAAATTTCGGGTTGTCACACAATCTGTCACACCCCAACCTTGACGGCGGAAACGTCGAGGTGCGAGGGTTAGGATTGTTCACAGCCACATAACGCTATGTTAAGTATAAAATGCCATTAATCAATTGTTTTCAATCACCACATACATCAATGTCTCAAAATAATCAAACAAAAACAGGAATTCAATCGTCTTTATTAAGCCTAGGTCCATGATCTAGGTTTATGCATTTCTTCAATCATCGCTAAGCTTGCACATTACCTGAAACATGTTGAAAATAACGTCAACTAACTAGTTGGTGAATTCTCATGGTTTTAAATACAATAAGTATACAAAATGAGGCAATTCTAGTCAAAGGTCACAAGATAGCAAGTATATAGAACCTGCATAGTTACAATCAAGCCTCGACTGAATAATATGAATAAGCATGATTAGCTAAGTGTATTTGGTTCCCTAGTGCACAAGCATACGGCTCCTAGGAGTCGGCAATACATCGACTTTAGCACCAAATAGGCTTGTCAGGCCCAAAGATCTAAGACTTCGCTAGGCTAGCAATAGTTAATGATTGCACACGTATGTCACATCTCATATAATACTTAACATATCCAAACAACCACGACTATGTAAAGAATTGCACGTGTGTAATAAGTATCAAAGCGTGTATGTGTAAGTTTGTATAAGCAACATGTTTCACCCCGAAAGATGTGAAATAATCGTAAAGCGGGGCATAAGAACTCACATGTTTAATAAGGAGACTTGTAGATGTAATAAGAATAACCACGAATAAGATTTCCAACACAAACGTCACAACGCACCTAAACGAAATAAAGTAGCGCGTTATAATTTGTTTGATGATTAATTGTAGGTCTAATAGGATTCAATAATTATTCGTATTTATTACATGTTAATAGCGTGATCGGTTAAATGGAACGAATGGATTATACTTGGTATAATCAATTGTTAGCGCGTAAGAGATAGAATAAATAAAACTTGATTAAATTGTACGTTAAACCGATTTTTAAGGATTATATATAATAATTATAATGAGTGATTTAGCTATTATAAGGGACTATATACAAATATATATATATATTTATAGGTATAAGTAATCAAACAATTTAATTGTTTGAATATACATATAAATATATATACTAAACAATTATAATGTTGTGTAAAATAATCAATATAAATGATTTAACTATTAAAAGAACTATATACAAATATATATATATTATAGGTATAATTAATCAAACAATTTAATTGTTTGAATATACATATAAATATATATACTAAACAATTATAATGTTGTGTAAAATAATCAATATAAATGATTTAACTATTAAAAGAACTATGTATAAAATATATATATATATATATATATATATATATATATATATATATATATATATAAGTAACTAAACAATTAAATTGTTTGAATGTATATATAAATATTTATATATACTAAACAATTATAATATTGTATAATCATATTAAGTGATTTAATTACTAAAAGAACAATATATAAATATATATATATAGGTATAAATAATTAAATAATTTAATTATTTAAAAATATATATATATACAAGTATTATGTTTACTCATTTCTTTTGTATTTTTAAAATTAAAATTATGTATTTATAAATACAAAATTATTTTATAAAAATTAAATTAGTCCCAAATTAATTGAACAAAAGTAAAAAAATAAATCTGTATTTTATATTAATTTTAGAAATTTTCTGAATTTAAAAAGGTTAATTAAATAAGAAGAAATGAATAAAGGAAAAAAAATCAGAAAAGAAAAAGAAAAAGAAATCAGAAAAGAAAGGGGGAGGGGGCTGCCCGGGGTCGAACCCGGGCCTCCCTGTTTACATGGGACGCAGGAACCAGTGAACCAGGGCCGAGGCCTTGGTTCATTTCGGTTCGTTTTGAATTTAAGTGAGTCGCCCCAGTTTTCCCCCAATCCGATGAACCCTAGGTTCATCTGTTCTGAAATTGACCCTCGATTCGGTGTTAGACACCCAAATCATCATAGGGCTTTTGATCCTTGGATCAAAACGAGTAGTTAACAGGTTTTGATTACCTGTTTGGATGAGAGAAAAGGTGATTTCGAGTGCGGTTTAGGTTTCGGGTTTCTTGGTTTGGGGTTTTCTGATCGAATGATTTTCTTGTGAAATTGGAGGTTCAGGGAGTTTAGGAACTCCACAATGAACCGAAAGGCCACAATATATAGCCTTGATTTCACGTGTTCGAGCTTAACTCGTTCGATTTGAAACCGCGTTCGAATTTACCAAAATTATCAGATTCGAGCTGTTATGATGCGTAATTGGTGGGTTGATTAATTTGTTAAACCGCGTATTAGCTTAGGGAATGATTGATTTGATTCAATTTGTGATTTTAAACATGATTTGATTCGAATTTCTTTGAATTTTGATTCGGTTTTGATTTGGAAAGGGTACGAGCGCGAATTTCGATTTTGGAGTTGGGCTCGGGTTCGAAACATGAGGTCGAGCGGTTTGGGGGTTTATTTTGGGTCGAATGGGTTTGAAATGGTGGTTTTTGAGATCGCCGGAGCTCGGCGGAGCTCGCCGGAGCTCCTCGCCGGGAAAACGGGGGTAACAGGGGGGTGGTTTGGGAATTTGCATAAATGGCCCCTGTACTTTTAAATATTATTATTTCATGCCATGAACTTTTATTTAAAGTTTACAAAATGACAAAATGGCCCCCCGCACTTTAATTCATTATTATTATTATTATTATTATTATTATTATTTTTATTATTATTATTATTATTATTATTATTATTATTATTATTGTTATTATTATTATTATTATTATTATTATTATTATTATTATTATTATTATCTATTATTATTATTGTTAGTATTATTATATGTATAAAAAGCGATTTACTAAAGATACTATAAAATGGCATAATAAAATGAACACAAAAATACAGAATGTTACACTAGGTATGACTACTAACTTACCAATCAAAAGTTCGATCCCAACTCATTGTTGAGGATCTACAGAAATAAAACGAGGTAACTCACCATTAAGGTAAGGGAAGTCACTCCTATCTTAACGATGAAGTTTTGCAAAAATAAAATATAACAAGATAAACTTATTCATCAAAATCCAGAATTCACTCCTACTTTGATGAGGTCGTTTCATTTTAGAGAATGCAATTCATAAAAATTGTATTATCATCAAGGTATGAATTTCTGATGATTGAGCTTGATAATAACAAGAAAACAATCGAAGATTGACATTTGTCACCAAAGTACGGGTTTCAATCCTATTTGGTGAGATCATGTCATTTGTGAAATGTAAGTTACAAAGTGAATAATTGAAGTCAGTCCTCGAGATAAGGAAATCACCCTAATCCAGAGGATGAAATTTCATAAAACACATCATTGGAAACCATTTATTGAAACGAATAAAGAATCATCACCAAAGTAAGGGAATCACCCCTGTTTTGATGAATTAAAATCATTTAAAAGATATGAGTGTCCTTAGTCATAGGTTGACTTGCAAACTCTTGCATCTCCCACGGTGCAACGGTTCAAAGTTCGACTTAACAACGAAAAGAAAAGTATCTTAATTAGAAATTTAGAAATTACATCAATGTAACAAAAGGAAATCACGATTACAAATCTTGAATTAAATCAGGAACGAAATCAAGGACAAGAATTATTCAACACCACGTCATTGGTGGCTTGAGCTTGTTGAGCATTAATGTTGAACGCACGTCCTTGAGCCGTAGGAACCAGATTGACAAGTTGAGGGCATCGATTGCGAAAATGGTTTGGATCACCACATTGATAGCATGCACGAACCTGGGTAATTGCAAGAGGATGTTGGTGAACTGGTGCATTGGTCAGAGCTTTAGCAGCACTCCTGCACACGTTGAATGTATGACCCAAACGACCACAGTTTGTGCATTGACGACACTGAGTGTTAGCGGGATGGTGATAACTGCAGTTGTTACACTGCGGATAGGGTCCAGCGTATGACTTTTTCATTAGCGATTGGTTGTTTACTGCTGGTTGACGAGTTGGAGGGACTTGATTAATTGGTACAGCAGGGGTAATCACAGTAAAGTTTTGAGAGTTAGCCTTCCTCTTCTTGTTATTGGAAAACTCGGGTTGGTCGGTTTTGACGGTTTCGTTAGGAAGTTTATCGGTATTCTTCTTCGATCCTTTCCTGGTTAAGGAACCAGCTTTCACATGATTATCGGTTAACTGTGCAGCCAGCCTGATAGCATCTTCTAGTGTTGAAGGATTCCTTCCTAGCACCGTATCCTGAATCTGCATAGGTAGTCCACCAATGTATTTCTCGATGGCTCGAGAGGTAGGGGTAGCAAGATGCGGTACCAAAAGGCTCAGTTCGTGGAATCGGTTAGTGTATGCTAGGTTCTCGCCACTGTCTTGGGTTAACTCCCAGAATTCAGCTTCCAGTTTTCGGACTTCGTTTCTTGGGCAGAACTCTTTAGTCATAAGCTCCTTAACTTCAGCCCATGTTAATGCTAGGGCAGCATCAGTTCCACGGGTTCGTTTCTCCCCGTTCCACCAAGTGAGTGCGCGTTTCTGAAGAACACTTGTGGCATATCGGACTTTTAGATTTTCAGGGCATTCGCTGTTTAGGAAAGTGTTCTAGATGCTTTCGAACCACTGTAGTAATCCGGTAGCACCTTCAGTTCCACTGAACTTAGTGGGATTGCAAGAACTGAAATGTTTGTAGGTACAAGTTTGGGGAGGGTTTGGTGCAGTTGGGTTTTGATCAGTATTGTTGCCTTGGTTCAAATGGGTAAGCAGAGTTGGGATAACAGCAGCAACTTCACGTGCTACAATAGCAGCAATCTTGCGACCAGAGTTTCTAGATCGTGAACGGATTTGACGAGAAGCCATGCTGTATAATATGGAAAGAAGGGTAATTGGTTTTTAAAACTTTTCAAAATAATAAAATCGTTAATGAGATTGTTTAGAATAACAATGAGAGGTTAGGAGTGTAAACGTTCGGTTCGCAAACCAAAGCGAATACGTTGACTTATCAAAGTATTTGTGTCCACCACAACCTTAATGAGGACATGCGTACCTATAAGCGAATACTCATCTCGAGGGTTCCCAGGTAAGGTAATCAAGTTGTATGAATACCTTGCCTAGACAGAACACCTTGAGATACAGGTATCCCACTCTTCTAGCATTGCATGTTCTCGGTCATGTGACACAGACTTTGACAAGATTTGAAAACCATGAATAACAATCGAGTTTTGGAGTTTGAAATCACTTGAATTAGGCACACAATGCCTTAGAATATGAGTTAAGATTTGTGTATATTGATAGATTCAAAGTATAAGAAGAATCACATAAGGCAGATAATCACATAATCAAGTATAAACATGTAAGGCACATAAAATCCTATCTAAGCATATAAAATACATGAGAGGACTCATGTGTAAAGGTAGTTAGTTATAGTCTAGGTCATTCCATTTCTAATAACCTAATTCCCTATAACCATGGCTCTAATACCAATCTGTCACACCCCGACCGACGGCGGAATCATCGGAGCGGACGAGGGAATGATTGATTGTTCATAACTCATAATTGTCTAATAGTAATAATAATATTAAAATCAGATTACAGGATAACATGAATTTAACAGATACAAATACAACAGTTAAAGTCACAAATAGTAATTGTCTTTTGTTTTGACTAAGTCCGGGTCTTATATGAGCATGTAGAAGTCCACTAACTTGCTTAACCTGAAATCATGTGAGAAAATAAAGTCAGCTAACGAATTAGCTGGTGAGTAATCATAGTTTTGAGTATACATATAGATTGATTGATTGATTGAGAATAATCCAATTCACAAGGTAACGTTAAGACTTATATTGCAATAGTAAAGCATATAGATAAACCGACACAATATAAACCCCTTGACTTGACACTTGCATATAATAGACTCCACACATACACCATAGATTGACTCTTGCCTCTGGCACAATCACCACTCGACTATTCATATGGGGTGGGTTTGTATAATCACCACTCGTAAGCCATGTGGGGTGTATTATCCCAAACCAGTAGATCTACATTGATACCAGGATTGATTGATTGAATTAGGGTTTTATTGTCGTCCAGTTTAGCATAGTATGTTCACGTAATTGCAAGTAATAACATAACCTGTCTTGAATTGAATTTAGAATGAAACAACATTAGAATATCATGATTGAATATATCGTATCACATGATTTCCCCCAAATAAGAAATGATATAAAAAGGGAATATGAATACTTACTTGATTGATGAGATTGGATTTTGAATGTGATAGGTTAGACACCTACGATTTCCTTATGATTAACCTAAGGAACGATGTCTCGAGTTAGAATAATAATGATTTGAGAATTTGGGAATGTATTAGGATTTCCATTGGGTTTTGAATGGTAGTTTAAATAAAATGATTTATTTAGTTGAAATGTTTTGAAATAAATAAAATGAATTTGAAAGTCATTATGTTTTGAATTTATTAGAAATGTACGTATCAGTGTACGTATCTGTTTGATTTATTGTTAACGTGTGGAAAAATAGACAAATAATTAACTTTATTAATTAATTATGTAAATTAATTAAAGTATTTAATTATTTAAATGGCTAAAAGATATAAAAATGTTTTTGAAATGATTTAAGTATCAAACTTTTGTATTTAGTTATGATTTAAGCAATAATAATTATTACTTAAATAAATTAAAAGTAATTTAGTGTCGAATAATAATTTAATTAAATTAAATTATTAAAAGTCCACTTTCGTATAAATAATTTTTGTATTATTTGTAATTTTATTTATTGAAACATTTAATAAAAATGGATAAAATGTTAAAATAAATTTTAGAAAAATAATTTAGTTGTTTAAAAAATTTTAATGTTTGTAAAAACATTTTTTATGATTTTTAGAAATTTTTCCGGAATTTTAGAGCTTAAAAAGAGGCCTAAAAAAATAAATAGAGGTGCCCGGGGTCGAACCCGGGACCTCAATGTTGAGATTCGAGTGTGGAACCAGTGAACTAAAGGCCTTGGCCGCGTTAGTTCTTGGTTTCCATTGGTTTTAAACACCAACAGAAACCATCCCCCAATTTGCGATGAACACTAGTTCGAATCCTCACCCAAATCGAAGTTCAAATCGAATCAGGTGATGTTTATGATCATGGGGATTTGATTCCTCATGTAAACCGAGTATGTATATATATTTAATTACCCGATTGATGTTCGAATTGAGGCTGAAATGGTCGAGAATAGGTCGCGGCTTCGTGTTGATCGATTGAGTGGTCAATCCTTAATGAAAATGAAATTAATTTCACAGAAAGCTTCGTATGAGGATCTTGAAACAAAAACCTTTGTCAATTTAAGTTAAATCTCCCGGGGATTGGATTTAGTTTGAGTTGCAGGTCGACGGTCGAAGAGAGTGTTCGAGAGTGGTGTTTGAGCTTGTTTGAGATGAAATTGAATTCATAGGAAAGTTTTAAACGATCCAAGGTTTGTTAATGCGGTGTTAATTTGGATTATAGAAATCCGTAGTGCGATCTGTGGACTGACAAAGGTCCGACAACGCGTGGCTCGGGTTCTACATCGCACTAGCTCGAATTTTGGATTGTCTGTGTGGCACGCGTTCGAATCTCCCACGTGAATGTGTCGGGAGTGCTTGTTTTGGTCAAACCGCATTAATCTTGGCGTTTGAAGCTCGCCGGAGGGCCACCGGAGGTGTTGCCGGAGAACGGTGGGTCGACGGGGGAGGGGGTTTGGGTTTTTAAAAAAATTACACATCCGGTCCCTGTGGTTTTAAGTTTGATAGTTTATGCTTGAAACTTTAGTTTTAAAGTTTTAAAAATTACCAAATGACCCCTGGACCTTATTATTGTTATTATTATTATTGTTATTACTATTATTATTATTATTATTATTATTATTATTATTATTATTATTATTTATATTATTACCACCACTAGTATTGTTATCATTATTATTATTATTATTATTATTATTATTATTATTATTATTATTATTATTATGATGATTATTGTATTTTTTTCAGAATCAACATCGAACAAAATCAACTTTATTAAAAAAATACGCAGTGTTACATCAAGGACTTTGATTATATTATTCATCATGACGGTATTAAGCTTTAAAATAATAATGAAAAATTAAAAATCATTAGCTTGATTTCTGTTAGGAGCTTTGCCCCATGGATATTGCCAATGGGGCAATGTTGTAACATTTGACCCATTTCGAAATATAAACCTGAAACCGTTTGAGTCAATTTTGTAAATTAAAAATCATTATTTAGTCATTTTATTTATATTCATATTTCAAATATAATAAACGTGTCATTTATTCAATTTAATATAATTTGATAATTTATAAAATATATTTTTATAAATTTTATAAGATTTAATTTATAATTATTCATTTTAAATTAATAAACTAAAATAATTAATTAATTTACAAAGTTTACCAAATAGTTTATAAAGTTTTATAAGTTAATTGTTTATAAATTAATAAAATTTAAAAGTTTTATAAAGTTTGGGTTAAAAAGGTAATTTTAAAAATTTGATTTAAAAAGTTTCATACATGAAACATTAACTTTTCAAAACCCAGGGACTAAACTGTAGTTTTTTAAAACCGAAACCCCCTACCCGTAATTCCAGCCACACCCACTGGCGACCCAAAATCAATCGTTTTTTTTAACTCAATCAAACCGTGTATACCTATTCACGAGCCAGATTCGAAGTTAAGACTCATTCTAATTCGAAATCATCTTTTGTTATTGATGTTCTATATCAAAATCGAACCCCATTCAAACCTCGAAATCATCTTCGACATGACTTTTTTTTTTCCAAAAAAGAGTTGTCAATATAATTTTTATCCATAACTACGAATTAAATACTAATGTACAAGTAATCGAAATTAAGTGTTACAAAATTTAACAACCCGCGGCAAAGTGCGGGTTCACACACTAGTTAATATATAATGATTTGAAATAATTAATGTTTAATTTAAAATAATTTATTTATGATTATTTAAAAGTAATTATAAAAATTTCTAGAATTTTAACATGGTAAAAAGATGAATTAAAAATATAATCGGCGACCAGGTTCGAACCCCGGTCTCTTTCGCATAATGACAATGTTTTAACCACTGATCTAGGGGCACGTAAACTAATAATTACCATATTTTATTTTATAAAAATAGTAGATAAATGCTTCCCCCAAACCAGGGTAACCCTCTATTCCAATTTGAACCTATTATGAAAATAAAATTGATTAGAGGGATTTTGATTATGATGATAATAAGAACAGAGTGTGTGTTTAATTACTTGATTTGGAACTCGAATTGATGATGATTAGAAGGTAAAACAGTTGCAATAGATAGAAATCGGTTCGAGATGATTACGTTGCTCATAATCTAATTAATTGAGTTTGTAGCTTTCTCAGATGTTAAAAAAGTAACAGCCCCTTAAAAAAGTAACAGCCCCTTATTAATTTCAATTAAAATCGAGTGGAAGGTGATGAACAAATAGGTTGCAGGTTCGAGATGTAGACAATGATTGATTGTGGTGTGTGGGTGTTTTGCAGATGGAATGATCTTATAGAAAGTTCAAATGAATCGAATTGATGGTTTCCACTCAATTATATACTATTAATTTGGTCGGTTTCATATAACATGAGTTATGGGTTTTAATTCGGATGTTTCAAGTATGATTCGAGTATTATCTCCTAACTTGAATGTAATTACAGATGGATTTGAATCCACAATGATCAATTAAATGTTTCAACTCTTTTTGTCCAAAACTCTTTTTTGGATAAAAATTGTGTCAAAACAGTTTCAAGGTTTGAATGGGGTTCGATTTTGATATAGAACATCAATAACAAAAGATGATTTCGAATTAGAATGAGTCTTAACTTCGAATCTGGCTCGTGAATAGGTATACACGGTTTGATTGAGTTAAAAAAACGATTGATTTTGGGTCGCCAGTGGGTGTGGCTGGAATTACGGGTAGGGGGTTTCGGTTTTAAAAAACTACAGTTTAGTCCCTGGGTTTTGAAAAGTTAATGTTTCATGTATGAAACTTTTTAAATCAAATTTCTAAAATTACCTTTTTAACCCAAACTTTATAAAACTTTTAAATTTTATTAATTTATAAACAATTAACTTATAAAACTTATAAACTATTTGGTAAACTTTGTAAATTAATTAATTATTTTAGTTTATTAATTTAAAATGAATAATTATAAATTAAATCTTATAAAATTTATAAAAATATATTTTATAAATTATCAAATTATATTAAATTGAATAAATGACACGTTTATTATATTTGAAATATGAATATAAATAAAATGACTAAATAATGATTTTTAATTTACAAAATTGACTCAAACGGTTTCAGGTTTATATTTCAAAATGGGTCAAATGTTACAACATTGCCCCATTGGCAATATCCATGGGGCAAAGCTCCTAACAGAAATCAAGCTAATGATTTTTAATTTTTCATTATTATTTTAAAGCTTAATACCGTCATGATGAATAATATAATCAAAGTCCTTGATGCTCCAGCTATAATTATACTGTTCAAAATTGATGGGATGGGAGACAATTTCGATTAGGTCCAAATCTTATTTAAGTAACATTAGAATTATGAAAAATGATAGGTTGAATATCAATAAGATACTTTGATGAAATCAGATGTGTTTGGTATTATATCATTTGCATTTTAAGTCACACTGCACAGTCAAAAGTCAAAAAACTTATTATGTAGTTTAGATCTAAACATATTGATATGCATGTATATACATTGACTAACCTTATCACCGCTTAACAATGGCGGAGGAGGGGGGGATGCCCAATTCTTTTTTTTTGTTGGTAGTGTTATTTAGTTCGTTAGTGTAAAATTTTGGTCTGATAGTGTGCATTTTTATAAATCCCCCCCCCTCGCAAAAAAAAAATTAATTTCACCCCCGTCTTCCGTACGGGGATGTTCAAGCTCCGTCACCGCCCTTTAACCCGACCAAATAAACCTGAAATCGATTAAAAGTTAGTTATTTGGTTCGGCCCATAAGCCATAATCTAAAAGTCCAAGGAGCCCGAAACAAGCATGAGCATTAATGCCTATTTATTTAGAAATAATCTCTATCATCTTAATAGAGATATGATACTCAATTTATTGGTTTTATAATCAACAAATTCTTATTGATTCATGTCTGTAGATGATATGATATTCCTCCTACTTTCATTATTTTATTTATATATATGCTTATACATTAGTAAACGTAAACATCAGTAGTTTTTTTTAACAGCTAATTGGGTTAGTAACACAAAATTAGTAACTATTTGTTAAAGAAACATAACTTTCCAAAAAAAATCATAATCTTCAAAACATAACCATCGGATGATTGACACGCACAGAGACAAGTTAATAATTAAGAGAGCGATGCTGGTAGATTGAAGGGCGGTGGGTGTATATAATTAATTAATTATTATTATAAGTCATAATAATAATAATAATAATAATAATAATAATAATAATAATAATAATAATAATAATAATAATAATAATAATAAAGTAGGGATGGGGGGAGGGGAGGGGAGTATAATTGTTTATGTTGCTTTGGATTCTTGCGGAAGATCGTGGCTGCCAGCTTTTCCCAAGAATGAGCTGAAGACCATACAATATACATACATTTACTTGAATTTTTGTCCATCTTTTTCCTTTCTTTTTTCTATTTTTTCTTTTCATCTTGTCTGTCTTGTAAGAGGAAGAGGAAGAGGATAGAACACAGTGTCTGTGTGAGAGAGACAGAGATAGAGATATATATATATATAGAGAGAGATAGAGATAGAGATAGAGATAGAGATAGAGAGAGATGGTGCTGCTGTTGCTCTTCATCTTTCTGGTCTTGGCTCCGACCTCAATCCATGCCGACACAGATCCATCCCATGGTTAATACTTCCCATCCCATCTAATCTAATCTATTGCTTTCTTTCTTTCTTCTTACATTTCTCAATTATCAGATCTTCATTTCCAATATACCATACCATTTGATTCTTAATTCTTGTTTCATCTGTGTGTATGTATGTATTTATGTATGTATGTATGTATGTATTTATGCAGCCTCTGCTCTCAGGGTGATGTTTCAAAGTCTGAATTCCCCTGCCCAGTTGACCAAATGGAACTCTACCGGTGGGGATCCCTGTGGCAACAACTGGAAAGGTGTCAAGTGTTCAGGTTCAAGAGTCACAGAAATGTATGCTATTTCATTTGCATCCATCCATGTCAATTACCTTTTCCAGAAATGCAAATCTAATCTAATCTAATCTAATCTAATCTCGTTTGTTTTATTTCAGCAACTTATCTGGTCTTGGGCTCTCTGGTAACATGGGCTACGAGCTTACTAGCTTGAAATCATTAACCAACCTGTAAGACTCCATCTTTTCTTTTCTTTTTTTTTTTTTTTTACCTACATTAACAAATAATGTTACTAGCAACAATTGCTCTATTTTATAAGCGCAGTGATATGAGCAACAACAATCTTGGCAATCAGATACCTTACAACCTTCCTCCAAACTTGCAAAGATTGTACGCATGCATTGCTCTTAATTATCTTGTTTATTCGCATCACTTTTATTCTCCCCTCACATATATGTCATATCTTGTAACACAGAAATTTTGCCGGATGTGGTTTCAGTGGCAACCTTCCGTATTCCATATCACTCATGACATCTCTAAAATACTTGCAAGTGGACTTTCAAATTTCATTTAGCTTACTAGCCCTCAATTCCATCATATTATATAATATTTACTTTTATCCTTCATTTTCTGACCAGAAATGTTGCACGCAATCAACTCAACGGTGAATTGCAAGACATGTTTGGAAAACTTTCATCTCTGTCCACATTGTAAACTTCCACATCCAGGGACTTTTAACCTCTTCTATAGTTTATGTGAGGTAAAAGAGCACAGGATATTCATTAATGCTTTTTTTTGTTATGGTTCAGGGATCTGTCTTTCAATTCTTTGACGGGCAATCTTCCTGAGAGCTTCAGCTCGCTGTCCAGTGCAACTGATATGTAAGTTAAAATAAAAGATCCACCTATTTTCCGTATTCCGTTGATCGTTAACTAATGCGGCACGCTAATATCTACTGAGGCCCATCCATATACAATCAGGCTGGGCCAACTGTATATTAGCTTTTAACTATCTAGTAATAGAAATAGTTCATATTTGGCCTCGATCCTTGTTTCGATGCAGGTATTTGCAAAACAACCAGTTTACAGGAACAATTGATGTCCTTGCTGATCTTCCCCTTAAAAACCTGTGAGATTGCATTGCATTGCAATTGAATTATCTGGTTTCTCCAAACATATTAATTGCTTGGATACTAATATTAGCTGTCATATTCTGTCTCATTGACCCAAATCAATGGTCTTAGCTGTAAATCTCTGTAATATTATTTAGCATATAGTTTCCTTAGATAACAGATGCTAGTTTCCTATTCAATGGTTCTGTATTGTGTATATATGGGGGATCAATGGAATAATGAAATCATCTTGGAATTATTTACCTCTCTTCATGGTATCAGAGCCTCATCGGTTCTATACCTAGCCTCAAACCCTCGATCTTGTTCCTGCTATCTTTCCCTTCACTCTGATCTTCTGTCACGATGGGAGATTCAGACAAGCATGAAACCTTAGAAACCGAAAAGCCTACAGCCAAAAGCCTCCACCCAGCATACACCGTCACCGACATCACCCGAAAAGTACGAATTCTGGACGGAGTGAAGGTTACATATGCGCAGTGGGTCAAACTATTTCAACTTCATGCTAGAGGGTATAAGGTCATGAACCACATCGACGGCACCAAGGCGCCAGCCAAAACTGACCCCGAGTACGTGACCTGGTCAGAAATAGATGCGATAGTTCTACAATGGATCTACGGGACATTGTCGGACAAGCTTCTCTCACGAGTTCTGGATGCAGACTCCACTGCTCTTCAAGCCTGGACGCGTATCAAGGCTGTGTTTCTGAACAACAAAGGAGCAAGAGCTGCTGCTCTTGAACTGAAATTCAACAACCTTACTCTTAAATCGATGCCTTCACTCGAGGTTTACTGCCAAACGTTGAAAGACCTAGCAAACCAATTGAGCTCCGTAGACAGCCCCGTGAGCGAGCAACGCCTGGTACTCCAACTAGTCCGAGGACTGCCAAGAGAGTTTGATGTCATTGGGGCTCTCATCAATCAGAATATTCCTTCATGGGATACTGCGATTAACATGCTCCACCTCGAACACCAACGAATCACGGCCCGGGACAGCCTGTCCGACCATGTTGCCATGGCCGCCATCTCGCCGGGAACATCACGCTCCGACCGGCCGCCGGAATCGACGAACCGCCGCAGGGGTAGCCACCGCCCGAACCCCCCTGCACCTCGCCGACAGCCGCCACCGCCTGCAGGGCCTCCTGGTCGAACACCTCGCGATCGTGGACATCAGCACTCTTTGCGCCCTCCAAACCCTTGGTCTAACACCGCCACTGGATTTGTACCCCCTCCGTGGGCCTACTGGGTCCCCCCACCCTGCCCATATCCCACTCAACCGGGTTGGGTTTCTGATTGGATGGGCCACACTCAACATGTTTCAACACCCAAGTGGACTTCTCCTCAGGCCCGGAATCCAGCAACAAATAACTGTTCCCAGGGCCCAAATACGTTCCCCAACTCTTCTGCAAAAGCCCACCTCGGGGAATTTGACCCCCTCGAGCCCACACAAC
Source organism: Flaveria linearis (assembly GCA_024085815.1). Lineage (NCBI taxonomy): Eukaryota > Viridiplantae > Streptophyta > Magnoliopsida > Asterales > Asteraceae > Flaveria > Flaveria linearis. The sequence goes on from CM044002.1 coordinate 188,282, forward strand.
TTGGAGAAGCACTACAAGCAATGACTATGGAATCTGGAGACACGGAATGGTTCATGGATTCAGGAGCTACTGACCACCTCACCGGAGATCAAGGTAAAATCGACAATCCATTATTATCATCTAAATTTGGTACAATATTTGTCGGTAATGGCGCGCGTGTTCCAGTTTTTGGATCGGGTAACTCAACCCTCTCTACTAACACTAGACCCTTGCACCTTAACAACATTTTATATACCCCGTCCATTATAAAAAATCTTATTTCCGTACGCAAATTTACCATTGATAATAATGTCTCTGTTGTTTTTGACCCCTATGGTTTCTCTGTGAAGGATTACCCGACTGGGAAGACCCTCTCCCGTCACAATAGCTCCAGTCGTCTCTACCCGTTCACTTATCCGGTCACCAAACCTGATGCATCTGTTGCTTTCACATCCACTTCTCAAGAGCCGTGGCATGATCGGTTGGGACACCCCGGTTCTCCAGTTTTTGATTATCTTGTTTCCAATAAAATTATCTCATGTAATAAACGTTTAAAAACATTGGTTTGCAACTCTTGTTAATTTTCTAAGCACAAACGTTTACCGTTTTCTAGTTCACAATCTACAACGTTATTACCATTTGATATCATCCACTGTGATTTGTGGACTTCTCCCATTACGAGCAAAACGGGTTATAAATATTACATGGTTCTAGTCGATGATTATACTCAATATGTGTGGGTTTTTCCTCTAAAATTCAAATCAGAGACATACGATAAATTCGTCAAATTTCACACTTACATCAAAACTCAATTTCACTCAACCATAAAATCTTTTCAATGTGATCTCGGGGGTGAATTTGATAACCATCATTTCAAAACATTCGCGCACACACATGGTCTTCAATTCCGGTTTTCATGCCCACAAACATCCCAGCAAAATGGTAAATCGGAGCGTATGATACGTCGCCTCAACGACATCATGCTCACTCTTCTCACCCACGCCTCGTTACCCCCAACGTTTTGGGTCGAGGCCCTTCATACCGCTTGCTACTTACACAACATACTTCCAACAAAACTTCTCCATTTCCAAACACCCACATCTGCTTTGTATCTAAAACAACCATCTTATGCGCACCTCCGAACGTTTGGTTGTGCCTGTTACCCAAACACCTCTTCCACCCGTTCTCACAAGCTTGATGCTCGATCTACCTTATGTATCTTTCTAGGCTACCCGGCCGATTTTCGCGGCTACCGGTGTCTAGAATTATCATCAGGCAAAATCATTCTTTCTCGTCATGTGACCTTTGATGAAACCACTTTTCAGAGACATATTGCATTGCAACTGAATTATCTGGTTTCTCCAAACATATTAATTGCTTGGATACTAACACATTCCATTTTTACAGGAATGTTGCCAATAACAAATTCAGTGGCTGGGTTCCTAGCCAGTTAAAAAACATAAATCTACAGTAAGCATCTGAGGTTTCAAAAGCTATATATATATGCATATTATATAATGTGATGTAATGTAATGTTAAATCGATAATTTGCGTGGCAGAAAGGATGGTAACTCATGGAACTCAGGAACCGCACCCCCGCCTCCACCTGGTACACCAGCAGCTGGACGAAACCGTCAACCGAGAAGCCCATCTACTAATAATTCTAATGATGGTGGCAAGAAATCTGGGGTCAATGGTGGAGCTATAGCAGGAATTGTCATATCAATTTTGGTGGTTGGTGCTGTCATTGCTTTCTTTTTGTTAAAGAAAAGATCCAGAAAATCACATACAGACATTGAAAAAATGGAGAACCAACCTTTTGCTTCTTTTGCCTCACAGCCACATGGAATTCAAGGTACAAAATGTCAAACCTACACGAATGTTTTATGAAATTCCTTTCGATGTTACTATTTTATGGGATCTTGTTAAAAAAAAAACTTACGCAGAACCGAAGTCTGTTCAAGCTTCCTCCAAGGAAAACACAAAAGTATTTGAACTTCCATCTGCAATTAATCTTAAACCCCCGCCCATGGAACGCCATAAATCATTTGATGAAGATGATGATAAATTCTCAGCAAAACCTGTGGTTCCCAGGAAAATAAGTGTAGCCCCAACAAATGTCGTATCATATTCCATAGCAGATCTTCAATTGGCTACAGATAGCTTCAGTGCCGATAACCTTATTGGTGAGGGGTCCACTGGTCGTGTTTTCCGTGCTCAGTTTGAAGACGGAAAGGTATAATATATTGGTATCCCCCCTCCTCCCCATTATTGTTCAATTTCTCATTGTGCATGATATTATATTTGTAGGTTGTTGCAATAAAGAAAATAAATCCATCAGCTCTAGCTGTAGCTGTAGGTGGTAATTTGTCAGAAAATTTCATTGATATAGTTTCAGACATATCAAGGTTACGACATCCAAATGTGACGGAACTTGTTGGGTATTGCTGTGAGCATGGGCAGCACCTACTAGTTTTTGAGTTCCTTAAAAATGGTTCACTCTATGATTTCCTGCACCTATCAGATGAATACAGCAGCAAGCCATTGACATGGAATAACCGTGTGAAGATTGCTTTAGGGGCAGCACGAGCATTGGAGTAAGTTGCTGGTCTCTGTCCATCATTTTTGTTTTCTTTTCGTGTTTAATGTCTAATTTTGTCCTCCACCAGATATCTACATGAAGGATGCTCACCTTCCGTAATTCATAAAAGTATAAAATCCGCCAATATTTTGCTGGATTCGGAGCTGAATCCACGCCTTTCTGACTGTGGTTTAGCAAGCCTTGTTCCAGATGCAGATCAGGTAGGGTTTGGAATTGGATATTTTAGAACAAGTTACCTGTTGGGCCGGGTTATGCATATATGCTATATATCTTTTTATAAAATATAAAATAATATAAAATAAAACTGTTGCAGAAAGTGGACACCAGTGCCCCAGAGGTTTCCACGTCTGGTCATTACACGATAAAAAGTGATGTGTATGGTTTTGGTGTCACCATGTTGGAACTGCTGACCGGAAGAAAACCATTTGATAGGTAATTTTATTACGAGACAGGTCAGTTGTGGGTTTTCTGAATTCTAATATTGATCTTGATTTGGATGGGCAGCTCCAGGACAAGATCTGAGCAGTCTTTGGTGCGTTGGGCAACACCTCAGCTTCATGACATTGATGCCCTTGCCAAGATGGTTGATCCTGCATTGAAAGGACTCTATCCAGTTAAATCTCTCTCTCGCTTTGCAGATGTAATTGCTCTATGCGTACAGGTATCCCTTATACATATTTGCATGCGTCTTAGTCGTCGTCATCATCATCATCATCATATGTATACTTAGTATTTGTTGTTGATGTCAGCCCGAGCCTGAGTTCCGGCCACCCATGTCAGAAGTGGTGGAGGCATTGGTTAGACTTGTGCAGAGGACAAACATGAGCAAGAGAACAGTTGGGAATGACGTGCGCCCTGAGGAGTGACCCTTTATTTCACGAACTGAAGTTTATTCTTGTATTTATATTTGCGGTGTTGTTGCTTTCGATTTGATTGTTGTAAAAAACAAAAGAAAAGAAAACGTGTTGCGGAAGTTGGAATTTGTTTATACCATTCTTACTTACTTTGGATGAATATTATTCACATGTACAAGTATAACAATGTCTGCCTTTTATTTTCAAGATGTTTTGTTATTTAAACCTTGAAATACAACCGGTTCTAGTTCAATTTCTTTTCAAGATGTTTACTTTGTGAAGACTGAGATTGGGACGGTGGTACCATGACCCAAACTACTAAAACAGGGTTTCATATTTTCAGAATTCATTTTTTTTTAATATGAGTTAAACACAGTAAAGAGGAATTGTTATTATGAATAATAATAGGGAGATTACAAAGTATAAATAGACTAGAATAATACACTTTACACCCTAAACATTCAGACAATATTTAAATATGGTATAATATCTTGTCTAACATCCCCCAAGCTAAGGCCGGGAAACGATTCTTAGCTTGGATCGAAAAAAGAGAAACCGCTGGGTAGGTAGAGGTTTTGATCATCTGTAGTGATGAACTGTACTTAGAGTTGACCCCTAGCGACTCTTTCACGAACTAAATGAAAATCAACTTCAATATGCTTTGTACGGGCATGAAATACTGGATTGGCTGATAAGTATGTAGCTCCCAAATTATCACACCACAGTGTAGGAGTTGAGCGGACTGGGACCTGTAGTTCTTGTAAAACAGATTGTATCCATGTCAGTTCAGATACTGCATCAGCTAGAGTTTTATACTCCGACTCTGTTGATGACCGAGAGACAGTTTTCTGTTTTCGTGCACACCAGGAGACAAGATTAGACCCCAAGTAGATAGCAAATCCCCCCGTGGAACGACGGTCATCTGGGCAGCCGGCCCAGTCAGCATCTGAGAAAGCGGGCAAATCGTTGAAAGTTGAATCTGCATAGGTATGAAGGACTTGAGAAGATTGTTGCTGAATGAGCAAGCCTTGGGATAGAGTACCCTTTAAATACCGCAAAATACGCTTAACCGTGGACCAATGATTCTCTGTCGGAGAGTGCATAAACTGGCAGACCTTGTTAACTGCAAAAGTGATATCCGGACGGGAAAGAGTGACATATTGTAAGGCCCCGACAAGTTGTCGATAGCGTGCTGGATTGGCAAATGGTGGACTGTCCCGTAAAGCAAGGTTTGCCAATGTAGAAATCGGGGAGGGGACAGGTTTGGAGTCCGAGAGACCTGCTTTTTGTAGGAGCTCTAAAATATACTTTTGTTGAGATAGAAGGATGTCTGCCCCTTTGGAAACAATCTCAGTGCCCAGAAAATAAGAAAGTCTGCCCATATCCTGAATTGGGAAGGTGCGGCTGAGGTGGTTAATGATTGTATCAACAGCCGTGGGGTTATTACCTGTGATTATTATGTCATCAACATAGATCAGCATATATAGTACCGTAGGCCCGAAGGTGTAGATAAACAAGGATTGATCTGTTTTAGAGCCTCGAAATCCAAGTTGATGTAACGTGAAAGACAGCTGATGAAACCAAGCACGTGGGGCTTGTTTTAACCCATACAAAGGCTTGTGAAGCAAGCAGACATGATCTGGTTTGTGAGGATCCACAAAGCCTTGTGGTTGCTGGAGATAAACAGTCTCTTGTAAGGTTCCATGTAGGAAGGCATTGTCAACATCCAACTGACGAAGAACCCACTTTTGGGTGACTGCCAAGGAAAGTACAAGACGAATGGTGGTTGCCTTGACCACTGGACTGAATGTTTCCTTATAGTCAATACCCGACTGTTGTTTAAACCCCTGGCCACCAACCGAGCCTTGTAACGCTGAATTTTTCCCTTTGGATCCCGTTTAATCTTGTAAACCCATTTACAATCCACAACATTAGAACCCGGAACACGAGGAACTAAGGACCATGTGCCATTTTTCATTAGTGCCGAGTATTCATTTGCCATAGCTTGACGCCATTGAGGAAAGGTGTTGGCAACAGTAAAGGAGGCTGGTTCAGTGTTGGGATCGGTGGTAGAAGTGGTAAAGGATGATTTGTTATAAGGTGTGGTGGTTTTCGGGTTGGGCCGAAGATTGGAAGGGTGAGCCCGAGGGGCTGTTTGGGTACTGGTTTGGGCCTGGGTTGGTGCTGTTTGGCGACGGATTTGGGGCTGTTCTGTGGGGGTTTGGGTACTGGGTTGGGCCTGGGTTAGGGCTGTTTGGCGACTGTTTTGGGGCTGTTCTATGGTGGTTTGGGTACTGGTTTGTGGCTATTCGATGACTGTTCGTATAGGTTGTTTATGGCGGCGATGGAAAGTTTGAGTTATGGTTGGCCGAGGAGGTGGTGGGGGAGGTGGTGGAGGTATTCCTGCTGCCTGAGAGACCGGAACAGCAGCTGACGGAGGCTGGTCAAGAGTGGTATTGTGCTGTGAGTTAGGTGATGGTGGGGTAAAATCATCAATAATGGGTGGATTAGGATATATAGAGACATAGGGGTCGGTAGGGGGTGTAGGGGAGGGATCATGGATAAGTTGAGAGGACTTAAATGGAAAACAAGATTCATTGAAACGAACATGGCGGGCAATGCAGATCCTCTCAGTTTCGGGATCAAAACACCGATAACCATGATGATGGGAGCTATACCCGAGAAAGACACATGGAGTGGAGCGGAAGGCAATTTTGTGGCTGTTGTAAGGACGTAGGTGGGGAAAACATTGTGAACCGAAGACTCGCAAAAAGGAGTAATCCGGTGGATGAAGAAAAAGATGTTGAAAAGGAGAGAGTGAAGAATTGGAGCGTGAAGGCATACGATTAATAAGGTAAACTGTTGTTTCAAAGGCAAAGTGCCAAAAACAATGTGGCACGTGCGATTGAGCAAGTAAAGTAAGACCAATTTTGACCACGTGCCGGTGACGGCGTTCCACAACACCATTTTGTTCGCTGGTGTGTGGACAGGAAAGACGATGAATAATGCCTAATGATTGAAAGAAAGGGGACAGGGATCGAAACTCTCCACCCCAATCAGTTTGGACTTGTTTAAGTTTAGTATTAAATTGTCGCTCAATCATAACCAAAAATTGTTTAAAGATATTAAAAACATCAGATTTACGTTTAAATGGAAAAATCCACATGAATTTGGAGAAGTGATCTACACACAAAAGAAAATAGTTGTGACCGTCACTCGAGGGAATCGAAGAAGGCCCCCAAACATCACAAACAAGCAAATCTAAAATATGAGTACTTTTAAAGGTAGAAGGTAACAAATGTAATTTTGATGATTTTCCAATAGAACAAGGTTCACAAAAAGAAACAGAACAATTATTTTTATTCAAAGGTAAATGATAAAAAGACAACATTGACTTCAAAAGCTGAGGATGAGGGTGTCCCAATCTTTGATGCCAAATGTCGGAAGAAGCACGATGAGCAGAAAAAGCAACTTTAGAAATAACTTGTTGTCTTGGGAACCGAAGTGAGTAGAGCCCATCATTACTTGGACCTGTGAGGAGGGTAGTGTGTGTAGACTTGTCCTTCACAAAAAAGAAAGAGTCGTGAAATTCAAAATAAACATGATTATCTTGACAAAATTTTTGAACAGAGAGGAGGTTTTGTTTAATTTCAGGGACATGTAGGATATTAGTAAGGTTAAACATGCGGTTTGGGGAATTAAATATGGATGAGCCAATATGTAAAATGGGTAGACCCTTACCATTGCCAACATGGAGGTTTTCACCGCCATGATATGCATCAGAATACTCAAAACTAGAGAGATCAGGGGCAACATGATGACTAGAACCCGTGTCCGGGAGCCAAGCTGAGGAAGCATATGATCTAGTATCTGCAAAATTAGTCGACGGCTGCTGTCTTGGTCGAATAGTAGCCGGGTCTCGATTGGGACATTGAGAAGGGAGATGCCCTATGCCACACCTGTTACATGAACCATAAACTACATTCTGATTCCAACTGAATTGACTGCGATTTCCACGTCCACGATTGTTACCACGTCCACGATTGTTACCCTGACGGTTGTTGTTGCGATTGTTGCCTGACCGTTGAGTGTAGAAAGCTTGTGGCTGAGATGGTAACTATAGTTGCAAACTAAGTTGGGCCGCCAGTTGTTGGACTGCCTGAATAGTCGCATCAGATGGTGGTGCAGAACTGCCTTCTGTGGTTTTAGCCAAAGGTGAAGTAATAGCCGAGAAGGCTTGAGTGGGTGGAATAGTTGGAGCAGATGGCTTAAGCATATAGTCATGATCAGTAATCACAACATGAAGTTCGTTGAAAGCAAGTTGACAGGTAAGGGCCATAGTTTTAACGCCATGATATTCATCACGGAGGCCAGAGATAACCATCATAACAAGATCTTTATCTTTCAAGGGCTCACCAATATTAGTGAGGGCGGAAGCATATTCTTGAGCACGTTGTAGGTATGTTGTAGGGGTTTCATCAGCCGTCATCTCAATCCGTAAGAGTTGTGTTTTTAAGGTATATTCCCGGGAGGAAGTGTGAGGTGTAAAGGCCCGTTCTAGGGCAAGTCAAAGATCATGAGATGTAAGAGTGCCTTTGGTATGATGTAAGACACCTTTAGAGAGAGTGGAGACAAGGAGCATGTGAACATGTGCATCGTTCGAGAGCCAGATGGGATACAATGGGTTGGGTTGGGATTTGGTTACTGATGTAGTGGAATCATCTGTGGAAGGGGCTGAAGTAACCGTGATGGTGTTTGGAGGGCAGGGGATGGTTCCATCAATATACCCAAAAAGGCTGTTAGTGACTAAAAACGGATGAATAACCAATAACCAAGAACTGTAGTTATCAGAGTTGAGGGTGAATCCAAACTTATAGGAGTTGGGGACTGCTTTGTCTTTTGGATCAAAGAGTGTAATGGTGGCCATCAGTGATTTGTGATCGAAAAAAAAAGAAGAGAGGCGGCAGATTGTGCTGCTGCAATTAGGGTTAGGATTAACCTAGCTGTGATACCAAGTTAAACACAGTAAAGAGGAATTGTTATTATGAATAATAATAGGGAGATTACAAAGTATAAATAGACTAGAATAATACACTTTACACCCTAAACATTTAGACAATATTTAAATATTGTATAATATCTTGTCTAACAATATGTGTTTGCATGAATTCACTTCAAAATAAAAATATACCGATTTGAATCATTGATCTTGCCTTGGAAAGGTTCAACTAAGTATAACATCTGGAAAAGGCAAATGCGTCACATACCTCTGTGCAGACATTTCTTAATCAGCTCCTGCATCATAAACGATCAAACAAACAATATCGATCAATCAATATCATAAACGCTAATTACAACAATAAACAAGATAAGAATTAAGGCAAAGACTAGCCAAAATTTCAAAACGAATATCCCTTTCACAATACATTGTTAGTGTGTGAATCTTAAATATATGTGTCCAGTCGATCCAGTCGTCCAGGTCTTAACAATGCTGGATCAAGTCTGAAAGGTAACAATATAAACACCAAAACAAATAAAACCAAATAAATTATAAAAATTCAAAACCAAGGCAAATGCATCACATACCTATTTGTGACAATCAGAACTTTGATATTACCACTACCATCAAACGCATCTAGCTGGTTTACAATCTCAAGCATGGCTCACTGGACCTCGTTATCTTCAACTACACCATCATTAAATCGTGCACCAACGATTACATCAAAGAAAACAAACTACGCCTTCTTTTATCGTGCCATCTGGTCAAAAAAACCTAACGAGGTGGGTATGTTGTCACGAGATTGGAAAAATATTTTTATTACAACTTTGGAATATTTCATAAAACCTGTAATAGCTAGCGAAACATACTTTTGAACAAGCTCAATTCCAATAAAACTAGCATCAGTAGTCCTATTACTGCTCTTGCTAAAAGTGTTTTTCCGGTTAGCAGGGTACCCCTTTTGGTGGATCGATTCCAAGTTTACAAATTTCTCAAGGTGGACATTCCAAAATAAAGATAATGCTTGATGCAAATGATAAGTTTCAGCACTAAACAAGCCTAGTAGGACTATATAACACACCTCTCTCATTTTCTCAATCTGTTCTTTACATCCACCAACATCCATATATGTCACATCTGGTTTTTCCTCAACTGTCATCATGGTTACACTAGGGTCAAACCTTGGTGACAACAGAGAATGATGATCAAAAATATAAAGTATGAATAAAAAAGAAAAGTTCACGCATTATGCTAATGTGACAACAACCTCAGTGTGGAGAAAAAATAATGCCCAACGCACATTCCTTCTTCGATATCAGTAGGTGAAACTTTGTCTTCCAAACCATGATTTGTAGAAATAGAATGTTAAATGGATATTCATAGAGCAAATACTAATTATCCATCCAGCATTAAGAATGAAAGAGAGGTATTATACCTTTACAATTGTTTTGACATTTATAACATAAATGGCAGTGTTTAGATTCATTATCTTTGTGCATCTTGCTACCAGCATGCAACAAAACAAACAAACAAACAAACAAACATACCCAGTGTATCCCACTTTAGAGCAGGGTTTGAGAGGGGTAGGTGGTGACGTGACGAGTCTTTCCTCTATCTTGAGAGATAAAGAGACCGCTTCCAAAGAGACCTCGGACTCGATAACAATAGCAATAGCAAGCGTAATATATAGCATACAACACCTAGGTATATATCACATAAAGATTTAAATAGAGCATACATCAAATAAGCGACACGTTTCATCTATAAAGGGCAGACGTCAATTACTTGCACATCACGCGAGGGGTCCCGCATCAGGTCATCCTTAACTCTTTCTACCCACAGGTCATCCTCCACGCACTTCTATCCTCGATCATGTGCTCAGAGAGGTGCAACTCTACCATATCTCGCCTAATTATATCTCCCAAGTCAACCTAGGTCTTCCTCTACTCCTCCTACCCTTTAGGGTGATGTTCTTTACTGCTCTAAACGGCGTTGCCATTGGTCTCCTCTTCACGTGCTCAAACCATCTTAATCTTCCCTCTCGTATTTTATCCGTGATACAAGCCACCTCTAGCCTCTGTCGAAACACGTCGTTCCTTATCCAATCCAGTCTTGTGTGTTCACACATCCACCTCAGCATTCGTATATCTGCGATCTCTATTTGTCTCTCATGCAATTTCTTTATGGCCCAACAGTATGTTCCGAATAACATAGCTAGACCAACTGCCAATCTGTATAGTTTCCCTTTAGTTTTGCTGAAACCTCTTATCACACAAAATCTCTTATGCTGCTCTCCACTTGCACCATCCTGATTGAACACGGTGGGCTACATCGCTGTGTTTCTCTCCGTCGTCCTATACGTACGAGCCCAGGTATTTGAACCTAGACGTCTGTGGGACCGCCATACCCTGGATATAATTTGGGTGTCCTCTTCAGTCTCACCACTAAAATTACAATGCATGTATTCCGTCTTAGAACGACTTATCCTTAACCCTTTGCGCTCTAGTGTTGCTCTCCACTGTTCTAGTCTCTCATTAAGCACCCTTTTAGATTCTGATATTAACACCATATCATCCGCAAACAGCATGCATAATGGGACTGGCTCCTGTATAGACCCGGTCATCTCATCCAGCACTAATGTGAAGAGAAATGGGTCAATGTCGATCCTTGGTGGAGTCCCACTTCCACCGGGAAGAAGTTTGTGTCTCCGACTAGTGCTCTCACACACGTTTTTGCCCCGTCATACATATCCTTGATTATTCTGATGTACCTCTCTGGTACCCTTCTAAGTCGTAGACTTTCCCAAATGAGTTGACGCGGAACACTGTCATAGGATTTTTCTAGGTCAATAAATACCATATGCAGGTCCCTTTTCTTTTCTCTATATCTCTCCATTATCCTCCTTATGACGTGTATGGCTTCTGTTGTAGAGCATCCTGGCATAAATCCAAATTGGTTTATCGCTATCCGAGTTTCGCGTCTAGTTCTCGTGTCAGTAACTCTTTCCCATGGTTTCATCGTGTGGCTCAAGAGCTTTATTCCCCTGTAGTTTGCGTAACATTGGACATCTGTTTTTTTTTCTTATATATGGGGACTATGACACTGCTTCTATACTGCTCCGGCATCTTCCCGGTCTTGAAGATAGTGTTGAATAAGTCTGTTAACCATTGCAGACCCTCATCTCCCATGCACTTCCACACTTCAATCAGTACAAGTGTCAAACCTGTAGAGGTTGTTCTTCTTGAGTTATTTGTTTTATCAAAATAAGAGCCCATTGGCTAGGTGCTGCTAAACTAGTGTCGGGCTCCTTAAAACCTATCAAAAAAAAAGAAACAAAAGTACAGTTTAGAATAAATCAAGGTATCAATTTAAGCAATCATATCTACATGTAAAACAATTCTTGCTTAGGGTTCTTGTTATATACAAGTTCTTAAAGAATAAAATTGTGCCAGTCTAGAAACTCCCACCAGCATACTTAAAATATAAATAGTTATAATAACAAGATAAATTGCCAAAAACATGAGAAATTTTGAAAGGCAAAAGTCGAGCTCAACAGAAAAGCTGGGAACTCTTTAATCAATATGGCATAAAGCTCAGTAAGTAGTATCAGAAACTTGATACAACTAACTTATATATAAAATGGCATAAGCTCAGTAAGTAGTATCAGAAACATAATGAGCATAAACCGTTGATCCTTTTGGACATTTCTTTCACATCCTTTTCTGCCGTCTTGATGCTAGTAGAATAAGGCATGAGTTCCTACATGACAATTCCCTCAGTCATATTTAGTGAAAAGTAAAACAATAGGTGACACCAAATGTATCCAAAACTAATTCTATAGTTGTTCTAAAAGGTCTACGCAATAGGTCCATTTGTTGATGCAGTCAAACTGCATAAAGAAGGCCACAAGAAAATCATTGTAGAAGGGAGATCCCGAGGGCAAGCCTACAAGGAAGAGGGACCGTATCTTTAAGCCGTCCACCCTTTACCTTGATTTCTTACGTTATAACTAAATTGATCTATATAAAAATTCTGGTTAAACATATCATGGCGGAGACCCTGCCCCTGTCTACTTATATACAAAATACACATACATGATACAGGAGACGATATAAAAAAGCAAAACTTAATTCCTGAAAAAGCTAATTGGTGGTTATAGAAATAGAATAAGCAGACGAAGGAGTATAAAAAATGCGAAGAGAAGAAAGAAAGAAAACAGTTATGTTATAGAGATGAGATGAGAAATTAATTTACTGGCATAAGTCTTGAGGAGGCGAGAGAGGAGGCAGCTTCTTCTCGTCTTCTATTCTATGTCAGCCGCGGGCATCCGTTCTTTTCTTTTCTTTTCTTTCTTGCCAAACAAATAAACCCAGACCAGCATTTTTCGTTAATTTACAACTGAAAAGTTTACTTAAACACATACATGCAAGTCCCCTTGTTTTCCATTCTCGCCTCATCACTTCCTTGTCAACCATTTCCACAACTACATTCTTGCAAAACTGATAACTCATCAAGTCAAAAAAATAATTTGAATCTTCTCCCTCAGGCCTCAACATGCAATGAACTTTGGAACATATATGTCAATTATCAGTGAATCTTTACACAAATGATACCAAAAATGTTCACACCAGCCAAAAAATTTATTTTCTTTTACAAAACATGCAAACGGTTATAAAAAAACATGAGAAATCAATTGATAATCACACCCAAGGAGCCTCCGCATCATATCAAGTAAAACCACCACAACTGGAAGGGTAAAACAGGAGCCCCATGACAAGGTAAAAGTTAAAAAATAAAAAAATAAAGAAAAAAAAAGAGAAAGAAAAAAAGGAGCAAATGTGATTGACCCGGTCCATGACAAGTTCCTTGTATAATTACGTTAGGGGTAGCTGACATACAAGATACATTAATGAATTACGGATTTTAGAATAAACATTGTAATTATGAACCTTAGAACCTAGTTAACCTAATTCAGGAGTGATTAATGTACAGCCTGTAAACTTGCTTGTGAGTTGATCACAATAAGTATTCTTTATGTTTCTACACGTTTTATTATTTCTTGATGCGGTTGCTCTTTAAGTAAGAAGAAAACTAAACGCCGAGTTGAAGAAGAATCGAACATCAAGACACAAGAACCACTACCAGTGTTGCTATGGTTGAAGAGATGCTAAACAACCAAAACAGTCACCAACTCCTTAGACTAGTTCATCACGTCACAGTACATCACAGTCCACCGCATCAGCATACTATAATAATTCTTCTTTCAGCTACTTTAGTGGTTTCATCTGTCATCATACCACTGCACCTTTCACAAACTTTTTAAAATTTTTCATTTTCTTTTTAATTATTTTAAACAAAAAGATAAATATAAAAGCAACATTCCTTCTTTTTAACTATCGTTTTTAATAACCTAACCACATGCGATACCTTTTGCCCATTGCGAATGGGTCGTTCAGATCCATTTTGATTTTTGAAGATTAGAAAGAGTAGCAGAAGTGTGTCTTAGTAAATTGTGTATTTTGTACAAGTGATGTAAACTTAATTAAAAAAGTTGGAAGGGTGGTGCGCCATGGATTTGATTTTGGCATGGCCTCACTATCACCGCCTGCCAATTCAAGTCACCGAGATGGAGCGGTTCCAACACTAAAGGTCGTGTTATGAATGGATATACTTAACTGTATCCCGTGTCTTTGAACTGAACATTCACATACAGATACCATATTATAAATCAAACACACACCTTAGCCAATTGTCTACACTCTTGCATGTAGCAAGTTTTTCTTTTTTCTTTCAAGTCCATGAAAAGTTTAAATACCTAAAATCTCACAATAATACTTGTATCAGAGAGCAAAGCACGCTGCATATGATCAAGATTTGCATTGCTATTATAAATGTGCAAACTTCTAATTGAATGAAAAAATGAATCACCAAAATAGCAAGTCAGGTCCTATTTCTAATGTTCTTCATCATATGTTACAATGTAACTTTTACTAAGCACTATAACTGATGTGCATATATAATGGACATACACATTCCACCTTTATTCATCTCCTGCAATGAAATTTGGAACTTCACCCTCACACAGGTACTCATCACATTCTGATGCTGTTCCCCAGCCTCTGCGTAACCGAAGAATATCCTCTGTGAATGTTGATCCTGGAGCTCCAATAAAAACAGCAGATAAAGCAGATATAGTTTTATCAAGCATAGCTTCCACCTTCAAGTATAAATATATAATTAGAAATGAACTTTTCATCCAAAATGCACCTCTCAAAATATATTAGCAACATGCTAGCTTATATATTGTCCTAACCATCTGTTGTCGCCCCTCCCCCATTATTGGCCATTTTAGACAGGAAGCAGAGTGTTAAAGTGGAGAAACATTTGACTCTCATCCATGTTCAGCAAAAAGAAGTAATCATAAGTTTGAACGTTGTCACAGATTTCATTTCCCATATGTTTATTGTTAAAATAAGCTTCTGAATATTGAAAAAAAATACTCTTAAAGGCGTCAGGAGTCAAGACCAAAAGCAATGATCAAGTTCATGGGTTATCTTTCCAGATTCACATCTGTTACGCCTCCTCCAAAAGAATAAGATAAAAAGAGAAAAGCAAGCACATGCCATGCACTCTGCAAAGGTACTCTTATTAACTGAGGAAGTGACTGTATTGGGCATAAGCAGAAATTTTATGCGGGTAACGATCTAGGGTACCGACCTTGGCTTGATCCCGTATTATTTCCTGATCAATCAAAAGCAACCAACACCCCAAAACAATCCACAAACATCACTGGAATCATAATTACCACTAGAATCGACACGAACTGGACAAGCAAGAGAAAACACAAAAGGAAAACACTCAAAGAAGGATCCGTCGATACGGCTTGGAATCCAACCAAATGGACAACGGAGTAACAGCTTGCTTTGGCAAAAACCCACAAGTCCGAGGATCTGGCTATTGGTAAAAACTCTAACTTAAATTTTCATTTATATTTTTCAATAATATATTAACTTTGTTTATATATTTGTTGGAAACACTCAAAATAATGACCGCTTTTGTTTGGGACCATGTCAACAAATTAATTCTCGAGCAAATCAATCGTGAGCCCTATTATAACAAACAAACAAATAAACAAACAAACAAACAAACAAACAAACATACCCAGTATGTCCCACTGGGAGTAGGGTCTGGGAGGGGTAGGTGATGACCAGTCTTTCCTCTATCTTGGGAGACAGAGAGACGGCTTCCAAAGAGACCCCCGGCTCGACAACGATAACAGTCAAATTATAGTGCATATATCACATAAGCATACATCACAATAGAGTCTTGTATATGCATATGCATGTCCATAAACCAAATAACCAGATTATATTGCATACATCACATACATCAAATAAGCAGTCTAACAATTTTTGAGGCTTGATGCTTTTGTTGGATTAATTCTTTGTATTAGTGTAGTATTAAAGTTTAGCTTAGTTGTGTAGTTTTGTAATAGTACAAGGACTAGAAGTGAAAATAGTTAGTTAGCTCTAACTGTGATAAATAGGTGATTGTATTGTGTATTTTGTAACACTTTCAAATAAGAAATCAGATGATCTTCATGTTCTAATTCTATCAGTTGGTATCAATTCGACTGTCGAATTCTCGGAAGAACTCCAAGTCGACTGTCGCACTCTCGGAAGAACTCCAATTTCGATTGTCGCACTAGATCAATTCGATTCCGGTACTCGAATCGATTGAGTGAAGATCTCCTCCCGACTGGTAGTGACCAATTCGAGTGATCTTGGCAACCAATTCGACTCCCGCACTCGATTCAATGGCGAATCAAGACAGACAGCTGACCTTCAAGGACCCCAGCGATCCGATCGCTTTCAAAATTCCGATTCTCACTCCGACAACCTACACATCTTGGGCGATCAAGATGGAGGCGTTTATGGACGCGCAGGGACTATGGGACGCAATTGAACCCCCCACCCAAGCCGCGGTGGATGTCCGGCTGGGCAAGAAGGCCAAGGCCTTCATTTTCCAGGCCCTGCCGGAGGATGTCCTGATGCAGGTGGCCGCGTTTAAATCGGCCAAGGATATCTGGGATGCTCTCAAGAAGCGCTATGTAGGTGAAGAGAGGGTGAAGCAGGCCAGAATTCAAACTCTTGATCATGAGTTTGAATTGCTGCGCATGGGGGAAGGTGAATCTGTGGATGAATTTGCGGGCAAAATGGGGGAGTTGGTGTCAAAATACAGGGCCCTGGGGACAACAGTTCCGGCTACCAAACAAGTGAGTAGGTTTCTCAAGGCAGCCCCTGATAGGTTCTTGCCCATAGTGGCTGCTATAGAGCAGTTCTCTGACTTGAGCACGATGACCTTTGAAGAACTGGTGGGGAGACTCAAAGCCTATGAGGAGAGACTGAAACCAGTAACCCAGGGAAAGAATTCCACTGGACAATTGCTCTTGACAAAGAGTGAATGGAAAGAAAGATCCAGTGTTGAGAACAAACAGGAGTGTAGTAGACCTGGTGGATCTGGAGATACAAGAAGTAAGGCTAGAGGATCTGGAAAGGTCTTCAAGAAAAGGGGAGGAAGATCACACTCAGAAACTGGTAATAAGGAGATCACCAACAAGAAAGACAAGAAATCCCTGAGGTGTTTTAACTGTGACAAGATTGGTCACTTCTCAAACGAGTGCAGGGCACCAAAAAGGGCCCAACAGGAAGCCCATTTGGCTCAGACTCAAGATGACCATGAATCCACTCTGCTGATGGCAGAGATACCTTTAGATTTGGGTCTGCTAGAAGAACAGCAGGTGTTCCCCAAAACTCTACCACAGGCAGAAGATACATGTTCATGGTATCTAGATAATGGGGCTAGCAACCACATGACAGGTATAAGGACTCATTTCACTGAATTAGATGAAGCTATTAGTGGCAAAGTCAAGTTTGGTGATGGGTCTATTGTTGCAATAAAGGGCAGAGGCTCCATATGCTTCCAGTGTAAAAATGGAGAGCATAGAGTTGTTACAAATGTATTCTATATACCTGTCCTAAAAAGTAATATTCTGAGTCTGGGTCAATTGGATGAATCAGGATGCAAAATTCTAATGAAGGATGGGCATCTATGGATATATGAGAGGGGTGGAAAGACCCTCATGAAAGTGAAGAAGTCACAAAATAGGCTGTATAAGATCACCTTGCAAGTCACCACACCAAGATGTTTGATGACAGCCATGCATGAGCCTGCCTGGACATGGCATTCAAGGCTGGGCCATTTGAGTTTTGATTCAATCAACAAAATGTCAAAACACAATATGGTTAGTGGAATGCCAAAGATAGAAGAGAAGTCCCAGGTGTGTGAAAGCTGCCTAGTTGGGAAGCACAGGAGTCTGTCATTTCCCAATGTAAGTACTTATAGGGCTGCTTCACCACTTGAGTTAGTTCATGCTGATCTTTGTGGTCCTTTGAATCCATCTACTGCAGCTGGGAACAGGTATTTCATGCTCCTAGTGGATGACTACTCTAGATACATGTGGGTCTTTATGCTCAAGTCAAAAGATCAGGCCCCAATGATATTTAAGAGTTTCTAAATCATGTCCAAGGGGAGACACCCTATAAGGTGAGAGCCTTGAGAACAGACAGGGGGGGTGAGTTTACATCCAAAACCTTTGAGCAACTATGCAGTTTGGATGGAATTAGAAGGTATCTAACTGCCCCTTACTCTCCACAGCAGAATGGTGTAGTGGAGAGAAGAAACCAAACAGTAATGGGCATGACTAGATCCATCTTAAAGGCCATGAAGGTTCCATTGGAATTCTGGGCTGAGGCAGTGAGACATGCAGTCTACCTGCTGAATAGAAGCCCTACAAAAGCCTTGAAGAATGTAACACCTTATGAAAAGTTGTTTGAGAGAAAGCCTAAGGTAAAGCACCTAAGGGTATTTGGATGTAAGGCATTTGTAAAGGTACCAAGTCATCAAGTTACCAAGCTAGATGATCGAAGCATTCCTATGGTGCATCTAGGAATAACAAAAGCCTATAGAATGTATAATCTTGTTAATTGCAGAATTGTTGTAAGTAGGGATGTTATATTTGAAGAGGGAAAACCTTGGGATTGGGAAACACTTGATCAGGAGAGGACCACTACTCAAAGTTATGCCAGGTTTGGTCTATCTTTGAACTTCCCTGATCAGGATGAGTCCATCTCAAGTGGGCAGTCACTTGAGCCTGGTGGCCATCAACAAGGTATGAACCAGATGGATAACTTTACAGCACAGTCAGATCAAGAACATGAATTAGGAGATGCAGGGGGTAGTAGTAGTGGTGGAAATCAGGTTGATGATGAAAGTGAAGTGCCTAGGGGGAGTTATGATGATACCCCTCCAAAGGGGTTCACTAGTCTTAATGAGGTGTTCAGCAGGACAGAGGTCCTTGAACAAATCGCATTTGAACCTCCTATTCTTGATGAGTCTGAGTTGTTGCTTATTAAGGAACCAACTAGTTTCGATCAGGCTAAGGGGAGTTCAGATTGGAAGAAAGCCATGCAAGATGAACTTGAAAGTATTGAAAGGAATGGAACTTGGAAGTTGGTTCAGTGCCCGAAGGGGGTGAAACCCATAGGGTTAAAATGGCTCTTCAAACTCAAGAAGGATGCTAAAGGGAAAGTTGTGAGACATAAAGCCCGGTTAGTTGTAAAAGGGTATGTACAAAAATATGGGATTGACTATGAGGAGGTTTTTGCCCCGGTTGCAAGGCTAGAAACAGTGAGGTTCATTCTAGCTGTGGCTGCTGTAAATAGTTGGGAAGTTCATCATTTAGATGTAAAAACAACATTTCTAAATGGTGAATTAAAAGAGGAGGTGTATGTAACCCAACCCGAGGGCTTTGTAAAGCAGGGAAAGGAAGAGTTGGTATATAAACTCATTAAAGCTCTCTATGGGCTTAAACAGGCTCCAAGAGCCTGGAATGAGAAGTTACACAATACTCTAGTCAAATCTGGATTTGAGAGATGTCCACAACAACATGCAGTGTATAAGAAAGCATCTGTCAAAGGATCTGTGATAATAGGAGTGTATGTGGATGATATGGTTGTCACAGGTTCTAGTGTGGAGATGATTGATGAGTTTAAGAAGATAATGCAGTCAAATTTTGAGATGACTGATCTGGGAAAGCTGAACTACTATTTAGGAATAGAAGTGCAGCAATTAGGTGATGGTATATTCTTGAATCAAACGGGGTATGCAAAGAAAATATTGGAAGATGTGAAGATGTGGGATTGCAATTCTGCAAAGATACCAATGGATCCGGGTTTGAAACTTGGTAAAAATGAGGAATGTGATGCAGTTGATGCAACCAAGTATAGAAGGGTGATTGGGTGTTTGAGGTATTTAACTCAAACAAGACCAGATTTGAGCTACTCTGTTGGTATAGTTAGTAGATTCATGGAATCTCCTAGAATAATTCACTGGCAAGCAGTAAAGCATATTCTGAGATACTTGAAGGGGACTGTTGATCATGGTGTGTGGTTTAAAAAAGGTGAAGCTGCTGAATTAGTGGGCTATAGTGACAGCTCTCATGCTCCAACAAAGGCTGATGGGAAAAGCACTACACGGGTAGTGTTTTATTATGGTAATGGGCCAATCAGCTGGGTAAGTCAGAAACAAGAGATAGTAGCTTTATCATCTTGTGAAGCTGAGTTCATTGCAGCCACTGCTGCTGCTCAACAAGCAGTATGGTTGAAGGGTGTTTTGGAGACCCTACTTAATTCTAATATAGGTCCTGTTCTACTTAATGTGGATAATAAATCTGCAATTCAGCTTATGAAGAATCCAGTTTTCCATGGAAGGTCAAAACACATTGATGTTAGGTATCACTACATACGTAGTTGTGTGGAAAGGGATCTTGTAAATGTGAAGCATATTGGTGGTAGTGAGCAGAAGGCAGATATACTTACAAAACCACTTCCTAGACTGAAATTTGTGGAAATGAAGAGGCTGCTTGGTGTGGGAACTATCAAAGAATTAAGGGGGTGAATGTTGGATTAATTCTTTGTATTAGTGTAGTATTAAAGTTTAGCTTAGTTGTGTAGTTTTGTAATAGTACAAGGACTAGAAGTGAAAATAGTTAGTTGGCTCTAACTGTTTAGTTGTGTAGTTTTGTAATAGTACAAGGACTAGAAGTGAAAATAGTTAGTTAGCTCTAACTGTGATAAATAGGTGATTGTATTGTGTATTTTGTAACACTTTCAAATAAGAAATCAGATGATCTTCATGTTCTAATTCTATCAGCTTTTATGATCACGCTTCGCCAGTTGAAGGAGAGCCCATACGCCCAATTGAAAGGAACAAAGCAAAAAAGAGGTCAAAGTTCAAGTTCAAATCCTGCACTTCTGTGGAAGTAACAAATATGGGCTTCTTGTTGGAAGAATTAAACAATTTAACCACCAAAACGAAAAGTTCAAGTTGAAAAGAGAGAAGATGGACATGAAGAAAACGAACAAAAGCGTCAGGACTTCAAAATTCTTGCTCAAACATTGATCTTTAACAAACAAGTACATGACTTCAAAACAAGTACATGGTGGGTTGGGGTTGGGGGGTGTTGCAACAAGTAAAAACAAATCGGTGGAGCGTACATTTAGCAAAACCCTAAAAAGGATAACAATGATCACAAAGATAGACTAACAAAAAATTAGTACAAACAGATAAAAACAAAATAAAAAAAAAGATTAGTCCAATACAAAAGAAGGGTTTCAACGACGAAAATCAATATGTAATATTTTAAGAGGTTGAGATTTTCAAAAGTCTCAAGGAACAAAGCATTGTTAAATGTTCAAAATAAAATGGATGGAATCATGGAACTGATCTGACTTTTAGTCGAAGTAATGTTCTGTCCTTTAAATCATCCCATATCATTTTAAATGTTGCAAGTCTATTAAAGGTCTTTTGTGCTTCGGATGACTGCTTATAGTGGAGAAGGAGCGAAGGGGAATATGATATTATATAAATGGGATGATAATATGATATTATCTGTATGTTAAATTAGTTGGGCCATGGGTCAGATTTGGCTCATGGGTAAGGTAAGCACATTAGCCGCTCTGGTCTCACCCCCGCCCCAATTGGCAGGCCTACCATTTGGAAGACGGGAGTGGATGTCTTTCATGAAATCATCATAAAGGAAACCATGTCAAAGAGACAAAACATAATAAACTCTTAAGTGATCCTTGTTGACAAAATATTTTAGAGTATCTAGTAAAAATGTATACTGTGAAGATGAACATTGTATCAATGACTCTGCTTAAGTGTACAAAACTGTTTTTCTACGTGATAAAAAGCTACCACTGTTGGGTTTTATGAGCCTTTGAGCTTGGTTTCTGGTCGACAAGGAGGAACAAGAAGGGGGGAAATTTTATATAATAATAATAATATATAAAAGAAGGTTTTGCTAAGCAGAGGGTCTCCTTGGGAGCAACCACTCTATTTGTTGAGATAGAGGCGAGGTTTGCCCTCGTCTTACCATTCTATGTGGGAATTGTTAGGTATGTATGTTTGTTTGTTTATTTGACCCGTATTTTTAGTTTCCCAGTCACCAAGTTATTAACCCAAGCTCTTGTCTACTTAAACAAAACGTGTGGACTTGTAATCTTCATACTCAGCATAAAAAAAAAATCCTAACTGTAAGACTCACATCATATCTGAACAAAGTAAATTGTCGTGTTCTAGCTTTTATTTTCTGTTCTGCGTGTATTATTGTTAGTGCATCATGTGTGTGGGCTTCATTGTGCCAGTTGATTCCTAACTACCACATAACTAGAAACCACAACATTAATGCTTAAGACAATGTCATGAGAGCAGCTTTCAAAACACTGGTCTGTTGAGTAAATGCAATGATAAAAGAAAGGCTACTTAGTGTCTATGAGACAAACGATACTCCACTTTTACAACAGATAGATATCATAACGACTAAACAAACAAACAAACAAACAAACATACCCAGTAAGTCCCACTCAAGAGCAGGGTCTGGGAGGGGTAGGTGGCGGCGAGTCTTTCCTCTATCTTGGGAGATAGAGAGACTGCTTCCGAAGAGACCCCCGACTCGGTAACGAAAACCAATAACGGTCGCAATCGCAAACATAAAGTAAGTCAGACAACACACAGGTATAAATCACTTAATGTAACTAATGCCTGACCTGGGGATCTCCATCAAGTTTTTTTCTATATAATAAAGCATCCCATTTTTCAGCTGAATTACGAGCTGGCCGTGTAATGAGTGGCACAGACTTCCCATTTAATGTAACTAATGCCTGCAGCAAACCAGTTTCACTCTCTGCAGCATCTGTAGACAGATATATTACTGGTATATTGGCTCTTTCAACAAGACGATTAATACATTCTGCAGCTTGAGGAATTGGGAAAAAGCAGCTTGGGTTCTTGGCATTGCTGCAATTTATGTGTAAAAGTAGTTAAATAACAGTCATTTGAAATAACCTCGTACGCTGATAGAAAACGTAAACAAATCCCTAGGTTTGTTAACATAATCTTCTTTTAAACATTCAGCAAAAGAGAGCATATACATACCAAAACTTTAGAAAGCCATGGCGCCGAAAGTGAAGTGCGACAAAATTTTGTCCTAAGAAAGTTTGGATGAAGCGTTGGGCGGTTAACAAGATGACACGACTTGGTTCGATCAAAGTCTGACATTTATGAGCAATAGGACCGCCTGGCTGCATGACCCAGTCTTTTTCGACATCAGCAAAGAAAACATCTCCGATGGCAAGAACATCATCATCGGAGGAGAACTTTTGAGTGACCTCGTGTATGGTTCTGAGTGTGGGCTTCTTGACATCCTCTTCAGTCCATACAGTCTTAAGGTCATTCATGGTAACACCTATAGCCTTTAACTTCTTTACATGATCATCGTCTACGTAACAAGGCTGTGGCAAGGAGAAGTAACACAAGACTTTGTCTATGTGCATATGGTTTTTTTTACGTTCAGCAAAGTCTTCAAACGTGACCACAACTTGTCTGCCCAGGCACTTGTTAATGTGATCGATATCGAGCACGCGGTTGAACTCGTAATCAACCTTAGCACTGGGAATAACCAAGACACGGTGGAGTAGAGCGGCAAAGAACATGTGCTTCTCTAAGCAGATCAAGTGGTTGGACATCTGGCCGGAGGTGCAGATGGCGAACAGATACTTGTCGTGCCTGGGCTTCCAGTCGATGGTCCGCCTGGGGGATGATTTGTGGTCTACTTTGGCGCAAGGGGTGGGGGTGGGGGTGAGGGTGGCATTACGTTGGGACCAATCACCCGAGTGATGGGACGACAATAAGGCCTGCTGGATTTTCTTGTTGAGCGAAATCTGATCGATGAGAGCGGATCTGAGATGCTGGAGGGAAGCGGAGGAGTTACGGCTCCAGAGATCGACAAGGCGCGACTGCTGCTGTGCTAGGAGGTTTAAGGCTCGCAGCTGGGACTCACGAATCGCCGTGGTGTCATAAGCGCGTTGAGAAGAGATGTTGGTACGGAACAGGGATTTGAGATCGGTGGCGAAGTAGAGGAGGAGGAGGAGGAAGAGGAGGATGAGAAGGAGGGGGAGAGCGATGGCGAAGCGATACCTTTTGTTGAACAGGAAGAAAGCGCGGGGGCGCGGGCGCTTCTGCTCCTCGATCTGGAAGGTGGAGGAAGAAGAGTTGGCGTTTTCATCATCGATCAAACGCCGGCTGTCTTCTTCGTCGTCAGAAGCTTCTCTCTCCATTATCGCCCTAACACCACACACACACTGATATTGATATAGCTGTGCTATGCTATGCTATGCTTTGCTTTGCTGGTGGCGGTGGCAGTCACAATGGCAATGGCAATGATAATGGATTAACCGTTAACGGAGATGGTGAGATCTAATCTCTAGAGCTTCAATTTAATTGATGATACACATCATCATTATTACTCCTACCAGAAGAGAAAGGGTGTAAATTAAGAAAAGATTTTGGTTGTTCCGCCATCGAAACGCCCAATTCTCTTTTTATTTATGGCGAAATTATAACAGCTAAAAAAGAGGTTGTTTTATTATAAAAAGTAAATTTTACGGTTGGTACATCCAGATTCATCTAAAATTTAGATTTGGTTACTCTTCTTTTAACTAGTTCATTTACCCATCACGCGTTGCGACGGGGCAGCATGCGACGTGGTAAAATATTTATTATAATCGACTCAACTCATTGTCAAAATATTACGTCAATGATGCCTATTTATTTGACCCGACTCATTTCAAACATAATTTATATTGAAACGTATACCAGCGCGAAACGTGCATAAAAATCCGATTTTAGAAACGTAATTTCATAGCAAGGCTCGTGTGCTACGGCGAGTAGTATGATTTAGCGAAACTTTCCGACGTGTATGTGTTCTACGCTTCGTGCAACTTAATAATTATAAAAAGTAATTTAAATGAAATAAATATTAAAAATAATAGGAAAAAAAGATACTTTAAATGAAAATGATGTAAGAAGCATTAAAAAATACAAAAAAAGATTAAAAAAGAAAAGAAAAAAACAACGCAGTGCAGAGTTTAAACCCATAACCTGCATCTAACTTTAGATCTAAGGGATTGAGTTTTGCCACTCCATCAAACTAACATTTGTGATTTAAGTTAAAGGATAATTTATTTATTAAGATCCTGCATTGGGAAAAAACAAAAACAAAATAAAAAAAGTTTCCACACGTAGCAGGCCGTAGGAATCCAACCGACCTTTGCTTTTAAATAGTAATATAATTTCCCTTTTGTTAGTCTAAAACCCTAAGTCTTATTAAATCAATATGTTATTAAAATGGAATATATTATTTTTTCATTTTCAAAACATTTATTTTAGAGTTAATTACATAAATGGTCTCTATGATAAGATCATATTATAAGTTTAGTATTTAATTTTAAGAAGTTACATTCTTTGTCGTCAATGTTCTTTAAAACCATAACTCGAGTGTCCATAGAGTTGGTGCACATCAAACAAAAAAAGATAAAATTAATTAATTAACAAATAAATTAATTAAAAGACCATAATACACCATTTATCTATCTGTTAATCCTATCATCGATTAATTAACAAATAAATTAATTAAAAGACCAGAATACACCCTTTATCTATATGTTAATCCTATAATCGACCACCAGTTCCCCATCGTTGAACTCACTCGGGTCTTCTTTTTCATTCACCCCTTCTTTGACGATCACAGTGTCACACCCCAACCTTGACGGCGGAAACGTCGAGGTGTGAGAGTTAAGATTGTCCACAGCCACATAACGCTATTATTAGTTCCAAATATATTAATCAAGATTCAATTGTAACAATACAAGTAAATGTTCAAACAAAGATACATCCAGAATACAAGTATAAAAATATCCAGATCATTCGTTTATTTCTCTAAGTCCAATCCTAAGTGTGATAAGTTTCAAAGAGTAGAACACAATCTTGGGTTATTCCTGAAACATGTTAAAAATAAAAGGTCAACATAAAAATGTTGGTGAGTATTCCATATTTTTCAATACATAAGTATATAAAAGATGGCAATTCAAGTCATAAGTTAGTGAATAAAGTGATTAGGGATGTTATGAACAATGCAACAATCAAACCTCGACAAAGTTTACAAGTCTTATACATTAAAAGTATATATGATCAGCTAAGTGTATTTGGTTCCCTAGTGCACAAGCATACGGCTCCTAGGAGTCGGCAATACATCGACTTTAGCACCAAATAGGTTGTCTGTCCCATAGTTCTATGACTTCGCTGGGCTAGCAATAGTTAATGATTGTACATATAATGCCATAACATGGTAACCACAAAAGTTCAACTAACCACAACTTTAAATAAATTGCCATAAAGTTTACAAGTCTCGAATAAGTTTACAAGTGCAATAATATAAGTTAACATGTTTCACCCCAAAGTGTGAAAATAAGAAAAAGGGGTATGGAAATACTCACATGATCAACAAGTATAAGAATGATGATTATTAAGAATATAAATAAACGTTCCAACGCAATCCCTTACAAGGTACCTAAGAATATATATATTTACAAGGTTTAAGTTCAATAATAAGTTTGACGAATTAACGAGGACTAGGGGTTCAAGTAGAGTTTGGGGATTTTTGTGGTACTCTAAATAATGTAACAAACAATTATGTAATTTATGTAAATTATTGTAAAGAAGATAATATTAAATCATCCATAATAGTTAGTAAAATTTAAATATAAAATTTGAATAATATTTGAAATACTTATGATTTTAACGATAATAATTTAAAGGTAATATTTGGCCCAATAATAATTTATTAATTTATTATTTAAAATCTATTTTAATAGAAATGACCCAATAATAACCTTTGTTAATATGTTTTATTAAAAGATATTTAATTATTTAAATTTAGAAAAATTTACAGAAAATAATTCGATGTCTAAAAATATTTAAAGTTTATAAAACTATTTTTTATAATTATTAAACTCAAAGAAATTTGATACATTTTATGTAAGATCATATATATAAAAGTATGACATTTATACAATTTGTATGTATCTCTATAGAAAGATTAAATAAAGTTTAGTAACCAAAACTTAAAATAAGGATTTGAAAACAACGGTTGAAATAATAATATTTATGGGACAAAGTATTATCTAATGTCTACTTTTTATAAAAATAAACTATTTATATTTCTTTTTAGAAGATTTAATAAAATATATAAATATTTCTCTTTAAGTAGACAATTTACAAAAAATGTTCAAATGTTTTTTTAAAATGATCAAAGTTTACAAAATGGCCTTTTGTAATTTTTATAAATTTTTAGTATTTATATTAAGGGCCAAAAAAACCCCAAAAAATTTGGTTGAGGTTGCCCGGGTTCGAACCCGGGACCTCCTGGTCGAAGGGGAAACGTCTTACCAAATGAACCAGGTCCGAAGCCGTGATTGTCATTGGTTTTAATATCTTATAAACATAATCAGAGAAAAACCCCCAAAACCACATAAACCCTAGAATCAACTTGATCCAATCGAACACCAAATCGATGTTAATAACCAAATTAATGTTGGGGCTTTTATTCCCCAGATGAAAACGAGTATGGTTGTGGGTTTAACTTACTTGGATTTGTGTCAACTTGATGATAAAGGATGAAACAAGTCCGCGGTTGACTTGAGAAACCAATTTGAAAGATTTAGAGGTTGATAATACAAGTTGATGAGTGGAGAAGCTTCGAAAGACAATAAGGATCAATAGCCCTCTATCAATTGCAGTAAAGGACTTTCGGAGTGTGGACTTCGACAGAGTTACAGGTCGCGGTAATAGTGATGCTCGGTTGTGATGTGTTCGTGTGTTTCAGAAGAAATTATGTTGCTTAACATCTTAATAATCGTTAGATGAATGATTACTTTCAGTTAATTAGATTTTTATTAAGTTTTAATGACCCAATGACTCTAGGATTGAAAAGCTTCGGTTATGCTCTCGAATGAATGGTAACCGACACTTTAATTTCGATTCATTGATGTCATTAAGTTCGAAACGGGTTCAGGCACGTAATGGGACCAATTTGGAGCAAAACGGCTGAGTTTTGAGGCGGCTTTGGATTCGCCGGAGTCGCGGCCGGAGTGGCCTGACTCCTGGCCGGAAATGCGGGGTTGAACAAAGGGGGGGGGGTTGGTTTCTGTTATTTACACAAGTGGTCCTTGTGATTTATTCCTTAACATTTCATGCACAAACTTTAATATTTTAAATTTTCAAAATTTACATAATTACCCCCTGGACTTAATTATACTTAGGTTTATTATATTTTCCAAGTTGTTATTATTATTATTATTATTATTATTATTATTATTATTATTATTATTATTATGATTATCATTGTCATTAATATTATTATTGTTAATATTATTATTATTATAATAATATTTATTATTATTTTATTTAAGATCATAATAAATAAACATTATAACACTTATAATATTATTATTATTCATTATTAAATTAATTTGTTAATCACCAAATTAATTATTATGTATAACAAACCTCAAAGT
The DNA here is from genome assembly GCA_024085815.1 of Flaveria linearis. Taxonomy (NCBI): domain Eukaryota; kingdom Viridiplantae; phylum Streptophyta; class Magnoliopsida; order Asterales; family Asteraceae; genus Flaveria; species Flaveria linearis. The sequence continues at coordinate 216,752 of CM044002.1, forward strand.
TTCAAATTGGCATAAAAAGTCCTTTTATAAACTTAACGAAGTTAACCTTTTAATTAACAAAAATACGAGATGTTACAGTCTCCCCAACTTAAAAGAATTTCGTCCCGAAATTAAGAATGAACTTAAATGAATAAAGAAATTATAATGAAAGATAAGTGTATAACGGACAGTGTTTGACGTTCGACTTCAAATGAGATGTTTCACTTTATGGAATCTTACAAGTCTCTTGACATAATGCATGTCAATTTGAACTCTTCCAGTGAAATGTGAGATGTTTTGAGATGAACTGTTGAAAAACGATGATGAGTTACCGTGGTATGTTAGACTTATAAGCCACAACTTCTAGAATGTAGTTTCGTGATAAAGTGATGTCTTGAAAAAAAAAGACCAACAATGATAAGAAAGGTTAACCGTCGGGATTTAATAATCCCAAACGTCACTATATAAAACGATCTTAACGCATATCTTGTAAATATGTATTTCTCCTTTGACTAACCATCGGTCTAAGGATAATACGATATGCGAAGATTTTGGAATAAGTTCACGACGATGGTTTGGAACATTGCTAAATACAAGAAGATGAATCGATCTTCAAAATTAACGATCGATGTTTAACGACATACCACGGTATATGACTATTTGAGATAGATACAAGTCAATTTCTCAACTCATTATCTCACATGAGTCAATATGAGATTAGTCAATCGGTATATGATGCACCAATTGTCATCAAGACGTCTAAGATACGAGGCACTTAATGAATGAAAAGTTAAACAGGAGATTCACGGGAACACGGAGGTTAGGTCTTGTCATATGTGAAGGTAAGACACTTGGACACATACCAAGTTACGTCTTTTCCTTTATGTCAAACCCATGACTATAAGTTACGAAGGTTTATGAACCTCCACGTCACAATATAAGTAATAACGAGTCTCATCGATCGAAATCAAATAGAGTTTTAAAGATTTCCAAGGTTAAGGATTTAAAATCGTTTCAAGTAATGACGCAAACAATAAGAAAGGTATTTGTAAACGTGTTTTGCAAGGTATCAATCTCTAAGTACAGTTTACATATGCAGTTCAACAAAAGCTCAATCGAGGACATTCATGTGACTAGAAAGGCATGAATACCAGTTAATAATGTTTTTAGCAGAAAGATTGTTTAGGAAGGCTACCATCGCGCAATCAGGTTTTGATGATAACTCAAAATGAAAGTCGATGAATAAGGAATAAATGGTTCCATATAGCTAGATCAAATCAAATCAAAAGGATAAAGGGAAACGAAATCGATTTAAGAATTTTTAAATGCTCCAAGCTCGAAAATAAAATTAGCCTAGAGCGATTAGGTCTCCTTTCAAGTTCAGAGATCATGCTTTGGCTTGATAGGTCGAAACACTAACATTGTTTCACCCTTCAAGTTACTACACGCTTCTCGCCACTTGATTACAACCTTGGTAAGTTGAAGATCAAGAAATGAGAATAGTCATCAAGGTGTGGTTTTCACTCCTAACTTGATGGTGTATTCCCAAGGTATGACCTCTAACTTACCAATCAAAATCTCGATCCCAACTCATTATTGAGGATCCACAGAAATAAGACGAGTTAACTCACCATTAAGGTAAGGGACGTCTCCCCTATCTTAACGATGTAGTTTTACAAAAACAAAATATATTAGGATGAACTTCTTCATCAAAATCCAGAATTCACTCCTACTTTGATGAGGTCGTTTCATTTGAGAAAATACAATACATAAGAATGAAATTATCATCAAGGTATAGAATTCACGCCTATCTTGATGATTGAATTTCATAATAACAAGAAAACAATCAGAAATTGACAATTGTCACCAAAGTACGGGTTTCAATCCTATTTTGGTGATATCATGTCATTTGTGAAATGCCATTTCAAAGAAAATAATTGAAGTCAATCCTCAAGATAAGGAAATCACCCTATTCCAAAGGATGAAATTTCATAAAACACACGATTGAAAACCATTTATCGAACGAATAGAGAACCATCAAAGTAAGGGAATCACCCCTGTTTTGATGAGTTAGAATCATTTAAGAGATACGAATGTTCTTAGTCATAGGTTGACTTACAAACTCTTGCATCTCCCACGATGCAAACGGTACGAAGTTTGACATAACAACGAAAAGAAAAAAAATATCAATTAGAAATTCAGAAAATTTCAAGTTAAATCAATGTAACAAAAGAGAATCATTCTTACAAGCTTAAGATCAAGGTTCGAGATGACAGAATTTGTTATGGTGTTCTAATCTTGTATGGTTTAAATCGGAAAAAAAAATCAAGGACAGAAATTATTCAACACCACAATGAGATGTGAACATTTGATTCACAATCGAAAGGAAATGCATGGACTTCTCAAATTATGTGGTCAACCATAACCTTATTAAAGACACGTGTACTTATAAGTGGTAACAAAGTTATAATTAGTTTATTCGATCATTGAGGTGAGTGACCACTTATAATATTTAACAAAATTAACATTCAATTAGCAAAGTATCCCGAGATGTAGGAATTCCACCTACAACATTGAATGTCTTTAGTTATGGGACACACCCTTAGGAAGATTTGAAAACCATAAGTAACGATTTAAAGTTTTAAAGATCATTCGGTTTAGATTCCCAATATCTTTGGGTATAACAAGAGTCATGTACACGTTGATCAAGGTATAGAAATAGCTACATGAAACGCCTAACGTGTAACGACGTTTAAACGTAGGAGTTGAAAGGTAAGACGATTTCAATATCACAGGAACATTATGTATGATAAGAATGAGAAGAAACCAGTTCAAGGAATCAAAGATTTTTAAGATACAAAGAGGATGGTTCCATTTAGTAATGCATTACCATTTGGAATCGTTGACACGTCAAGGTAAATTGACCCACTTGCCTTAGAGACTTGTGTATGTTGACCATAGTTTATCACTCATCCCAGAAATCCCCAGGTAAGCATAACTGGTCTCGCAATGAGATTTATACGATATGATTGCCTTAGCCCGAAGACCTTTTGCCAGGAAATCCAGAATACAGGTGTCTATGTGTCACACAAGTTTCTTTGGTTCATAGAATCAAAACCTTGATGAGATTTTTATAGATTAGACATAGAGTCTAAGGAATTAATCCCACAATGATAAGTGTAGATTCCACATGTCGTTGAGAATAGGTTTAGAAAGTTCATTTGTCGGGGAGAGTCAAAGAGTCAAAAGGGAGACAAGTAACTAAGTTTTAAGCATACATAAGGCAATCCTATGCTAAGGCATCAAGTTGCACAAAAGGCATAGCATTATGTAGCATTCAAACAATATGTAAGCATAAAAGTATAAGGATCTTTCTATGAGGTTCATGCAACTATAGTCTAGGTCACCATTTCTAATAACCTAAATCCCTATAGTTATGGGCTCTGATACCAATCTGTCACACCCCAACCTTGACGGCGGAAACGTCGAGGTGTGAGAGTTAAGATTGTCCACAGCCACATAACGCTATTATTAGTTCCAAATATATTAATCAAGATTCAATTGTAACAATACAAGTAAATGTTCAAACAAAGATACATCCAGAATACAAGTATAAAAATATCCAGATCATTCGTTTATTTCTCTAAGTCCAATCCTAAGTGTGATAAGTTTCAAAGAGTAGAACACAATCTTGGGTTATTCCTGAAACATGTTAAAAATAAAAGGTCAACATAAAAATGTTGGTGAGTATTCCATATTTTTCAATACATAAGTATATAAAAGATGGCAATTCAAGTCATAAGTTAGTGAATAAAGTGATTAGGGATGTTATGAACAATGCAACAATCAAACCTCGACAAAGTTTACAAGTCTTATACATTAAAAGTATATATGATCAGCTAAGTGTATTTGGTTCCCTAGTGCACAAGCATACGGCTCCTAGGAGTCGGCAATACATCGACTTTAGCACCAAATAGGTTGTCTGTCCCATAGTTCTATGACTTCGCTGGGCTAGCAATAGTTAATGATTGTACATATAATGCCATAACATGGTAACCACAAAAGTTCAACTAACCACAACTTTAAATAAATTGCCATAAAGTTTACAAGTCTCGAATAAGTTTACAAGTGCAATAATATAAGTTAACATGTTTCACCCCAAAGTGTGAAAATAAGAAAAAGGGGTATGGAAATACTCACATGATCAACAAGTATAAGAATGATGATTATTAAGAATATAAATAAACGTTCCAACGCAATCCCTTACAAGGTACCTAAGAATATATATATTTACAAGGTTTAAGTTCAATAATAAGTTTGACGAATTAACGAGGACTAGGGGTTCAAGTAGAGTTTGGGGATTTTTGTGGTACTCTAAATAATGTAACAAACAATTATGTAATTTATGTAAATTATTGTAAAGAAGATAATATTAAATCATCCATAATAGTTAGTAAAATTTAAATATAAAATTTGAATAATATTTGAAATACTTATGATTTTAACGATAATAATTTAAAGGTAATATTTGGCCCAATAATAATTTATTAATTTATTATTTAAAATCTATTTTAATAGAAATGACCCAAGAATAACCTTTGTTAATATGTTTTATTAAAAGATATTTAATTATTTAAATTTAGAAAAATTTACAGAAAATAATTCGATGTCTAAAAATATTTAAAGTTTATAAAACTATTTTTATAATTATTAAACTCAAAGAAATTTGATACATTTTATGTAAGATCATATATATAAAAGTATGACATTTATACAATTTGTATGTATCTCTATAGAAAGATTAAATAAAGTTTAGTAACCAAAACTTAAAATAAGGATTTGAAAACAACGGTTGAAATAATAATATTTATGGGACAAAGTATTATCTAATGTCTACTTTTTATAAAAATAAACTATTTATATTTCTTTTTAGAAGATTTAATAAAATATATAAATATTTCTCTTTAAGTAGACAATTTACAAAAAATGTTCAAATGTTTTTTTAAAATGATCAAAGTTTACAAAATGGCCTTTTGTAATTTTTATAAATTTTTAGTATTTATATTAAGGGCCAAAAAAACCCCAAAAAATTTGGTTGAGGTTGCCCGGGTTCGAACCCGGGACCTCCTGGTCGAAGGGGAAACGTCTTACCAAATGAACCAGGGCCGAAGCCGTGATTGTCATTGGTTTTAATATCTTATAAACATAATCAGAGAAAAACCCCCAAAACCACATAAACCCTAGAATCAACTTGATCCAATCGAACACCAAATCGATGTTAATAACCAAATTAATGTTGGGGCTTTTATTCCCCAGATGAAAACGAGTATGGTTGTGGGTTTAACTTACTTGGATTTGTGTCAACTTGATGATAAAGGATGAAACAAGTCCGCGGTTGACTTGAGAAACCAATTTGAAAGATTTAGAGGTTGATAATACAAGTTGATGAGTGGAGAAGCTTCGAAAGACAATAAGGATCAATAGCCCTCTATCAATTGCAGTAAAGGACTTTCGGAGTGTGGACTTCGACAGAGTTACAGGTCGCGGTAATAGTGATGCTCGGTTGTGATGTGTTCGTGTGTTTCAGAAGAAATTATGTTGCTTAACATCTTAATAATCGTTAGATGAATGATTACTTTCAGTTAATTAGATTTTTATTAAGTTTTAATGACCCAATGACTCTAGGATTGAAAAGCTTCGGTTATGCTCTCGAATGAATGGTAACCGACACTTTAATTTCGATTCATTGATGTCATTAAGTTCGAAACGGGTTCAGGCACGTAATGGGACCAATTTGGAGCAAAACGGCTGAGTTTTGAGGCGGCTTTGGATTCGCCGGAGTCGCGGCCGGAGTGGCCTGACTCCTGGCCGGAAATGCGGGGTTGAACAAAGGGGGGGGGGGGTTGGTTTCTGTTATTTACACAAGTGGTCCTTGTGATTTATTCCTTAACATTTCATGCACAAACTTTAATATTTTAAATTTTCAAAATTTACATAATTACCCCCTGGACTTAATTATACTTAGGTTTATTATATTTTCCAAGTTGTTATTATTATTATTATTATTATTATTATTATTATTATTATTATTATGATTATCATTGTCATTAATATTATTATTGTTAATATTATTATTATTATAATAATATTTATTATTATTTTATTTAAGATCATAATAAATAAACATTATAACACTTATAATATTATTATTATTCATTATTAAATTAATTTGTTAATCACCAAATTAATTATTATGTATAACAAACCTCAAAGTTTCAAATTGGCATAAAAAGTCCTTTTATAAACTTAACGAAGTTAACCTTTTAATTAACAAAAATACGAGATGTTACAGTCTCCCCAACTTAAAAGAATTTCGTCCCGAAATTAAGAATGAACTTAAATGAATAAAGAAATTATAATGAAAGATAAGTGTATAACGGACAGTGTTTGACGTTCGACTTCAAATGAGATGTTTCACTTTATGGAATCTTACAAGTCTCTTGACATAATGCATGTCAATTTGAACTCTTCCAGTAAAATGTGAGATGTTTTGAGATGAACTGTTGAAAAACGATGATGAGTTACCGTGGTATGTTAGACTTATAAGCCACAACTTCTAGAATGTAGTTTCGTGATAAAGTGATGTCTTGAAAAAAAAAGACCAACAATGATAAGAAAGGTTAACCGTCGGGATTTAATAATCCCAAACGTCACTATATAAAACGATCTTAACGCATATCTTGTAAATATGTATTTCTCCTTTGACTAACCATCGGTCTAAGGATAATACGATATGCGAAGATTTTGGAATAAGTTCACGACGATGGTTTGGAACATTGCTAAATACAAGAAGATGAATCGATCTTCAAAATTAACGATCGATGTTTAACGACATACCACGGTATATGACTATTTGAGATAGATACAAGTCAATTTCTCAACTCATTATCTCACATGAGTCAATATGAGATTAGTCAATCGGTATATGATGCACCAATTGTCATCAAGACGTCTAAGATACGAGGCACTTAATGAATGAAAAGTTAAACAGGAGATTCACGGGAACACGGAGGTTAGGTCTTGTCATATGTGAAGGTAAGACACTTGGACACATACCAAGTTACGTCTTTTCCTTTATGTCAAACCCATGACTATAAGTTACGAAGGTTTATGAACCTCCACGTCACAATATAAGTAATAACGAGTCTCATCGATCGAAATCAAATAGAGTTTTAAAGATTTCCAAGGTTAAGGATTTAAAATCGTTTCAAGTAATGACGCAAACAATAAGAAAGGTATTTGTAAACGTGTTTTGCAAGGTATCAATCTCTAAGTACAGTTTACATATGCAGTTCAACAAAAGCTCAATCGAGGACATTCATGTGACTAGAAAGGCATGAATACCAGTTAATAATGTTTTTAGCAGAAAGATTGTTTAGGAAGGCTACCATCGCGCAATCAGGTTTTGATGATAACTCAAAATGAAAGTCGATGAATAAGGAATAAATGGTTCCATATAGCTAGATCAAATCAAATCAAAAGGATAAAGGGAAACGAAATCGATTTAAGAATTTTTAAATGCTCCAAGCTCGAAAATAAAATTAGCCTAGAGCGATTAGGTCTCCTTTCAAGTTCAGAGATCATGCTTTGGCTTGATAGGTCGAAACACTAACATTGTTTCACCCTTCAAGTTACTACACGCTTCTCGCCACTTGATTACAACCTTGGTAAGTTGAAGATCAAGAAATGAGAATAGTCATCAAGGTGTGGTTTTCACTCCTAACTTGATGGTGTATTCCCAAGGTATGACCTCTAACTTACCAATCAAAATCTCGATCCCAACTCATTATTGAGGATCCACAGAAATAAGACGAGTTAACTCACCATTAAGGTAAGGGACGTCTCCCCTATCTTAACGATGTAGTTTTACAAAAACAAAATATATTAGGATGAACTTCTTCATCAAAATCCAGAATTCACTCCTACTTTGATGAGGTCGTTTCATTTGAGAAAATACAATACATAAGAATGAAATTATCATCAAGGTATAGAATTCACGCCTATCTTGATGATTGAATTTCATAATAACAAGAAAACAATCAGAAATTGACAATTGTCACCAAAGTACGGGTTTCAATCCTATTTTGGTGATATCATGTCATTTGTGAAATGCCATTTCAAAGAAAATAATTGAAGTCAATCCTCAAGATAAGGAAATCACCCTATTCCAAAGGATGAAATTTCATAAAACACACGATTGAAAACCATTTATCGAACGAATAGAGAACCATCAAAGTAAGGGAATCACCCCTGTTTTGATGAGTTAGAATCATTTAAGAGATACGAATGTTCTTAGTCATAGGTTGACTTACAAACTCTTGCATCTCCCACGATGCAAACGGTACGAAGTTTGACATAACAACGAAAAGAAAAAAAATATCAATTAGAAATTCAGAAAATTTCAAGTTAAATCAATGTAACAAAAGAGAATCATTCTTACAAGCTTAAGATCAAGGTTCGAGATGACAGAATTTGTTATGGTGTTCTAATCTTGTATGGTTTAAATCGGAAAAACGAAATCAAGGACAGAAATTATTCAACACCACAATGAGATGTGAACATTTGATTCACAATCGAAAGGAAATGCATGGACTTCTCAAATTATGTGGTCAACCATAACCTTATTAAAGACACGTGTACTTATAAGTGGTAACAAAGTTATAATTAGTTTATTCGATCATTGAGGTGAGTGACCACTTATAATATTTAACAAAATTAACATTCAATTAGCAAAGTATCCCGAGATGTAGGAATTCCACCTACAACATTGAATGTCTTTAGTTATGGGACACACCCTTAGGAAGATTTGAAAACCATAAGTAACGATTTAAAGTTTTAAAGATCATTCGGTTTAGATTCCCAATATCTTTGGGTATAACAAGAGTCATGTACACGTTGATCAAGGTATAGAAATAGCTACATGAAACGCCTAACGTGTAACGACGTTTAAACGTAGGAGTTGAAAGGTAAGACGATTTCAATATCACAGGAACATTATGTATGATAAGAATGAGAAGAAACCAGTTCAAGGAATCAAAGATTTTTAAGATACAAAGAGGATGGTTCCATTTAGTAATGCATTACCATTTGGAATCGTTGACACGTCAAGGTAAATTGACCCACTTGCCTTAGAGACTTGTGTATGTTGACCATAGTTTATCACTCATCCCAGAAATCCCCAGGTAAGCATAACTGGTCTCGCAATGAGATTTATACGATATGATTGCCTTAGCCCGAAGACCTTTTGCCAGGAAATCCAGAATACAGGTGTCTATGTGTCACACAAGTTTCTTTGGTTCATAGAATCAAAACCTTGATGAGATTTTTATAGATTAGACATAGAGTCTAAGGAATTAATCCCACAATGATAAGTGTAGATTCCACATGTCGTTGAGAATAGGTTTAGAAAGTTCATTTGTCGGGGAGAGTCAAAGAGTCAAAAGGGAGACAAGTAACTAAGTTTTAAGCATACATAAGGCAATCCTATGCTAAGGCATCAAGTTGCACAAAAGGCATAGCATTATGTAGCATTCAAACAATATGTAAGCATAAAAGTATAAGGATCTTTCTATGAGGTTCATGCAACTATAGTCTAGGTCACCATTTCTAATAACCTAAATCCCTATAGTTATGGGCTCTGATACCAATCTGTCACACCCCAACCTTGACGGCGGAAACGTCGAGGTGTGAGAGTTAAGATTGTCCACAGCCACATAACGCTATTATTAGTTCCAAATATATTAATCAAGATTCAATTGTAACAATACAAGTAAATGTTCAAACAAAGATACATCCAGAATACAAGTATAAAAATATCCAGATCATTCGTTTATTTCTCTAAGTCCAATCCTAAGTGTGATAAGTTTCAAAGAGTAGAACACAATCTTGGGTTATTCCTGAAACATGTTAAAAATAAAAGGTCAACATAAAAATGTTGGTGAGTATTCCATATTTTTCAATACATAAGTATATAAAAGATGGCAATTCAAGTCATAAGTTAGTGAATAAAGTGATTAGGGATGTTATGAACAATGCAACAATCAAACCTCGACAAAGTTTACAAGTCTTATACATTAAAAGTATATATGATCAGCTAAGTGTATTTGGTTCCCTAGTGCACAAGCATACGGCTCCTAGGAGTCGGCAATACATCGACTTTAGCACCAAATAGGTTGTCTGTCCCATAGTTCTATGACTTCGCTGGGCTAGCAATAGTTAATGATTGTACATATAATGCCATAACATGGTAACCACAAAAGTTCAACTAACCACAACTTTAAATAAATTGCCATAAAGTTTACAAGTCTCGAATAAGTTTACAAGTGCAATAATATAAGTTAACATGTTTCACCCCAAAGTGTGAAAATAAGAAAAAGGGGTATGGAAATACTCACATGATCAACAAGTATAAGAATGATGATTATTAAGAATATAAATAAACGTTCCAACGCAATCCCTTACAAGGTACCTAAGAATATATATATTTACAAGGTTTAAGTTCAATAATAAGTTTGACGAATTAACGAGGACTAGGGGTTCAAGTAGAGTTTGGGGATTTTTGTGGTACTCTAAATAATGTAACAAACAATTATGTAATTTATGTAAATTATTGTAAAGAAGATAATATTAAATCATCCATAATAGTTAGTAAAATTTAAATATAAAATTTGAATAATATTTGAAATACTTATGATTTTAACGATAATAATTTAAAGGTAATATTTGGCCCAATAATAATTTATTAATTTATTATTTAAAATCTATTTTAATAGAAATGACCCAATAATAACCTTTGTTAATATGTTTTATTAAAAGATATTTAATTATTTAAATTTAGAAAAATTTACAGAAAATAATTCGATGTCTAAAAATATTTAAAGTTTATAAAACTATTTTTTATAATTATTAAACTCAAAGAAATTTGATACATTTTATGTAAGATCATATATATAAAAGTATGACATTTATACAATTTGTATGTATCTCTATAGAAAGATTAAATAAAGTTTAGTAACCAAAACTTAAAATAAGGATTTGAAAACAACGGTTGAAATAATAATATTTATGGGACAAAGTATTATCTAATGTCTACTTTTTATAAAAATAAACTATTTATATTTCTTTTTAGAAGATTTAATAAAATATATAAATATTTCTCTTTAAGTAGACAATTTACAAAAAATGTTCAAATGTTTTTTTAAAATGATCAAAGTTTACAAAATGGCCTTTGTAATTTTTATAAATTTTTAGTATTTATATTAAGGGCCAAAAAAACCCCAAAAAATTTGGTTGAGGTTGCCCGGGTTCGAACCCGGGACCTCCTGGTCGAAGGGGAAACGTCTTACCAAATGAACCAGGGCCGAAGCCGTGATTGTCATTGGTTTTAATATCTTATAAACATAATCAGAGAAAAACCCCCAAAACCACATAAACCCTAGAATCAACTTGATCCAATCGAACACCAAATCGATGTTAATAACCAAATTAATGTTGGGGCTTTTATTCCCCAGATGAAAACGAGTATGGTTGTGGGTTTAACTTACTTGGATTTGTGTCAACTTGATGATAAAGGATGAAACAAGTCCGCGGTTGACTTGAGAAACCAATTTGAAAGATTTAGAGGTTGATAATACAAGTTGATGAGTGGAGAAGCTTCGAAAGACAATAAGGATCAATAGCCCTCTATCAATTGCAGTAAAGGACTTTCGGAGTGTGGACTTCGACAGAGTTACAGGTCGCGGTAATAGTGATGCTCGGTTGTGATGTGTTCGTGTGTTTCAGAAGAAATTATGTTGCTTAACATCTTAATAATCGTTAGATGAATGATTACTTTCAGTTAATTAGATTTTTATTAAGTTTTAATGACCCAATGACTCTAGGATTGAAAAGCTTCGGTTATGCTTTTGAATGAATGGTAACCGACACTTTAATTTCGATTCATTGATGTCATTAAGTTCGAAACGGGTTCAGGCACGTAATGGGACCAATTTGGAGCAAAACGGCTGAGTTTTGAGGCGGCTTTGGATTCGCCGGAGTCGCGGCCGGAGTGGCCTGACTCCTGGCCGGAAATGCGGGGTTGAACAAAGGGGGGGGGGTTGGTTTCTGTTATTTACACAAGTGGTCCTTGTGATTTATTCCTTAACATTTCATGCACAAACTTTAATATTTTAAATTTTCAAAATTTACATAATTACCCCCTGGACTTAATTATACTTAGGTTTATTATATTTTCCAAGTTGTTATTATTATTATTATTATTATTATTATTATTATTATTATTATTATTATTATGATTATCATTGTCATTAATATTATTATTGTTAATATTATTATTATTATAATAATATTTATTATTATTTTATTTAAGATCATAATAAATAAACATTATAACACTTATAATATTATTATTATTCATTATTAAATTAATTTGTTAATCACCAAATTAATTATTATGTATAACAAACCTCAAAGTTTCAAATTGGCATAAAAAGTCCTTTTATAAACTTAACGAAGTTAACCTTTTAATTAACAAAAATACGAGATGTTACACACAGCCCTAGCAAATTTTGACGGAATCCACCACACCATCGCCAGCAAAAGCCCTTTACTACTTAGAAGGGCTTTATTGTTCGTTTGCCTGAACATGTTCATCTTCAAACTTCAACCACCCCAAATTAAACAAAGATTTTGATTCTTTTAGTGAGCCGAGAGTAATTGTTCAATGGGGTACGGAGTCATCGTAACCTTTGTGGTGATACATTTGAACAACACAACCACCATCGATTATAATCGAACACCACCACTATTGACTTGAGGTTTTCTCCACAAGGAAGAAGACGAGATGGTCACTAATAAGAGAGCTTATTTAGCGTTTAACCATTCCCTTGCTTCTTCTCTTTCATCAAGGTTTAATTCAGTTAGTGTTCCCTTCTCATCATCTTCCTAAGAAAACTCCTAAAAGTTTGTGTAACTTTAGCCAAAATAAAAAAAATGTTGCTACAGAAAATGGAGGAGAACAAGGAGTGACTAGTTCAGTCTAGTGGATCACTTGTGGAGAAGTTGGTATGTGTAGAGGAATTATAATAAAATGATCAATAACTTGGAAAACTTAAGAGTCGCATGTTTGTTTTCAGATTGAAACTATTTGGGTTCACACCAAATGTTCAATCGGATAAAACTTAAGTTCAGAATTCGAAGTATGAATTCGTGTGTGTTTCAAGAACGTGAACCATAAGAGAAGAAGAAGAAGAAGAAGAGAAACCAATCTTGTACAAATTTGAAATATTTCAGGGATGGGGAAACTGCCTTTGGTAGTTTTTCTCATGTAAATTTACACTTTGTATCCTCTAATTTCACATGTGAAATTTTAGGAAAAAACAAATTCTAGTGCATTTTTATAAAGCAATGTTTACCAAAATATTAGAGCTCGACCCCATCCAGAGGCTCTGCCCCTTGAACCCCACCAGGGGCTGCCGCCCCTTGGACCCCGCTCCCTGGGACGTTACCCCCGGACCATCGTTGCTTAGGGGTTTCACCCCTAAGAAGGTTTTCAATATCGAAGATCATAATAAACTCAAGCACGCGTGCACTCGCACCTCCTAAGTTGTTTGATGAATATTATAATCATATTGGTCATTAATTGATCCAATTACACTAAAATATTTAACATTCCTCCCCCATTTTAGTGTAATCCTTGATCAATTAAAACAAACTCATACGAACTACAAACCTATGCACAAATGAAATATCACGATGATTAAATTTCATCTTAGTATATTATACATTCCAAATATTCAAATATTAGGGTGTCACTTAGGATTTAACCCTTGTTATTCATAGTGAATACATGAAGTTAATATACACAAAAATTTACATACTTATATATTCTTACTTGACACTTATTTTTCTAGCATTGTGTCCATATCCTTCACAAGCATATGAAAGCCAAGTCCAAGCTTCTTGAATCAGCTAAACTTCATGCTCATATTGGTAGCTCTTTTCCTCTTGCACCTGCATATGCAGTTTTTTAAAAGAACTTTAAGAAGTTAGACTTCAACCTTTTTAACTTACAGGTCTGAACACATAACTTAGGATGTTGCTACTAATGCGTTCCAAACTCTAGATGTTAAGCTTTTTGCATTGAATTCAGTATCTAGTGTTATGCTAGATGGGAATTGGGTATCTTAACATGAGAGATTTTAGGTGGACTTCAATCCCATCCCTAAAACCGACTAGATGGGAATTGGGTATCTTAACATAAGAGATCTTAGGTGGACTTCAATCCTATCCCTAAAGCCAACTTGTACATAAGATCTCTATTTAACCCTTTAGTTAGATGATCAACTAAATTATGTTGAGTTCTTACAAACTCCACAGATATCACACCATGCATGCTGAGCTCACGAATCATGCTATGTCTAACACCTAAGTGTCTAAACTTGCCATTATACACTTGACTATAAGCCTTAGCCAAAGTAGCTTCACTATCACATCTAATAAATATAGGTGATATCGGTTTAGGCCACAATGGAATTTCATTTATCAAGTTTCTTAGCCATTTAGCTTCTTTACCAACCGTTGGTAGTGCCACAAACTCAAATTCCATTGTTGAGTTAGTATTGCAAGTTTGTTTCTTCAATGCCCAAGAGATGGCACCTCCTCCAAGTAAGAATATCCATCCACTTATGGAAGAATAATCTTTCATATTTGTAATCCAACTTGCATCTAAATAACCTTCAATAACAAAAGAAAATCTAGAATATGTTACACCATAATTCATTATTCCTTTCAAGTACTTAAATACTCGATTAATAGCTTGCCAGTGATGTGAACAACGTACATGTAACATCTCGTATTCTTTTCGATATTTAAAATTTTTTTTTACAATAATAATAATGATAATGGATAATAATGGTAATAATAATAATGGCGTAATTATAAAAATAATAATAATAACAACTAATAATAATAATAATAATAGTTTAATTATAATAATATTAACTAATAATAATAATAATGATAATAATGTAGTAATTAGTAAAAATAATTTATAAAAGTTTATTTAAGTTCAAGGACCATTTATGTCAATTTAAAAACTTAAATAAAACTTTTATACATAAAATAATAATAATCAAAACCGCAGGGGCCATTGTGTAACCCTCCAATTTTCGAAATCAACCCCTGCCCCCCCCTCGATTTTCCGGCCTGTTTCCGGCCAATATCCGGCCGATCTCCGGCGAGTGAAATACTCGAAAATTACGCGGTTTCAACCCGAATCCAATGCCCCGACAGCTTCGCGACCAAGATTCGAACTCGAGGCACCCTGAGACGCGTGTAATCAGCATCCAAAGCTCACAAACATTGGATCCAAATTCTTTCCCGACCGTTCAAAGTAATTGACCCATTCAAACATCACTTTAGACAAATTGATTCAATCAATTTAAACTTTATCTCCATATAGATTGAACACAACTCGCAATTCCAGTTGAAAACACATGAACAACTGAATTTGATCCTCACTCTCGGTCGAACCTGCAACCATATCAAACACCATTCTCTGAGCTTTCTACTTCGAAATTTATAGAGGGCATTTGATCATTATCTTCATACAAAGCTATCTACTCAATTAATTTGATTATAAACACTGATTGCTCATCCTTTGATCATCACATCGACTGCGGCTTGTTCTTCATCTGTCCCCATCGAATTAGGTAACCAATCAAGTAATTAAAACCATCTATATGCTCGATTTCTCATGGGGATCAAAAGCCCCATGATTTAAATCGTTAACAACTCCGATTCGAACTCCAATTTTGGACCTGTTCGAGTTAGGGTTCATGGGATTTGGGGAGGGGATCGTGGGTTGTGCTTATAACAATTGGGAACCATTCTTAACCGCGGCTGCGGCCTTGGATCACTGGTTTGGTGCATGTGGGTGTAGACAGGAGGTCCCGGGTTCGACCCCGGGCACCCCCATTATTTTTTTATTGGCTTTTTAAGCCTTTAAAAATCATAAAAAAATTCTGAAAATTCTGAAAATTTATTTTATAAACTCTAATTATTTTAAAAGTTATCCAATAATTTCTGTAAAATTATTTCTTTGAAAACACTTTAATTTTTATATAAAATATCCAATAACAAATAATATAATTGATTTATTTTTATAAAAAAACATGACTTTAAATAATAGTTTAAAATATCAAATTATTATTGATCACGATGTTAACGTAATCATGAATTTCTCGTAGAAATTATATGCGTTTCATAATTAATTTCACAATTATTTACAAACGTAATTATAAGTCACTTCGTATAAAACATACTTTAACAATTAATTTGGATTAATAAATTGTTATCGGGTAATACGTTATCATAATGATATTTATTAACAAGAATATATATAAGATATATTTGAACATTATCAGATATTAAACCTAATTTCACTTCTAGAATTTAAAAATACTTAAAATACGTATTTCCTTTGAATAAATCGAAATACAAGTAATATTCATTACCTGTCAAAACCCCAAATTCCATCTAAGACTCTAATTCACATTAAACCGTCAATCTTATTATAAATCTTAATATGTATTTCTAGGTACCTTATAAAGGGATTCGTTGTAACGACGCGCGTTATTATTATTCTTATTATTCATCCAATATATATACTTAATCGTCAAGTGAGTATTTCTATACCCATTTTATTATTTCACACACTTTTGGGTGAAACATGTTACATTATTAACCATTGCACTTGTAAACCCGTTTGATTCTTGTAAACTTATGGCAATTTGCTTGTGTGTTGTGATTAGTTGAATTTGTAGCTATCATGTAATGTCGAATATATGTACAATCATTAACTATTGCTAGCCTGGCGACGTCATAGATCTATGGGCCTGACAAGCCTGCTTGGTTTATCCAAGTACACTTAGCTAATCGTATATGCTTGTAAACGTTTGAGACTTGTAAAACTTTGTCAAGGTTTGATTGTGCATTCTGTCTTACATCCCTAGTTACCTTTTTCTCTAATTTACAACATGAATTGCCATCTTTTATATGCATATATATTTAAAACTGTAGAATGCTCACCAACAATATGTTGACCCTTATTTTAAACATGTTTCAGGCAATAGCGTTATGTGGCTGTGAACAATCTTAACTCTCACACCTCGACGATTCCGCCGTCAAGGTTGGGGTGTGACAGATTGGTATCAGAGCCCATAACTATAGGGATTTAGGTTATTAATGATGACCTAGACTATAACTTATGCATGCACCTTATAGTATTTTTATCTTGTAAATACATGGTTTGCATATTACATAATGCTATGCCTTCTTATGTGCAATTTGATGCCTTAGCATAGGATTACCTAAACTTAGTTACTTGTCTCCCTAAACTTATCTTTGACTCTCCCCAAACATAAAACCTCTCTATCTTATTCTCGACGACACGTGGAATCGTATACTTATGCTTATGACTTGGATCTTTAGACGTTATGTCTAATCTACATAAATCTCATCAAGGTTTTGATTTCATGAACCTAAGAAATATTGTGTGACACATAGACACCTGTATTCTAGATTTCCTGGCAAAAAGCCTTCGGGCTAAGGCAAGCGTTTCGCATATATCCTGCGGGACCAGTTACGCTTACCTGGGGATTTCTGGGATGAGTGATAAACTATGGTCAAAATATACAAATCTCTAAGGCAAATGAGTCAATTTACCTTGACGTGTCTACGGTTCCAAATGGTAATGCGTTACCAAATGGAATCATTCCGTGTACCTTACAACCTTTAGCTTACCTTTGTCTAAACTAATATCCTTTGTTATCTTCACTCCCGTAATTAGCTCATTTTTGTATATCCAGCATGTCTCGTCATCATGGAAAGCGTGGAAGTTCCGACCACAAGCTGGCAGCAATGATCGCCAAACAAATGGCTGCTGTGCTCCCAACGATGGTTGCTGAACTTAATAGCACCATGATGGCTAATAGCAACAACAACACTAATGGAAACAACAATGGTGCTCAAGGAGAAAATAGCAACAGCCGAAACGGGAACGATCGTACTTGCACCTTCAAACACTTCAACTCGTGCAAACCCACCAACTTTAGTGGCAAGGAAGGAGCCACTGGTCTTCTTGAGTGGTTCGAAGGCATGGAGAACACTTTTGCCAATTGTGAGTGTCCCGAGGCACTCAAAGTCCGTTATGCCACTAGTATGCTCCAACAAAGGGCACTTACCTGGTGGAATAGCGAGAAGAGAAACCGAGGAGCTGATGCTATTTCGGCACTCTCTTGGGATGAATTCAAGAACATCGCCATTGCGAAGTTTTGCCCGAGAAGTGAATTACAAAAGTTGGAAGAAGAATTCTGGAACTTGAAGCAAGATGGTGGTGATCATTTGGCCTACTCAAGTAGGCATCATGAGTTGAGTCTACTATTGCCCCATATGGTTGACACTGTCCCTCGCAACATCGAGAAGTTCATAAAGGGTGTACCACCCCAAATTCAAGATGCTGTGGTGGGTAGCCGACCCACAACTTTGGAGGAGGCAATTACTATCACAGCGCAGCTCACTGAGAATCATATTAGAGCTGGCACTATGTCGGCAAGGGGTTCAAAGTCTACTGCGAAGGCGACAACCGAGGCAACAAAGGAGGTAAGGGCTGAGTCGTCTTCCCAAAGCAAGAAGCGTAAGTTCACACCAACACGCAACTACGCTATGACCACTCCAAATGCTCCTCAAAAACAAATGGTGGTGGCAAATCAAGCTCCCATGGCTAAAGTTTATACGGGTTCTCTGCCAATGTGTAACACGTGCAAGTACCATCATGCGGGTAACGTTCCATGCCGAATCTGCTCGTTGTGTGGAAAGTATGGCCATTTGGTGACTACTTGTCTTCGTGCACCAAACAACGCTGCAATGCTTGCCAACCGAACCTGTTACAACTGTGGCGAGCCTGGTCATATTCGTCCGCAATGCCCTCGCAATGCGGGCAACGTGCCACCAGCTCGTGGAAGGGCTTTCAATATCAACGCCAACCAAGCACAAGTCAGCAATGACGTTGTGAATGGTACTACGAAGAACCCCATTTAAATCATTCCTTGTATTAATATTTCCATCTTTGTAATCATCGTATCAATAATAAATTTTCTTTTTACCAAACAGGTATGTATCTTGTAAATGATCATTATGCATCTGTATTATTTGATTCGGGTGCGGATAAGAGTTTCGTGTCGTTAGAATTCGAGCCCATACTTTCTAAATCACGTATTAATCTGGAAAGACCCTACACGATCGAAGTCGCCGATGGAAAACCAATTGTCGTTGATGTCATAATACGTGATTGCATCATAAGCTTTAACGAGCACGAATTCCCTATTGATCTTATTCCTATGAAACTCGGAAGCTTCGACGTCATCATTGGAATGGATTGGCTAGTCAAACATCATGCTGAGATTGTATGTTTTGAGAAGTGTATTCGAATACCGTTACCATCCGGGGATGCTTTGAAAGTGTTCGGCGAGAAATCATCACAAGGACTCAAACTCATGTCTTGCACTCAAGCCCGAAAGTGCTTAAGCAAGAAGTATATAGCCTTCTTGGCTTACGTGGTCAACACAAAAGCCAAAGGGAAAGAACTTAAGGATGTCCCTATTGTACGAGACTTTCCTGAAGTATTTCCCGATGACCTTAGTGGTTTACCTCCCGTACGTGAAGTTGAATTTAAAATTGATTTGATACCGGGAGCACAACCCGTGGCTAAGTCACCATATCGGCTTGCACCATCGGAATTGCAAGAACTTTCTAGCCAATTCCAGGAATTATCCGAAAAAGGGTTTATCCGCCCTAGTTCTTCTCCTTGGGGTGCACCTGTCTTATTTGTGAAGAAGAAAGATGGGTCATTCCGTATGTGTATCGATTACCGAGAGCTCAACAAGTTGACCATCAAAAACCGGTATCCTCTTCCTCGTATCGACGATCTGTTTGATCAACTTCAAGGAGCTACTATATTCTCGAAGATTGATCTACGTTCTGGATATCATCAATTACGTGTCCATGATGATGACATCCCAAGACCGCATTTCGTACTCGTTATGGGCACTATGAGTTTACGGTGATGCCTTTTGGCTTGACTAATGCTCCTGCTGTCTTCTTGGATCTCATGAATCGAGTATGCAAGCCTTATCTAGATAAGTTTGTGATCGTCTTCATTGACGACATTCTCATCTACTCCAAAACCAACGCCGAGCATGAACTGCATTTGCGACAAGTTCTTGAATTGTTGAAGAAAGAGCAATTGTACGCAAAGTTCTCGAAGTGTGACTTCTGGCTCAAGGAAGTTCAATTTCTAGGACATGTGGTGAATAGCCAAGGAATTCACGTTGACCCTGCAAAGGTGAAAGCTGTGAAGAATTGGTGTGTTCCCACAACACCGACCGAGATTCGTTCTTTCCTTGGTCTTGCTGGTTATTATCGGCGATTCATCGCCAACTTTTCGAGGATCGCAAAGCCGCTCACTTCCTTAACATAAAAGAATAAACCATTCGAGTGGGGGCCCGAGCAAGAGGAAGCTTTTGAAACATTAAAACACAAACTAAGCAATGCTCCTATCTTGACCCTACCCGATGGAAACGATGATTTCACCGTATATTGTGATGCTTCAAAACAAGGTCTTGGTTGTGTTCTTATGCAACGAGGAAAGGTGATAGCTTATGCATCAAGACAATTGAAGGTTCACGAGGTGAATTACACGACTCATGATCTTGAACTCGGTGCTGTGGTTTTCGCTTTGAAGATCTGGCGACATTATCTTTATGGGACGAAATGCATAGTCTACACCGACCACAAAAGTCTCCAACATGTGTTCAACCAAAAAGATCTCAACATGAGACAAAGACGTTGGATCGAGTTAATCAGCGACTACGACTGTGACATTCGCTATCATCCTGGAAAGGCGAATGTTGTAGCCGACGCGCTGAGTCGCAAGGTCCATAACAAAACTGTCTCACTACAGGGAATCCGAGATCAAAGACAGTGGTTTCACACCTTAAGAGAATTTGATACCGAGGTTCGTGTGGATGTTAACGAGGCTACTATCATGCTCCAAAACATAAGAATTGATAGTGATCTCGAGTTATGCATTCGCAAGGCTCAATAAGCGGCAATAACCGACGAAGGAAGTAATGAGGATTTGGTGTCTAACGTTCGATCACAACTGGAGGAAAAACCAAACGGTCTTTGGTACTTTCTCAATCGACTTTGGATCCCAAATCGTGATAACCTTCGACACATCATCTTGAACGAAGCTCATCACACCCGATATTCTATTCATCCTGGTTCCGATAAGATGTACATGGACTTGCGCGGTCAATATTGGTGGCCGGGAATGAAGAAAGATATCGCGGTTCATGTCTCCAAATGTCTCACGTGTGCAAGAGTCAAAGCCGAGCATCAACGACCAAGTGGTTTACTTGAACAACCTGAAATCCCTATATGGAAATGGGAACATGTAACCATGGATTTCATAACCAAGTTACCACGTACTCCTCGTGGTCATGATAGTATATGGGTGATTGTGGATCGTTTGACCAAGACGGCACATTTCATACCTATACGAGACACTTACAAGGTTTCAAGACTAGCTCGCATATACATTGATGAAATTGTTAGTCGTCATGGCGTACCGTTGCACATCATTTCTGATCGAGATGCTCGTTTCACTTCACACTTTTGGTCATCTATGCAAGAACTCTTGGGTACTCAATTGGATTTAAGTACGGCTTACCATCCTCAAACTGATGGTCAAACCGAACGAACAATCCAAACCCTCGAGGATTTGCTACGACTATGTGTCCTTGACTTTGGTGGTAATTGGGATACGCATTTACCGCTCGCGGAATTTTCGTATAACAATAGTTATCACTCGAGTATCAAGATGGCACCGTTCGAAGCACTTTATGGTCGTAAATGCCGATCACCGATCTGTTGGACCGACATTGGTGAAAACTTTATCACGGGTCCTGAACTTATACAAGAAACGACCGATAAAGTCGCTACAATCCGCAAGAACCTTGAAGTGGCAAGAAGTCGACAAAAGAGCTATGCCGATAAACATCGTAAGCCGTTGGAGTTTCAAGTTGGTGAAATGGTTCTTCTTAAGGTTTCACTATGGAAAGGTGTTATTCGCTTTGGAAAGAAGGGCAAATTAGCTCCAAGATTTGTAGGACCTTTCAAAATCCTGAAAAGGATTGGGAAAGTGGCTTATAAACTGGAACTACCTTCTGACCTTAGTGGAGTTCATCCTGTGTTCCATGTCTCAAATTTAAGGAAGTGTTTGGCCGACGAGAGTCTGCATGTTCCACTGGAAGACATTCAGATCGACGAGTAATTGCATTTCATTGAGAAACCTGTTGAAATTATGGATCGCATCATGAAGAAGACTAGAACCACAACAACTCCAATTGTCAAGGTTCGTTGGGAGAACAAGTGTGGAGCTGAGTTCACGTGGGAACGGGAGGATCATATGAAGCAGAGATACCCGTATTTGTTCGTTTAGTTCATTTTTTTTATTTCTAAACAAAATTCTTTAAAGTAGGGGAGACGATAACATCTTGTATTAACGTTTATTCTTAAACAATGAGAAAGCTTATAATGTTAACTAGAATCCGCACACTTTAGACTCTCTTTTTACCTCTAATGGCTCTGCCATTGCACATAAAGTAAACACTAAAGAGGTCAGCTTAATCGATGATAAATTTTCTTCTTTTGATACCTTATCAAAACCTGAAAGTTCTTCCAAGTGTTCTTATTTTTTTTATTTTTTTTTGTCGTCTAAGCCAACTCGTGAACAAATTTCGGGACGAAATTTTATAAAGTAGGGGAGACTGTAACATCTCGTATTCTTTTCGATATTTAAAATTTTTTTTACAATAATAATAATGATAATGGATAATAATGGTAATAATAATAATGGCGTAATTATAAAAATAATAATAATAACAACTAATAATAATAATAATAATAGTTTAATTATAATAATATTAACTAATAATAATAATAATGATAATAATGTAGTAATTAGTAAAAATAATTTATAAAAGTTTATTTAAGTTCAAGGACCATTTATGTCAATTTAAAAACTTAAATAAAACTTTTATACATAAAATAATAATAATCAAAACCGCAGGGGCCATTGTGTAACCCTCCAATTTTCGAAATCAACCCCTGCCCCCCCCCTCGATTTTCCGGCCTGTTTCCGGCCAATATCCGGTCGATCTCCGGCGAGTGAAATACTCGAAAATTACGCGGTTTCAACCCGAATCCAATGCCCCGACAGCTTCGCGACCAAGATTCGAACTCGAGGCACCCTGAAACGCGTGTAATCAGCATCCAAAGCTCACAAACATTGGATCCAAATTCTTTCCCGACCGTTCAAAGTAATTGACCCATTCAAACATCACTTTAGACAAATTGATTCAATCAATTTAAACTTTATCTCCATATAGATTGAACACAACTCGCAATTCCAGTTGAAAACACATGAACAACTGAATTTGATCCTCACTCTCGGTCGAACCTGCAACCATATCAAACACCATTCTCTGAGCTTTCTACTTCGAAATTTATAAAGGGCATTTGATCATTATCTTCATACAAAGCTATCTACTCAATTAATTTGATTATAAACACTGATTGCTCATCCTTTGATCATCACATCGACTGCGGCTTGTTCTTCATCTGTCCCCATCGAATTAGGTAACCAATCAAGTAATTAAAACCATCTATATGCTCGATTTCTCATGGGGATCAAAAGCCCCATGATTTAAATCGTTAACAACTCCGATTCGAACTCCAATTTTGGACCTGTTCGAGTTAGGGTTCATGGGATTTGGGGAGGGGATCGTGGGTTGTGCTTATAACAATTGGGAACCATTCTTAACCGCGGCTGCGGCCTTGGATCACTGGTTTGGTGCATGTGGGTGTAGACAGGAGGTCCCGGGTTCGACCCCGGGCACCCCCATTATTTTTTTATTGGCTTTTTAAGCCTTTAAAAATCATAAAAAAATTCTGAAAATTCTGAAAATTTATTTTATAAACTCTAATTATTTTAAAAGTTATCCAATAATTTCTGTAAAATTATTTCTTTGAAAACACTTTAATTTTTATATAAAATATCCAATAACAAATAATATAATTGATTTATTTTTATAAAAAAACATGACTTTAAATAATAGTTTAAAATATCAAATTATTATTGATCACGATGTTAACGTAATCATGAATTTCTCGTAGAAATTATATGCGTTTCATAATTAATTTCACAATTATTTACAAACGTAATTATAAGTCACTTCGTATAAAACATACTTTAACAATTAATTTGGATTAATAAATTGTTATCGGGTAATACGTTATCATAATGATATTTATTAACAAGAATATATATAAGATATATTTGAACATTATCAGATATTAAACCTAATTTCACTTCTAGGATTTAAAAATACTTAAAATACGTATTTCCTTTGAATAAATCGAAATACAAGTAATATTCATTACCTGTCAAAACCCCAAATTCCATCTAAGACTCTAATTCACATTAAACCGTCAATCTTATTATAAATC
Source organism: Flaveria linearis (assembly GCA_024085815.1). NCBI lineage: Eukaryota > Viridiplantae > Streptophyta > Magnoliopsida > Asterales > Asteraceae > Flaveria > Flaveria linearis. The sequence goes on from CM044002.1 coordinate 241,421, forward strand.
TTAATATGTATTTCTAGGTACCTTATAAAGGGATTCGTTGTAACGACGCGCGTTATTATTATTCTTATTATTCATCCAATATATATACTTAATCGTCAAGTGAGTATTTCTATACCCATTTTATTATTTCACACACTTTTGGGTGAAACATGTTACATTATTAACCATTGCACTTGTAAACCCGTTTGATTCTTGTAAACTTATGGCAATTTGCTTGTGTGTTGTGATTAGTTGAATTTGTAGCTACCATGTAATGTCGAATATATGTACAATCATTAACTATTGCTAGCCTGGCGACGTCATAGATCTATGGGCCTGACAAGCCTGCTTGGTTTATCCAAGTACACTTAGCTAATCGTATATGCTTGTAAACGTTTGAGACTTGTAAAACTTTGTCAAGGTTTGATTGTACATTCTGTCTTACATCCCTAGTTACCTTTTTCTCTAATTTACAACATGAATTTCCATCTTTTATATGCATATATATTTAAAACTGTAGAATGCTCACCAACAATATGTTGACCCTTATTTTAAACATGTTTCAGGCAATAACGTTATGTGGCTGTGAACAATCTTAACTCTCACACCTCGACGATTCCGCCGTCAAGGTTGGGGTGTGACAGTACACTATATCAGGCCTAGTGCTAATCATGGCATACATGAGACTTTCAATAGCTTTTGAGTATTCAAGTTGAGATACTACAATACCTATATTAGGTAGAATTTTAAGATTAGGATATATAGAAGTGCTTACACGAGAACAATCTTTAAAAATTAAATTTCTTCAAAATCTTCTTAATATAATGAGATTGAGAAATTGAAATACAATTGTTCCCACGCTTGATCTTTATACCAATGATCACTTCAGCCTCCCCCATGTCTTTCATAGCAAACTTAGATGACAAGAGTTCCTTAATTTTATCAACTTGAATTTGGTTAATACCAAAGATTAACATGTCATCTACAAATAAGCAAATTATAACTCCTTTACTAGAAGCATCAAACTTTCTATATACACATTTGTCTGCTTGGTTTAGCACAGAACTATTAGACAACAAAACATCATCAAACTTTTGATGCTATTGTTTTGATGCTTTCTTCAGACCATATAAAGATTTTATCAACTTACAAACTTTATTCTTATTACCAGTCATAACAAAGGCTTCAGGTTGTTTCATGTAAATCTCCTTATCCAATTCATCATTTAAAAATGAATTTTTCACATCCATTTAGTGAATCACAAGATGTATATAGCTGTAAGTGCTAATAACAATCTATTAGTAGAAATCCTATCGATAAGAACATACGTATCAAAGAAATCAATACCTTCTTTTTGTCTAAAACCTTGGACAACCAATCTAGGTTTAAACTTATCCATGCTACCATCCACCTTCATTTACTTTTTAAAGATCCATTTACACCCCAATAGTTTACATCCAGGGGGTAAATCAGCCAACTTCCAAGTATTATTTTACATAATGGAATCCATCTCATTTTGGATTGCTTCTTTCCAAAATACAACATCTCTAGAAGCCATAGCTTCATTATAAGTCTTTGGATCCTCCTCAATATTAAAACAATATTGATATTGAGATCCAATCTCATTCCTTGATCCTTCGACCCCAGCCAGGGGCTCTGCCCCTTGGATCCGCCAGGGGCTGCCGCCCCTTAGATCCCGCCAGGGGATGTCGTCCCTTGGACCCCGCTCCCAGGGGCGCTGCCCCCGGACCCCTATTGCTTAAGGGCTTCGCCCCTAAGAAGGTTTTCAATATCAAAGATCATAATAAAGTCAAACAAGTGTGCACTCAATACCTCTTAACTTGTTTGATGGATATTATGATCACATTGGTCATTAATCAATCCAATTACACTAAAATATCTAACATAATGTTCATTTAAGAAAATAATATGAGTAACAAACTTATGTTAACTGGGTCTGCAACCCAACCCAAATCAATTTTGTCTTCACCATTAAGACCATCACAAAACCAAAGGTCGACTTTGTTTCAAGCTTCGAGGTTTTAATAGTGCAAGTATGGTTTTTGTTTTGGGATTAGTACAACATTGTTTCTTAGTCTCACCACTATGCTTCAGGCTACGTCGGAACCATCTTCGACTCTCCAGTTCATGCGGGGTTTAGTCTAGATCTGTAAAACTTGCATTAAGAATCGCATACTATAACATAACAAGTTAGCTTATAGCTTTCGTTAGTATATATAGTGTATTTTTGATATTTTTGGTTTTTTATCTTTAAAATTATTTTGTCTTTTAAAAAAAAGGTAGAAGAGACGTTTTGCGTCTCACTAACAGTCATGCTGTCTAGGCCTTAGGGACTACTCGTGTTATGGTTGAGTGAAAAGTAAAAACTATAGTATAATTTTTTAAAGTTACGGATCAAACTTATAATATAACCTTACCATAAGGACCATCAGTGCAATTAACTCTTTGCTCAAAAAATGAAAAAATGAAATTACCCCTTTATTAACATTTGTTTTTAACAAAAGTTAAGGTCCTAGACTAAATAAGAAAGGGGAATTAAACATTGAAGGATCATATAAGCAATTTTAAAGATCAAAGATCAAATCCAAAATTTAGTTGAAACTACAAGAACCAACCGTAATACTATATTATAAATAAATAGTTTTAATGTGTTTTATCAATATAAATGAATTTACTTTGATCTTCTCGAATATCCTTGCTAATTAAATTAGTATACCATTAAGAGAGTTATTTTTTTCTCTCCGCATGAGTTACAAGTCAACGGAAATTAGTTTTATACCCGTTCATTGGTCGGTTTGTTAATGTAAAAAATGTCAAGATCGTCTTTCTTTAAATTTAAAAAAAACAAGGAAACTCATTTAAATTGATAGTAAGCAAACTAATAGAACCGCTAAACAAAAAAAAACGGTTATTAATGAACTACTACAACGTGTGATCGTGGGTTACCATTTAATAGGAAAATGGTAATTAAAATTCATGCGTTCAAGAATTAGGGTAACATAGGTGAAATAGTTTGTGAAACTTGAATGTGATCTACTCTTTAGATTGTTTGGGCTTCTCAATAGTCTTCCTTTGACCTTGAATGACATTGAGTTTCGTGTTGTTGGCTTGTAATGTGGCCCAATTCACGTCTGATAACACCTAGAGATGTCATAATCAACCTCTCTTTCATTATCAACAACCACATTAAGTTGTTACACACCAGGTTGCCTATGTTGAGCTAGTAAGCCCAGAAGAAAGAAGGAAGACTACTACGGGAATGAGAAACAAAATACAAACTTTGTACAAAAATAAAATGCAAAATTTGACGATAATACCGGGGGATTTTATGGTTTTGTGTTATAATTAGGGTTGAGGCTTTTAAGGATTTTAAAAAAGTGTTTACACTAATTATCCAAAACTTGACAATTTTGTGTTTTCTATTGCCTAATTGTCGGTATCTGATCAATACTAACAATTGCACCTTTTAGAACATTGTCAAGAATCATAATGAAAATGTTTGTGTATTCAACCAAGAAATGTTTGTGTATTCAACCAAGAATCAACTACAAACCCTAACAGTTAAGATCTGATGACAAACAATCAGAACTTCTTCATACACTCTAGATCATCAACACGATGACTAATGAACTAAGAAACATACAGAACAAACTAAGCAAGGATCATTACAGATGAACCCTAGCTTGAACAAGACAGGAACTCGAGTGAGAGCACAGAACAAGAGAGGGTTTGTATGTATCTCCCAAAAGAATAAACTAGAGAATAACCTCTCTAAACTAGAGGTGCACAAACCGGTTTTTTTTTAACCCGGGTCGGGTTGGACCCGGTTCGGGTTTGGTCAAAGCTTTCAAGACCGGTTTTTGACCAAGAACCGGTTCGGGTCGGAACCGGTTTTCAACCCCATCAAACCCAACCCGGTTGGAACCGGTTCGGGTTGGAACCGAACCGGGTGGGGTCTAAGAACCGGTTTGGAAAACCCGATTTTTTTTACCTACTATTTAAATTATATACAAATTAATTACAAATTTTGATTAATTAAAAATTATTAGAGTAGATTAGTTATATACGATTGTACGCGTTTTTATTTTCATTTTAATAAGTAAACAATTAATACGAATAAAAATCATAAGCGAGTTTTTCTAAAGAAAACAATAAAAATTACATTAATTTATAAAAGTAAACAATTAATTCATTACGAAAAATAAACAATAAAAATTACATTAAAATTAAACCAAAGAAAACAAAATATACATATTACGAATACAAGTTTGTCTAATTTAATCGTCTTCGTCGGTTTGTGTGCCAATGCGTTGAGACAAATCATAAGCGAGTTCTTCGTCGGATAGCGGTGAGGATCGTCCGGTTTGTACCTCGTGCTCGTGTATTTCTTCTTCAATCGGTGTTTCTTCTTCAAGGTTTGATATGTGTTGTCTTCGTTCGGCCACATCTAAGTGGTCCTTTAAACAAATACACATCTCTAGCGATGTTAGAGTTAACCTTGTTCTTCTAATCGATAAAACCCTGCCACTAACAGAAAATGCAGACTCCGAAGCTACCGTGGAAGCTTGGACGGTTAGTAAATCACGTGCCATGGCGGCTAGGACCGGAAATTGTGATTCCTTTCCTTTCCACCATGTCAGAATATCAAATTTCAAGAATTTATCGGGAGACATAGTGGCTAAACAATCGGTTCCCATATACCTCCCGAGTTCGCTACTTGGGGTGTTACCCCTTTGACGTTTACTGTTTTCATTTCTCAAAGTATTGTATAAACTAATCATCGGGTCTCTACTTGAGCTCGACGAACTCGATTCCACGTTCGATGGTCGGTGGATGTTTGATGTCGCACCATATTTTTCAACATAAACATTAAACAATTTTTTAAAAGTTTCATTAAATGTTTGTTTTGTATTAACATTAAAAAATGGATCAAAATCATGTAAATCTAAATCATAAGTTATCTCATCTATTAAAGTTTCTACCCCCAAAACATTTAAACACGGGTCTAGTGCGCCGGAACACGTAAAAACCGGGGGTAGTTCAATGAAATACTTTTTAAATTTTTCTTTTATCGGCGCTACCATTGCTGAAAACATTTCGTTTCTTTCTTCATATTCACTTAATTTATGGGTCATTAAATAAATTTGATGAAGCGTTAAACAACTTGCCGGATAATAAACCCTCGACAATTTTGTAGTTGCGTTTTTAAAAAGCTCTAAAAATTGAGTTATTTCTTGAATATATTCCCAACCCTCTAACGGAAACGGAACAACCCGACCCCGCATCGCAAGACCATCGTGGAAAACATGAAGCGTTTCTTTTTGACACAAAGCACTATTAAACATTTTCCAAGTAGAATTCCATCTAGTCGGGACATCCCAATTTGGTTCTAAACAAATGGAATTCGTATCGTGACACATTTTTCTATAATTAACATATCTTTTTCTACTAGTTTTAAAAACATCACGTAACATATTTTTGAAAGACGTTTTAAAATCTTCAACTTCAGGAACGCCAAGACCATCTTGCACAACTAAATTAATAATATGTGCAACACATCTTGAATGAAAAAATACGCCGTCACAAACCGGTTTATATTTTATTTTTAATTTTTCAACGCCGGATGTGTTGTTCGAGGCGTTATCAAATGATATTGAAAAAATTTTGTTTTCTAATTTATATGTTTTGATTACATAGTCTAAAATTTGAAATAGGTTATCACCGGTATGCGGATATCCAAATAATTCAAACGCAATCATACGTTTCATCATTTGCCATGAACTTGGATCTATCCAATGGGCCGTGATGCAAAGGTACGATTCCGGTAAACCGTGTGGGGCGGACCAAACGTCGATAGTTAAGTTCACACCGGTTTGTAAATTTTCAAATAAAACCTTTAAATCATTTTTTGCTTGTTTCCAAAGATTTAAACAATCATGTCTAAGAGTGGTGCGACTTACGTGAGTGTAGCGTGGTTGAAGAGTTTCTTGAATCAATTTTGTTAACCGAGGGTTGTCGAAGTGATCGAATGGTAATCCTTCTTGAATTACAAACTTTGCCATTCTATCTCGAACCATATCTACGTTGAAGTTCCATAAACCACCATCGTTTCCGATTGATGTTTGCCCTTGACTCGGTGTACTTTTCAAAGACTTGCACCATTTGGTCATATGATTTCTCAAAGTCGAGTTTGAATCCGACTTGAAAAACGAACCACAAGCCTTGCATCGAGCTTTATGTTGACCATTCGACATTTCGCATAAGTCGAAATTACACCAAATCTCTTCGTTTCTCGTTGTTGAAAGAATTCTAACAACGCTAGCGGCACTTGAGGATCCACCGGTTGGAACCGAAGATTCAGAAGCCATAATTCAAGAGATTGAAAGAATAGAAAGTTGAGAGTGATGAGCGTTTTTGCGTTTTTAAGCACGTTTTCGAGTGTTTTTGAAGTTTTGAGTGTTGTGACTAAACCATTACACCCACTACCTATTTATACTATCATATAAGGGCAAAATGGTCCAAAAAATGTGGAAAAAACGGTAAAAAACGAGCTCCCAACGGCTATATAGCCGTTTTAAAACGGTAAAAAAAACGGTATGAACCGGTTCCGAACCGGGTTTTTTGAACCGGTTTCCAAACCGGGTTGGATCAAAACCGGTTCCAAACCGGTTTGGGTGAAAAAAATCAAAACCGGTCTCGAACCGGTGGGTTTTTTCGGGTTGGAACCGGTTTGGGGTAATTCCGAGTTCAAACCGGGTATGGTCCGGGTCGGGTCTTCGGGTCGGTTCGGGGAACCGGGTTTGGTGTGCACCTCTACTCTGAACCATATATAAGCTCCAACTGTAAAAAAGAGATTATCCAAACCGGCCCATGACCCGCTTATCTTTTAGAGAGGAAACAAGCCCAGCAAAAGCTCAGCCACATAAGGCAAACAATATGCAAAAAATAAAACCACAATATTAAAACTATATAAAAATAGACTATAAAGAATTTATAAACTTTGCTGTTTAATTACCATTATAGAATATAGATTTTCACACCTTCTATTCGGATTTGTTTCACAATTTGACTTTTGTTTAGTTTTTTAAAACTTATGTATTCTAGCTAAATTTATAATAACATATAAATTATATTTAGTTTTCATTGAGGTGTTATATGAGTTGGTATAATATATATATTTGTAGAATTTATGTTGTTAATTATATATACGTATGTATGTGTGTGTGTATGTGTATGTATGTGTGTATGGATATTTTCAGATGAAAACCAAAAGAAATTGAGAAAAATTTAGTAAACTTTTAAAAACAAAGTTATAATCAAATTAAATCATTATAATAATATTACACGTATATGTAAAATTACGTTCATTTTATATATATGTACAAATTCACGTTCGTTAAAAACTAGCACACGTATAAAATGCATCAAAAAATCCAAGAAAAAAGTTAATAATAATCTTATGTCCAATGCTCCAATTTATTATTCGAATCATCCATTAAACCTATTAAAATGCAAAAATCTAATATATATGTTTCACAATTTGACTTTTGTTTAGTTTTTTAAAACTTATGTTTTCTAGCTAAATTTATAATAACATATAAATTATATTTAGTTTTCATTGAGGTGTTATATGAGTTGGTATAATATATATATTTGTAGAATTTATGTTGTTAATTATATATACGTATGTATGTATGTGTGTGTATGTGTATGTATGTGTGTATGTATATATTCAGATGAAAACCAAAAGAAATTGAGAAAAATTTAGTAAACTTTTAAAAACAAAGTTATAATCAAACTAAATCATTATAACAATATTACACGTGTATATAAAATTACGTTCATTTTATATATATGTACAAATTCACGTTCGTTAAAAACTAGCACACGTGTAAAATGTATCAAAAAATCCAAAAAAAAATTAATAATAATCTTATATCCAATGCTCCAATTCATCATTCGAATCACCCATTAAACCTATTAAAATGCAAAAATCTAATATATATATATATATATATATATATATATAGAGAGAGAGAGAGAGAGAGAGAGAAGGGATCAAATGTTAACCCTTGTTTATTGCGATAACCCATTAACCCAACTAGTGGTCCACAGCAAGCCACGTCACCATTATAACTTAGAGTTACAGTGGTAAAACTAGTTGTCCAAAACGAACGTTAAAATTTTTAAAAAAAATATATAGCAAGACTATACTAAAATTAAAGATATTAAAACGATCTATTTAATGGTGTAATTTGTTTAAAAAATAACGTCATACGAAAAAGTTAAAAACGTTATAAAAAAATGGTGGAGTTTTTAAAATTAGAGGGAAAATCGTTAATTCAGTGGTGTAACGCGATGTAAATGTTAGTTACAGTGGTGTAAGTGTTCGCTACATCAGGGTTAACGAGTTATCGCAATAAACAAGGGTTAACAAAGGAACATTACCCCATATATATATATATATATATATATATATATATATATATATATATATATATATATATATATATATATATATATATATATATATATATATATATATATATATATATATATATATATATATATATATATATATATATATATATATATATATATATATATATATATATATCAAAAAGTCCGGTCTGACCTAGTTCTCGATCCTAGCATCGAACCAGTACAAACTAATAAGTTTTTTTAACTACAAAACAATTTGTGATGGATCGCACGGTGGTCCCTCAAAATCCGAGGGGGTTTGGTTTCAGAGTTATCGGCAAGCATTTGATGATTTTGATCATTAACCAGAGGAGGATGGTGGGGTAGAGGTATCCGTGAGCGTGAAAGAAATGTCAAAATTCAAAAGCCGTCGTGCGTTCCGTGTCTTTAACAATCAAGTAGATGATCATTTTCATTATTAGCTAGCTAGCATTTATTACATAACAAATCAATAAAATTATATATTTTATATATCTAATTCTACGCACTAAGTTGAATTACTTTTTTAACGATTAATGGAATTTCTGATGAGCCATTAACTCATCTGATCATTTTCATTCGCAAGTATGAAACTTGACACCAGGAAACTTATTTAGGTGAGAAACCCCATAGTCCTAGAACCCTCTTTTACTTTTGTCACAGGTGAAACTTAAACCCAAGTTATTTTAATGAGATCTTCAGGTAACCCATCTTAACCAGTTAATTAAGGATCATTAGTACTAAGTTAAATTTCTTAATACACTATAAGGGATATATGATTTGGTTTAGCCTAGCTAGCTAGAGTGATTAACGACCAGTCAGACTGATAGCGACCTCATTTGAACTACACTTGATCAATTCGTTCCCACCTTCATTCTAATTTGGCAGGCTACCTAGCCCTAGCTAGCTATATATATACATCTCATCCGCCTGTCCTTACACGAACAAAAACAGATTCATCAACACACACACACACACATATATATATATATACACACACGATGATGATGATGATGATTATGATAGCAGGCTTGGTGGACTCCATAAGCACACCAATCAAGTGTTGGTTAGAGCACTGCAGTACTAGTGCTGCAGATCACATTAGGATGAGCATAAAGGAGGTTGATACAAGGGAGGAAGAGTACTCATGTATCGTGTGCTTGTCGGAGGTGGGTGCAGGAGATAGGTTTGCGCTGCTTGAAAGGTGCGGGCATGGGTTCCATGTTGACTGCGTTGAAGCGTGGTTGAAAGAGCATCCAAACTGCCCGCTCTGCAGGACCCCTGTTTTTGGTGCTGATGACATCAAGCTGCACAGGCTTTACCTGAAGACATCCTACGACATCATATCATCAACCGTACGTGATGCTCTAATTCCTCTCATGGAGATCATCGCCACTTGCCTAACCACCTCCTTTACCCACCAGGGTCTCCACTCCAGTCTTTCCCACAGTTGCACCTACTTGTGATATACATACATACATACATACATACATACATACATACATACATACATACATACATACATACATACATACATACATACATACATATATATACGCACGGACCTCCATCAGCTCCCGCCTTAATTTCTAACCACATACATGATATATCGATGATACATATATACTCTCTCAAGATTTTCTTATTATTTTTTATTATGTAAGATCAATTATCGATATGTAGTTAATTAATTTATACGACCGACAGGCACCCACCCATCATTTCTTTAAAGAGTGATTATTGTTTGTATATATTTCTTATGCTACGATAGATTAATCATGATAAGTGTACGTACGCGCGTGTGTTAACAAATGACCGGCGTATATGCGTGCATGTAGCTAGTGTAAATAAGTGAAAAACTGCTAACAGGAATGACAGCGTCAACGTCCCCAACGGTTTCCAGCTTCTCATGATAAGCGTTACTTTTATTCCTACCTAGCTATAAATTAATTGCTTTCATTTACATACATACATATATATGTTACTTTTACTTTTTGTAACTTAATCTTATATATATCTTGTGAAGAGTAATTCACCACTCCACAATTTCGCTTTTCTGTTAATAAATCAATCTTTTTCTATCACCCTTCTTTTATGACACAAGCTTTATAATTCACAATCATCAACTCAGGCAAGATTTACAATTTCACGTATCTATTCTGGCGCGCTATCCACTTTTTTCAACATACTCTTCATATTTCTTAGTTATTTATATTTCACTTTCATCATGTACGTACAAGGCAAAAAAATGATACGTCAGTTGCATGTGGCCGTTAATATATTACATCATGTTTTATAGATGACAATATATATGGTTTGAAGCGTTAATAAAAATAGATACAATTTGTAGAGTAATATAATATGTCATTGCTATTTTTTATTTGTTTCTGAAATATATGCATATTAAGATATAACTGTAACCACCCGTATTTTTATATTCACTTATGTTAACATTTGTTAATAATACAATCGTGGGGATTCCAATTATAAAGTTTGTGATATTAAATAATAATAATAATAATAATAATAATAATAATAATAATAATAATAATAATAATAATAATAATAATAATAATAATAATAATAATTATAATGGTTATAATAATACTAATAACATTAATAATGATAATAATATTAATAATAAAGTTCAGGGATTATTTCTGCCAATTTAGAAACTTAATAAGAAGTTTCAAACATAAAATAATAAACTTGGAAACCGTAGGGACTGATTGTGTAATTTTTTTTAAAAACCGGTTTCTTCCCGTATTTCCGGCAAGTCGCCGGCGAGGCTCCGGCCGGTCTCCGGCGAGCCAAATTAGCCAAAATTACGCATTTTCAAGCCACAAAACCGGTTCCAATGCGTTCGTGAATGTGTTTCGAACCCACGACACCCATTAAACACGATTAATAGCCGGTAAATTCGAATCCAAAGTTCCACATCGAACTCATAAAATTCCCGACAAGAAATCGGCCAATTTACACAAATTGAACCCCACAATCACACCGAAAGTTTCCTTGGATCCAAATTAGATTGAATTCCAACACAAAACGTGTTGAATTAGTCAAATTAACGGCTATAATTGTCACTTTATTCTCGGATTCTAATCCAGCTAACAAACCCACTTAAACACTTTCAATAATCAAATTGATATCATATAACTAACCATTTCTCAGTCCCGAACCTACCTATACTCTCAAAATCATCTGCAAAACACACAATCATCAAATTTGATCCTTCTAAAGCCGCGGACCTATCTCGAACTCAAACTCATCGAATACACTATCTCAACAGGTAATTAATACCTCTATAAACTCGTTTTCACTTGAGGATTAAAAGCCCTAAGGTTAATTGCATTTACATAATCGATTCGAGGTTCAATTTGGATCAAATTGTTTCTAGGGTTCTTCGGGTCAGGGAGGATCTTGGGTTTATGTTTAAAAAAATTAAGAACCGAGAGTTACCGCGGCCACGGCCTTTGGTTCACCGGTTCCCACGCTCAAACTCAAACAGAAGGTCCCGGGTTCGACCCCGGGCACCTACACTATTTTTTTTAGGCCTTTTAAGCCTTTAAAAATTCTGAAAAAAATTCTAAAAATTTTAAAAATGTTTTTACAAACATTAAAAATTTTAAAACAACTTAATTATTTTTCTGAAATTTATTTTAACATTTTATCTATTTTATTATTTGTTTTAAATAAATAAAATAACTAATTATATTTTCTAACAAATTATAATCAGTGTATAATATATAATTATACAATAAATAGATTGAATCCAATATATATACGTAGGTATATATTATCCAATTTTCAAAACAATTTTTATTTGATTAAATTTCATGTATATAATTTTATATAATCACAAACAATTTATAACTTATGTATATAATTAACATACAATATATAATTATGCCTACTTATGTATAAATTTATATACATATAATTATGTATATAATTATACATATAATTATATATAAATACATGATTACATATAATATATATAATTATACATATACAATTTATTAATAAATTGTAAATATGTATAACTTATATGCATAAACTTCTATTAAATTCTAGACATAATCACTTTCAACAAATTCGTTTGTTTCAAGACATTCAAACCAAATAAAATTAATCAATTTAAACTACCATGGAAATCCTAATACATTTCCAAATTCCCAAATCATTATTATTCTAACTCGAGACACCGTTCCTTAGGTTAATCGTAAGGAAATCGTTGGTGTCTAACCTATCACGTTCAAAATCCAATCTCATCAATCAAGTGAGTATTCATATCCCCTTTTTATATCATTTCCTATTTGGGGGAAATCATGTGATACAATATATTCAATCATGATATTCAATTGTTATTTCATTCTAAATTCAATTCTAGACAGGTTATGTTATTACTTGCAATTATGTGAACATACTGTGATAAACTGGACGACAGTAAAACCCTAATTCAATCAATCAATCAATCCTGGCAACAATGTAGATCTACTGGTTTGGATAACCCACCCCATATGGCTTACGAGTGGTGATTGTGCCAGAGGCAATTAGTCAATCTATGGTGTTTGTGTGGAGTCAATTATATGCAAGTGTCAAGTCAAGGGGTTTATATTGTGTCGGTTTATCTATATGCTTCGCAGTTGCCATATAAGTCTTAATATTACCTTGTGAATTGAATTACAATCGATGGATCAATCAATCAGTATATATAAGTATATTCAAATATGTGATTACTCACCAGCTAACTCGTTAGCTGACTTTATTTTCTCACATGATTTCAGGTTAAGCAAGATAGTGAACTTCTACGTGCTCATCTAAGACACGGACCTAGTTAAAATAAAAGACATTTATTATTTGTGGTTTCGATTGTTGTATTTGTGTATGTTGAACTTATATTATCATTTAATCTGATTTTAATATTATTTCCACTATTAGACAACCATGTGTTATGAACAATCCATCATTCCCTCGTCCGCTCCGATGATTCCGCCGTCGGTCGGGGTGTGACAGATTGGTATCAGAGCCATGGTTATAGGGAATTAGGTTATTAGAAATGGAATGACCTAGACTATAACTAAGTACCTTTACACATGAGTCCTCTCATGTATTTTATATGCTTAGACAGGATTTATGTGCCTTACATGTTTATACTTGATTATGTGATTATCTGTTTATGTGATTCTTCTTATACTATGAATCTATCAATATACACACGAATCTTAACTCATATTCTAAGGCATTGTGTGCCTAATTCAAGTGATTTCAAACTCCAAAACTCGATTGTTATTCATGGTTTTCAAATCTCGTCAAAGTCCGTGTCACACGACCGAGAACATGCAATGCTGGAAGAGTGGGATACCTGTATCTTAAGGTGTTCTGTCTAGGCAAGGTATTTCATACAACTTGATTACCTTACCTGGGAACCCTCGAGATGAGTATTCGCTTATAGGTACGCATGTCCTCGTGCGGGACACAAATACTTTGATAAGTCAACGTATTCGTTTTGGTTGGCGAACCGAACGTTTACACTCCTAACCTCTCATTTTTGTTTTGAACAATCTCATTAACGATTTTATCATTTTGAAAAGTTTTAAAAACCAATTACCCGTTACTCATAGAGGTTTCTTCGTTCCTTATTATACAGCATGTCTTCTCGTCAAAACCGCTTCCGATCTAGAAGCTCTGGCCGCAAGATTGCTGCTATAGTGGCACGTGAAGTTGCTGCGGTTATCCCAACACTGCTTACTCATTTGAACCAAGGCAACAATACTGCCCAAAACACAACTGCACCAAACACTGTCCAAAACCCAACTGCACCAAACCCTCCCAAAACTTGTACTTACAAGCATTTCAATTCCTGCAATCCCACTAAGTTTAGCGGAGCCGAAGGTGCCACTGGTCTTTTACAGTGGTTCGAGAGTATCGAGAACACTTTTCTCAATAGTGAATGCCCCGAGAATCTCAAGGTTCGTTACGCTACAAGTGTTCTTCAAAAGAGAGCACTCACTTAGTGGAACAGTGAGAAACGAACCCGCAGAACCGATGCAGCATTAGCATTGACGTGGGATGAAGTTAAAGAGCTTATGACTCGGGAATTCTGTCCGAGAAATGAAATTAAGAAATTGGAAGCTGAGTTCTGGGACTTAACTCAAGAAAGTGGAGAAAATCTAGCTTATACCAACCGATTTCATGAACTGAGTCTACTAGTTCCTCATCTGGTTACTCCTTTATCTCGGGCTATCGAAAAATACATCGGTGGTCTACCCATGCAAATTCAAGACACGGTGTGGGGTAGGAATCCTGCAACCTTGGAAGATACCATCCGGTTAGCTGCTCAGCTAACTGACAATCATGTCAAGGCTGGAACTCTGACTAGAAAAGGTGCTAAGAAGGTGCCCGGGAAACCCTCAGCTGAAACCCCTAAGGAGGAAAAACCTGAACCTTCTCAAAACAGGAAGAAGAAGACTAAATCCCAAAACTTTGCTGTGATTACCCCTGCTGTGCCAATAAATCAAGTCCCTCCAACTCGTCAACCAGTAGTCAACAACCAACAACCGATGAAAAAGCCATACGCTGGACCCTTCCCGCAATATGACCACTGCAAGTATCACCATCCTGCTAACGTTCAGTGTCGCCAATGCACAAACTGTGGTCGTTTCGGCCATACATTCAACGTGTGCAAGAATACTGCAAAGGTTCCAGTTACCACACCAACTGTTCAACATACCCCGATGATCACACACGCAAGAGCTTGCTACCAATGCGGAGATCCTAACCATTTCCGCAACCAATGTCCGAAGCTTCTCAAGGTCGTCCCTGCAGCATAAGGTCGAGCATTCAACATCAATGCCCAACAAGCCCAAGTTAGCAACGACGTGGTGAACGGTATGTTCCAAATTAATAATCAATACGCTTCGATTCTTTTTGATACCGGTGCAGATAAAAGCTTTGTATCCTTAGACTTTGAGCCATTACTTGCTAGTGCCCGAACCAAGCTAGATAACCCCTTTACGGTAGAGATAGCTGACGAAAAACCCATTACAATTAATTCTGTTATTCCCGACTGTACCTTGAATCTAAGCGAGCACGATTTCTCTATCGATCTTATACCCATGCAACTGGGTAGTTTCGATGTTATAATAGGCATGGACTGGTTATCAAAGAATCATGCCGAAGTAATTTGTCACGAAAAGACCATTCGCATTCCTCTCCCGACCGGAAGCATACTACAAATTTACGGGGAAAAACCTTACAAGGGGCTTAAACTCATGTCTTGTACCAAAGCTCAAAAGTACCTCCGCAAGCATTATGTGGCTTTCTTAGCTCATATCGTGAAGGCAGATGAGAAACCTAAGAAGATTGAAGACATTCCGGTTGTTCGAGAGTTTCCTGAAGTCTTTCCCGAAGATTTAACCGGTCTTCCTCCCGTTCGCCAAGTTGAATTCCGAATCGACCTTGTACCTGGTGCAACTCCCGTGGCAAAATCTCCTTATCGACTTGCACCATCTGAGATGCAAGAACTTGCTAGTCAATTGCAAGAACTGTCAGACAAAGGATTCATTCGCCCGAGCTCATCACCATGGGGAGCTCCAGTCTTATTCGTAAAGAAAAAGGATGGCTCATTCCGTATGTGCATTGACTATCGGGAACTCAATAAACTCACAATCAAGAACCGTTACCCATTACCCAGAATCGACGATCTATTTGATCAGCTTCAAGGAGCCACTCACTTCTCAAAGATCGATCTTCGTTCTGGTTATCACCAACTCCGTGTGCACGATGATGATATTCCAAAAACCGCTTTCCGAACGAGATATGGCCATTACGAGTTTACAGTGATGCCATTCGGGTTAACCAACGCACCGGCAGTATTCATGGATTTAATGAATCGCGTGTGTCGGCCATACCTAGACAAATTCGTGATCGTATTCATCGACGACATCTTGATATACTCCAAATCTAAATCCGATCACGAGAATCACCTTCGTCTAATACTCGAACTTCTGAAGAAAGAGAAACTCTACGCCAAATTCTCAAAATGTGAATTCTGGCTTAATGAGGTTCAATTTCTGGGTCACATAGTAAACAGCAAGGGAATTCACGTTGATCCAACAAAGATCGAGGCAATAAAGAAATGGGGAGAACCTAAAACTCCTACAGAGATTCGTTCATTTCTTGGTCTAGCCGGATATTATCGACGTTTTATTCCTAACTTCTCGAAGATTGCTGTGCCACTCACTGCTTTGACCCACAAGGATAAGCCGTTTTCTTGGGGGCCTGATCAAGAAAAAGCGTTTCAAACCCTCAAGCAAAAGTTATGTGAAGCGCCGATATTAACACTTCCTGATGGAAATGACGATTTCGTTGTCTATTGTGACGCTTCAAAACAAGGTCTAGGTTGCGTTCTCATGCAGCGAGGCAAAGTTATCGCTTATGCTTCAAGACAATTGAAGGTTCATGAGAAAAATTATACGACGCACGATCTTGAGTTGGGTGCTGTCGTATTCGCACTCAAAATCTGGAGACACTATCTCTATGGCACTAAATGTGTTGTATTCACCGATCATAAGAGTCTTCAGTACATCTTCAACCAAAAGGAGCTTAATATGAGGCAACGACGATGGGTCGAACTACTCAATGACTACGACTGTGAGATTCGTTACCACCCCGGTAAAGCTAATGTCGTAGCCGATGCATTAAGTCGTAAGGGCCAAGTTATGCTTCAAAGTGTTACCATTCAAACCGACCTCTTGACCCGTATACTCAAAGCTCAACACGAATCAGTCACCGAGGCAACATGTATGAGGAAATGTCATGCGGTGCTGAACTCCAATTGGAAACCAAGTCGGATGGACTACTGTATTTTCTAAATCGACTCTGGATTCCGAATCGCGATAATCTTCGAACAACCATCATGGATGAGGCTCATAAGGCTCGTTATTCTATTCATCCGGGAGCAGATAAGATGTTCATGAATCTTCGAAACCAATATTGGTGGCCCGGCATGAAGAAGGATATAGCCTTGTATGTATCTAAATGTCTCACATGTTCCAAAGTCAAAGCCGAGCATCAACGTCCCTCTGGATTACTCGTACAACCCGAGGTTCCATTATAGAAATGGGAGAGCATATCCATGGATTTTATTACCAAGCTGCCTCGTACCGCTAGTGGTCATGATAGTATCTGGGTTATCATTGATCGATTGACTAAGTCGGCTCATTTCATTCCAATTCGGGAAGATTATCGAGTCGAGAAATTGGCTCGTATTTACATCAATGAAATAGTCAGTCGGCATGGTGTACCTTTAGATATTATCTCTGATCGCGATGGTCGTTTTATCTCTCGTTTCTGGCAAAGTCTTCAATCGTCTTTGGGAACTCAACTGAATCTCAGCACAGCCTATCACCCGCAAACCGATGGTCAAACTGAAAGAACGATACAGACCCTCGAGGATATGCTCCGGGCTTGTGTCATTGATTTCAGTGGATCGTGGGATTCTCATCTTCCGTTGATCGAATTCTCTTACAATAACAGTCACCATACCAGCATCCAAATGGCACCATTTGAGGCCTTGTATGGTCGAAAGTGTCGATCTCCCATCTGCTGGTCTGAAGTTGGTGAATCACAGATTACTGGTCCGGAATTGATACAAGAAACAACCGACAAAATTCATAAGATCCGTGATAACTTGGTCGCTGCTAGAAATCGTCAAAAGCATTATGCTGACAAAAGACGTAAGCCCATGGAATACAATGTCGGTGATCTCGTACTTCTTAAGGTGTCACCTTGGAAGGGAGTGATTCGCTTTGGAAAGAAAGGGAAGCTAGCACCTCGTTACGTGGGTCCATTCAAAGTGCTCGAACGAATTGGGAAAGTGGCCTACAAGCTTGAATTACCCCAGGAACTTAGCAATATACATCCGACGTTTCATGTATCCAACCTCAAGAAATGTCTTGCCGATGAAAATCTCCACATTCCACTAGACGAAGTCCAGATTGATGAATCTATGCACTTTATTGAGAAACCTGTGGAAATTATGGATCGGGAAGTTAAACAACTCAAACGAAGTCGGATACCCATTGTCAAAATTCGTTGGGAGTCTAAACGTGGGCCAGAGTACACCTGGGAACGTGAAGACCAAATGAAAACCAAGTACCCTCATCTTTTCGTTTCAGCCTCCTCGTGATTTAAATTTCGGGACGAAATTTCCTAAAGCAGGGGAGACTGTAACCACCCGTATTTTTATATTCACTTATGTTAACATTTGTTAATAATACAATCGTGGGGATTCCAATTATAAAGTTTGTGATATTAAATAATAATAATAATAATAATAATAATAATAATAATAATAATAATAATAATAATAATAATAATTATAATGGTTATAATAATACTAATAACATTAATAATGATAATAATATTAATAATAAAGTTCAGGGATTATTTCTGCCAATTTAGAAACTTAATAAGAAGTTTCAAACATAAAATAATAAACTTGGAAACCGCAGGGACTGATTGTGTAATTTTTTTTAAAAACCGGTTTCTTCCCCGTATTTCCGGCGAGTCGCCGGCGAGGCTCCGGCCGGTGTCCGGCGAGCCAAATTAGCCAAAATTACGCATTTTCAAGCCACAAAACCTGTTCCAATGCGTTCGTGAATGTGTTTCGAACCCACGACACCCATTAAACACGATTAATAGCCGGTAAATTCGAATCCAAAGTTCCACATCGAACTCATAAAATTCCCGACAAGAAATCGGCCAATTTACACAAATTGAACCCCACAATCACACCGAAAGTTTCCTTGGATCCAAATTAGATTGAATTCCAACACAAAACGTGTTGAATTAGTCAAATTAACGGCTATAATTGTCACTTTATTCTCGGATTCTAATCCAGCTAACAAACCCACTTAAACACTTTCAATAATCAAATTGATATCATATAACTAACCATTTCTCAGTCCCGAACCTACCTATACTCTCAAATCATCTGCAAAACACACAATCATCAAATTTGATCCTTCTAAAGCCGCGGACCTATCTCGAACTCAAACTCATCGAATACACTATCTCAACAGGTAATTAATACCTCTATAAACTCGTTTTCACTTGAGGATTAAAAGCCCTAAGGTTAATTGCATTACATAATCGATTCGAGGTTCAATTTGGATCAAATTGTTTCTAGGGTTCTTCGGGTCAGGGAGGATCTTGGGTTTATGTTTAAAAAAATTAAGAACCGAGAGTTACCGCGGCCACGGCCTTTGGTTCACCGGTTCCCACGCTCAAACTCAAACAGAAGGTCCCGGGTTCGACCCCGGGCACCTACACTATTTTTTTTTAGGCCTTTTAAGCCTTTAAAAATTCTGAAAAAAATTCTAAAAATTTTAAAAATGTTTTTACAAACATTAAAAATTTTAAAACAACTTAATTATTTTTCTGAAATTTATTTTAACATTTTATCTATTTTATTATTTGTTTTAAATAAATAAAATAACTAATTATATTTTCTACCAAATTATAATCAGTGTATAATATATAATTATACAATAAATAGATTGAATCCAATATATATACGTAGGTATATATTATCCAATTTTCAAAACAATTTTTATTTGATTAAATTTCATGTATATAATTTTATATAATCACAAACAATTTATAACTTATGTATATAATTAACATACAATATATAATTATGCCTACTTATGTATAAATTTATATACATATAATTATGTATATAATTATACATATAATTATATATAAATACATGATTACATATAATATATATAATTATACATATACAATTTATTAATAAATTGTAAATATGTATAACTTATTGTTGGACCAAAAGAACCAATGAGCCAAGATCAGGAAAACCTCTAAGTCCCACATGACATCACAACAACTGCTGAAGATTCCCATCAGCTGTTCTGACAAAGTCTGAAGAATTAACAGCTGAAGTTCAAAGAACTGAAGTACAACAGCTGAAGATCCCAAAGTACTGAATACAAGTACTGAAGTCTAAAGTACTGATAAATACAAGTACTGAAGACTTCAAGTACTGAAGACAAGTGCTGAAGATCAAAGTCTGAAGAACCGAAGAACTGATGAACAACTGCTGATGCACAAAGTCTGAAGACAACGACTGAAGACAACAGCTGATGACAACTACTGATGTCATCAGCTGATGAAACATCTGAAGACCAAAGTCTGAAGACCAAGTGCTAAAGTTTCAGAGTTTGTCACAACAGCTGAAGAAGTCTTCTTCAGTTGTTGTGATGGTTTTTTTCTTTATCAGTAGTTTATTTTGTTTCAGTAGTTGTACAACAACTGAAGAGCTTGTTCTTCAGTTGTTATAGTATCAGTAGTTATAAACGACTGAAGAGTTTGTTCTTCAGTCGTTGTAGGATTTCAGTAGTTTACTTTTGTCAGCACTTAGGAACTTTTGTAAGGAGATGTTAGTCGTTGACATCTTCAGTAGTTTTATGTTTGACAGCTGTAATTTGAATATTCGTGATGTCAGAAAAGGACATCACCACCATGCTTTTGCCGCCTATATAAGGATGGCAAGCCATACAGTTTTAATTGCCGAAACGTGCGACCAATAGAACATTTATTGCTTCGCATAACTCTTCTCTCTCTATGTTTATGC
This sequence comes from Flaveria linearis, assembly GCA_024085815.1. Taxonomy (NCBI): domain Eukaryota; kingdom Viridiplantae; phylum Streptophyta; class Magnoliopsida; order Asterales; family Asteraceae; genus Flaveria; species Flaveria linearis. Next base: position 262,545 of record CM044002.1, read on the forward strand.
TTTAATTGCAATATCTTTTATGTTCTTGCTTTAATTGCTAATTAATGTGCTAAATCCGCTGCAAACATAATCTAATTGATCAACACGAGAGGCTGAGATCCTGTCAAATGGTATCAGAGCTTGGTTAATCATTGATCGATCTTACCATTGATCATTTGAAACTGCTCTTTTGATCTCTCAGTTGATCGAATTAGCAATTTGCAAGAAGTTAGCCATAGAGAGTGAGTTTCTGCTGATTACAGCCAAAATCTTGAGGTCTTTTGGTGGTTTTGAGTTACGATTGTCGTGTTTTAACCTTGTTCTTGACCAAACCCTGAGATGACAACACCAACCAATGATCCTCACAATACTGGTTCCGCAACCAAGCCTCCGATGCTGGTTAGGAACGAGTATAACATATGGCAGAGACGTATGCTGCACCACTTGGCTGTCAACAGTGCTGGTTGTTGGAAGTCAGTGGTGCATGGGCCATACAAGCCTATGGTGAACGTCCCGGAATCTAATGAACAGGTTGCGAAGAAACCTGAACAGTATTCGGACGAGGATCTCAAGCTGTTTGAAATTGATGCTAGAGCCCATGGAATTTTAGCCATGGCTATTCCAAACGAGATATATCAGGGCTCTTGCATCATGAGTCTGCTCATGACCTATGGGTTGCTCTAAAGGAACAATTTGGAGGAACTGATTCGGTCTTAGCAAACAATAGGGAAATCCTCGCCCAACAATATGAGACTTTCTCATATAGAAAGGGTGAGACTCTGACCCAGCAGTATGAGCGGTTCTCTTGTTTGATCTCTGAGCTGAAGATGGTCAAACAAGAGTACACCAAAAGCCAGATGAACAACAGGTTCCTCAGGTCGCTTCCTGAGAGATGGGACACATATACCATTGTCCTACGCTCCAGTGCTGACCTGGACACTCTATCTCTCACCCAACTTCATGGGAAGCTACTCACTTTTGAGAGAGAGGTAGAGCAAAAGAGGAGGCTGTCCTCTTCTGGCAAGCTCGCGGATGACTTTGTCCAAGGTAATGCTGCCTTGATAAGTCATGAGTCAGAATATGCTTCATCAGAGAGTTCTTATGATGAGCATATCGATTTCTCTACCAACTCACAACAAGCTTTCGTTGGTGTTAGTAGTTCAGGAGGTGGTGGTGACAATTTGTGTTTTCTGATGGAGGATTTGAAGGGCATTCCAGATGATGATCTGGAAGAGATGGATATTTTGAACCAAATGGCAATGATAAATATCCGCTCTCAGAAGTTTTACAAAAGAACTGGTAGGAAATTCCCAGGACTCTCTGGCAAAACCAAAGTTGGTTTTGACAAGAGCAAGTTGAGGTGTCACAAGTGCCAAAGGCTTGGACACTTTGCAAGAGAGTGTAGATCATCTGGATCTAACTCATCTGCACCCTTTATGACTTTTCCCAGCAATAGCTCACAGCACAAAGGGCAACCTTCCTACAGTTCTCCCCATCCATCTCAAGCACAAGCACCACCTGCTTATTTTGTGCCACAGGGTCATATGCCTTATCCTTACCCCTGTTACTACATGCCTCAGCCTGGTCAGACTCAAGCACCCCCGGCTCAACCACCTCATGCTCTTCCAAAGCCTCATTCTTCCCAATCTCATCACCACACACAACCCTAACAACAAAGTTTTTTCACCCCAACTGCTGTTGACTGGAGTAGTCTACCAGAAGAGCTATCTGGTCAGGAACCACTACTCCAAGATGCTGGTCAACATGGTGGTGATCAACCTTTTGGAAATCTTGCTCTGATGGCCCTTGATTCTGCTGAAGGGTCATCATCCAATGCCTCATCTCAGGTATCCACTGAGGCAAAAGCCAAGCTTTGTTCAGAGTCATGCATAGCGGCATTTGCTTCTATTAGAGAAGCAAATGTAGCTTTAATAGATAAAAATCTTGAGCTTGAGCACATTATTTCCAAAAGAAAAGCTGATTTTGAGGTTGTTCTAAAAGATAAAAATGATGAGATTTACAAGCTCAACTGCCAAATCAAAGATAGTAAAGCTAGGGAAGATGTACTTCTAGAGAAGTACAAGGACCTCAAGGAAACTCTTGCAACCACCCAAGTTGAGTGTGATCGATGGGTGCAATCTTGCAAGGGTTTTGAAATGCTTCTTAGCAAGCAAACAGCTTCCAATGTGAAGTTTGGCATTGGTTATAATCACACTGCTCCTCCCACAGACTTCACTTCAAGAGCAGAAGTTGAATCTGATGGGGAGAGCAATAACCAATCCTTCTCATCATGTGACTTACTATCCTCTAAATCAGCATCATCAGAGATAGATTGTCACATGAACAAAAGGCTGATCAACTCAGGTGCTGTCACTAGTAGTACTGAAGGTACTAGAGAGCAAGTGACAACATCTGAAGTTCCAACCTCAAATACTGTTAGCACTAAAGAGAAGAAAACTAACAGTAGGAAAGGTTTGAAGACAGCTAGAGAGGATACCAGGAAAGCAGTCACTAAGAAGAAAACTGCTAGTACTGATGACAAACAGCTGAAGAACAAGTCTTCAGCAGTTAAATCCTCTTCAGCTGATGATCAGCATAAGATGAAGAAAAAGCCATGTGAGATATGTGGCTTGTTCAATCATCTTACTGATGATTGCTGGTACAAAAGGGGTTCCAAACTCAAACAGAAGGAGCAAATTACTGAGAACATCAATAAAATGAAGAATGAGTTTGAAACCAAGTTTGTACTGGCAACATCCAAGCCTGAAATCCCTAGGCCCAAAGTTAAATCCAAGAAGGTAGGGATTAATCAGGCAACAGCTGAGGTTGCTCTGAATAAGATGGTACAACATAGGAACTCATCATCAGCAAACTCCAATATGTCTGAAGAGCTGAAAGCCCTATCACAGAATCAGACACAATTGGTGATGATGGTTCAGCAGCTAGTGGGAAGAGTCAACCACTTAGATGCTCCTGTGTTGAAACCACAGAAAAGGAAGTCCAAGCCAAAGGGTTCCTCTTCTGTACCATCTTCTTCACCTCAAGCTGTCACTCATAACACACCTGTTAGTGCTACATCTGTAGCTGAGAACAGACCCAAAACCAAGCAGGTTTGGGTCTCCAAGACAAACTAACACATGGTTGTGTTTGCAGGGTTCTTCAACATGCCAAAGAAGCATCTGGTATGTAGACAGTGGAGGATCCATGCATATGACTGGAAGCAGCTCCCTTCTTAATGACTACTCTCAAGGAAAGAAGGGATTTGTTTCTTTTGGCAATGATGCAAAAGGTTACATCGTTGGAAAAGGCTTTGTTTCTAATGGGGAAATAAGGTTTGATGATGTTAACCATGTGGAGAATCTCAAGTACAACCTCTTGAGTGTCAGTCAAATGTGTGACAAAGGACATGTTGCCCTTTTCACAAGCCAGAACTGTAGGATTCTGTCATCCAAAGTTCTGAGTTTGATTGACAAGGCATTGGATGAACACACTCTTCTGAAGGCCAACAGGACAGGAAGAGTGTATGCCTTAGATCTTTCCAAAAAGATGGATCTAAAAGGCCATCCTTGCCTATTCTCCAAGGCATCTCCTCAAGAGTCTACACTATGGCATAGAAGGCTGGGTCATGTAAATTTCAAGAACATGAATCAGCTTATAAGCCATGGTTTAGTAAGAGGATTGCCTCTGAAGGAGTTCAAGTGTGAAGATGACTGCACTGCTTGCTTGAAAGGAAAACAACACAAAGTTTCATTTCCTTCAATAGAAGAACCAAAGTCCACTGCCTGCTTACAACTTCTGCACATGGATCTCTTTGGTCCTGTCAGAGTAATGAGCATGGCAAAGAAGAAATACTGCCTGGTAATTGTGGATGATTACTCCAGGTTTGTATGGACTTTCTTCTTGCACTCCAAGGATGAAGCAGCAAAGACAATAATGAACTTTGTGTTACAAGTAGAAAAGCAGTATTCCCTACAGGTCAAGTGTGTGAGGAGTGACAATGGAACAGAATTTAGAAACCACACACTTGATGACTTCTACCTGTCCAAGGGAATCAGAAGGCAGTTTAGCATTCCTAGAACTCCTGAGCAAAATGGAGTGGTGGAGAGAAAGAACAGGACCCTCATTGAAGCAGCAAGGTCAATGTTGGCTGACTCAGGGCTGCCACTGACCTTTTGGGCTGAAGCTGTCAATACAGCTTGCTATGTACAGAATAGAGCCTTAGTAAATAAGAGGTTGATGAAGACTCCCTATGAAGTTCTTCATCATTTGGCCCCTCTTATTTCATTCTTTAGAGCCTTTGGGTGTCCTTGTTTCATTCTCAACACTAGCAACCCACTCCATAAGTTTGCTAGTAAGGTGGATGCAGGGTACTTTGTTGGTTATTCATCAACTTGCAAAGCATACAGAGTCTTCAACTGTAGAACCAAGGGAGTTGAAGAAACTTTGCATGTTAAGTTTAATGAATCTCCAAAGGACAAGATTCCACAAAACCCTGTGGAGCTGTTTGATCTGGACATACTGCAATATGTTCCTTATCAACCTCCATCTGTTGAGCCTGTCAATCGATCTCCACCTGGTGGTACTGAAGATGATGAAGTCAGTACTCACCTCTTCAGGTTTAGTGACAACCTGCCTAATTCCACTAAACCTGATACTCCTGTAGCCTCAGCAGCTCCATCCACTACAAATGCTGATAAGATTTCTGCCTGCTCTACTTCGTTTGAGCTGCCATCCTCTACATGGTTTCAGGAATCTCCATCACCATCTGTTGCTGCTGATGGGTCTACAAACACTTGCACAGATATTATAGTTTATCAAGAGCTCAAGAATCACCCCACTTCACAAATCATTGGTGATATTCATGCTGGAGTGTCAACCAGGAATCAATTGTCCAACTTCTGCTTCTATGCTCTCTTCATCAGTCAGCAAGAACCAAAGAACTATCATATTGCTTTAAGAGACAATGGATGGGTGGAAGCTATGCAGCTTGAGCTACTTCAATTCAAGAAACAGCAAGTGTGGGAGCTTGTTCCATTACCCAAAGGTAAGTGTGCTATAGGCACCAAGTGGGTATTCAGGAACAAAACAGATGAGAAGGGCCAAATTGTCAAGAACAAGGCCAGACTGGTTGTTCAAGGGTTTGCACAGGAGGAAGGAATCGATTATGATGAGACCTTTGCACCTGTGGCCAGACTAGAAGCAATTAGACTGTTCTTAGCTTATGCTGCCTTTCACAGTCTTAAGGTTTATCAAATGGATGTCAAAAGTGCCTTCCTATATGGAAAAATCAAAGAAGAGGTTTATGTGTGTCAACCACCAGGTTTTGAGGACAATAAACATCCTGATTGGGTGTACAAGCTTGATAAGGCTCTTTATGGGCTGAAGCAAGCACCTAGAGCCTGGTATGAGACACTGTCAACCTTTCTTCTTGAGAATACATTCACTAGGGGAACCATTGACAAAACCTTATTCATCAAGACTGTGGGACAACATAAGCTTCTTGTTCAGATTTATGTTGATGATATCATCTTTGCATCCTCTGATCCAAAGTTGTGTGATGAATTTACAAAGCTTATGAAGCTAAGATTTGAAATGAGTGCTATGGGAGAATTACAGTTCTTTTTAGGTTTGCAAATCAAACAACAGGATGATGGAATCTTCATCCATCAGTCCAAATACACCAAAGATTTGTTGAATAAGTTTGATTTACAAACCTGTAAGCCCTGTTCTACTCCCATGAGCAGCATCACACAACTAGATGTTGATCAGAAAGGTAAAGCGGTTGATGAAACCCTTTACAGATGTATGATTGGGTCCTTGATGTACCTTACAGCTTCTAGACCAGACATCATGTTTTCAACATGTGTTTGTGCTAGATTTCAGGCTGCACCTAAAGAATCCCATTTGATTGCAGTCAAAAGGAACTTTAGATATCTGCAAGGTACCCAATCACTAGGACTTTGGTATTCAGCTGGGCATTCATGCAAATTAGTTGCTTTCTCTGATAGTGACTATGCAGGATGCAAAGTCACCAGAAAATCCACTTCTGGTGGTTGCCAATTCCTAGGCAATTGTTTAGTTTCTTGGCAGAGTAAGAAACAAACATCAATTGCTACATCCACTGCTGAAGCTGAGTATATTGCTGCTGCAAGCTGTACCTCTCAAATACTCTGGCTTCAGAATCAACTTCTGGATTATGGCATTACTGAGACTAAGACTCCATTATTAATGGATAGTGCTTCAGCTCTTTGTATTGTTAAGAATCCAGTCCAGCACTCTAGGACCAAACATATTGAGATCAGACATCATTTTATCAGGGATTGCTATGAGAAAGGTCTGATTGATCCTAAGTTTGTACCTAGTGCTGATGAGCTTGCAGACATTTTTACTAAGCCTTTAGATAGTGCCACATTTCAAAATTTGGTACTAAGGCTTGGTATGCTGCAGCTTGAATGATTTGACCTATGCTGATGCTCTTGACTCACATCTACTGATGAGTATTAGGTCAAATACAAGTACTGATGAGTGATTTAGTCTTCAGCTCTTTCACAACTACTGAAGACTAAACTGACTCAAAGTACTGATGTACATTATTTATTGAAAAACAACTGATGTAGTGAAGTGGATTACAACTACTGATGTATGATTTTCAAATAAATAAGTACTGAAGAACAAATTTTGCTCACAAGTACTGATGTGTAATCTTACACAACTACTGAAGACAAAATTTGTTCACCAGATCTGAAGAATATTTCATCAGCACTTGTGAACATCTGATCACAAGAGCTGAAGGCATATTCCCAAGAGCTGAAGGGTCAATGAAACATCTGAAAGTCAGCCAAAGAGCTGATGAGTAAATGTCGAGGCTAGTATGAAACAACTGATTTGATGGTAACAGCTGATGAGTAATTTCTCATCAGCTGATAACAACAGCTGATGTTTCATACACAAACAACTGAAGGACAAAACCATGTCTTCAGTAGTTTACAACTACTGACATCAGTAGTTCATAACTACTGAAGGCTAACACCAAGTCCTCAGTTGTTTACAACAACTGAAGCAATACCATGTCTTCAGTAGTTTACAACTACTGACATCAGTAGTTCATAACTACTGAAGGCTAACACCAAGTCTTCAGTTGTTACAACGTCTGAAGAAGAATACTAGGTCATCAGTAGTTCATAACTACTGAAGACTGACAGTAACTCTTCAGACGTTCACAACATCTGAAGGACAAAACCAAGGTCTCAGTAGTTTCAACTACTGAAGGCTAACACCAAGTTCTCAGATGTTACAACCACTGAAGGTTAAAACCACGTCATCAGCTGTTACAACACCTGATAACTAACACCAAAACCTTCAGTAGTTTTCTTTCAACCTTTGCCCTACCCTATAAATACCCCACTTTCAGAGCATTTACTCCTCACTTGACCTAATCCTTACAAACCTCTGAAAATCCCATACACCATTAATGGCGAACATGCAACTGAAACCTCGACACAACTGTGTCGCCCACCTTACAAAATCGCCATTGTGGCCCAAGTTTCACCAAGCCATCGATCTTATGAACGACTCACCTTACAAAACGGCTTTTCTCTTAAACCCCACTCTATACACCGACTCCTTGACGGAGTTTTGGACAAATGTGACCGTCCAAACCGGAGAGCAGGATGCCGAGGTCTCCCTCCGGTCCTCCGTCAATGGAAAACCCGTGGTTATCACTCCAGCCACCATACGACAAACCCTAGCGCTGGAGGATGCCACTCACCCAACTTCCTACCCTAAAGGTACCCTGGATCTTTCATTCACATCCTATGACTATCAGGGTAACCTCTCCGCCTCCACCTTGCTGAAGAAACATTTCCCCGACCCTCAAAGACTAATCTTCCACATGGTGAATGTCTGTCTGGCTCCCAAGACCTCTTCGTGGGACCAGATGTCTACAAGGTGGCAGCAGGTATTGTATTCTATCCTTGAGAAACAACCGTTAAATTTTACTGATCTTTTATTTTTTGAACTCAAGGACATGGCCACAAAACCTTTTCTAACCGTTGGAACTTGTATCCACGGTTCATAATGGCCATGATCGAATACCAGCTTCAGGCTGAGGGACTAGTTGGCACTGGGGTCCCTGCCACGGCTGTACAAGCTGAGGTATACTCCAGGCACAACACCGACCCCACACTCAAACAGGCTGGCCGGCCGCGAAAACCCACGCAGCTGGAACCCACAGCCTCCATCTCCAATTCCAAAGTCCCCACCAAGCCAAAAGCCAAGAAGCCCAAAAAGGCTACTCAGGGAGATGAGTCCCCTGAGGATGCCCCTGCCACACAAAGGCAGGATGTGCCTGCTGGTTCGATTCTCCCAGCAGGTACCACGACTCCACCCACTACAACCGCACAGGCTTCCTCTCAACAGGAGCCTGATGTAACCAATTTTGGGGCAACCACATTACTGGGGTCTCTCTCACTTGAGGAGACTGCCATTGAAGAGCACAGTCCTCCCCATGTGCATACTGCTTCTAGCCCAAATACTGAGGAGACCGCTCCACTAAGCCCAACATTGGTAATAGCCAAAGTGCTGACTGATCTGAGCACTCCACCCTCTCCCCAGAAACCTATTACAACTGGGGAGACTCCAACCGAAGAGGGGGTGGGCACAAGTGCTGATCAGAGCCCACAGCACAGAGAATCAGTTCAATCTCCCAGTGTGGCTAGGGAGATAGAACAATCTGGTGAGGCTGCCACTTCCCCTGCATCAACATCTGAGCAGGGTGAAGATGGTAACATCACTAAGACCTCACCAGAGGCAATGGCTGATGATGGATCCAATCCTGAGGCCAGAAGTCCCCAGTACCATGAACAAGGGGCACATGTCATAACTGAGCCACACTCAGGACATGTTCATCCTGACAATGTCAGGAGGTCAGGTGATTCAGCTACCACTGATGATGACCTGAGCTTCTTCTATGATGTAGTTGCTCAAAACACTATCCTTGAGGATGAGATAAGCAGACTCAAAGAGCTGATTGCTCAAATGACTCAGGATAGAAGTCCATCTGCCACCATTACTCCACAGATGGCACCTTCACCCGAAGGTCTCAAAGACACTGAGCCACTCCCACAAACTCAGCCACCAGCCCCTGCTTCTGGCACCAGCTCTCAGGGTCAGAACCCCCCTGAGCAGCTGGATGCTATCCTCCAGAAATCCCTGCCTCTCATCACACCAATCCTTAAAGATATAGTTATTCAAACCCTGGATGAGAGGCTTCCCACATTTATACAACCCATGGTGGAGGTTGCCGTGTCTAAGGCTCTTGCTGATAGTCAAACCCCAACCAATGCACCCAAAAAGGGGGAGACATCAGTGCAAGACAAGGGGAAGAGGGGAGGAGAGGAGAAAGAGGTAGAGAAAGAGGTGGTGGTAGAGAGGGAGTTGGCTGAGGAGAGTAGTAGGGTGAGGGAGAAGGGGAAGAGGAAAGTGAGGGAGGTAGAGCAAATAGAAGTGGCTGATATCCAAAAGGATTTCAGTTTCACTGATAAGAATAAGGGTGAGGGAAAGATAGTGGCTGACTCTGATCTAGCAGCCCTTGTCAAGGAGGCTGATGCTGAACACAGCAAATCAATGGATTCTGCCATTGCTCAGCTGTTTAAGCAAGGCTTTGACAAGGATACTGCCCTGCTAGATCAGGAGATCAGGAAAATGGAAACCAGGGAGATAAACTACCGATGGTCTACTTATAGCCAAGAGGATCAAAAGAAACTCGAGGCTATGAGTAGATTCATTTCGAAGTATTTGGGCAGACCAGTCCTTGACATCAAAGCATGGACCAGGGACAGGATCTTGGCTATAACCACCAAGATCTGTTCGGCTGGTGATTTCACCAAGGGACTGGTCGCAGAGGCCCTTTCTGAAGCCGGTGCTGGGAACAGGACACTGCTAGTCAAGCAAACCAAACCAGCCCTTATCTCTAGGCTGCTAGCAGTGCCTGCCAACATTCCCACACCAACAACCCAACCTCAACCCACAAAACCAACTCCTTTACCACCAAAACCAGCAGCCAATGATCCACCCTTGAAGAAGAAGAGAAGGGTGCTGAGGCTGCAAGATGAAGAAGAGGATGATGAGGAGGATAGTCTGCCACTCTCAGCAGTTATACCTTTACCCAAAGCCAAACCACAAACCATCAATCCCACCTCACAGCAGGACACTGTGAAGGTTAAGTTAGAAGAGGAGGAGCAGCAGAAAAGACATGATGAGGAAATGCTGAAAAGTATTGACAAATGTTATACTACTACCACCTCTATAATAAACATGCAGAGAGAAGCTCTGAGATTATTCACCCTCAAACAAACCTTTCAATATGAAAAGGAGAGGGTGAGAACTTGGCCTGACCCAAGGGTGGCTCACAGGATAGTCAAAAAGGACATGCCTGTGAGATACAAAAGCCAACTAAAGAGAATCGTAGATGAAGAGATCTCTGTAGCTATTGTAGTAACACCCTGGGAAATAGTAGATGAATTCGAGAAAGCTTATAGAGCCGGCCAATCACCCTTCTTAATGCTAGATAATAGGGTGGTTAGGAAGGGTCTGGTCTATAAGAAGCTTGAGAATTTTCATAGGGATGAGCTCACTCTGTTGTTGGAGGGTAAACACCCTGATGAATTTGCATACAGGCAAATCACAACAGTTGAGCTCAAAAATGGAAGACAGGTCAAGTTCATCTCGGAGTTGTACGGTCGGGAGGGATTGTTCGAAGGAGAGCCTGAAGACCTGTCCAAAGAAGAACAAATGATCTTTCTTCAGGCCTACTGTCGAGAATCCTACCGGCTTGTACGTGGGAGGTAGATCTCATGGATGGGACAACAGCTCTGTGTCCAATTCCCCAAGACAGAGCTCCCATCCATACTTAGCCAAACAAACACTTGAGACTACCTCTCTGGCCAGTGCTTATCTGGGTCAACTTCTAATCTGATCTAGAAGGAAATAGACCAATCTTTATGCCATCAATAAGTGGGACAACCAATAATTAGAGGTTTTGGCTGCATTGGTTCAGGGGGAGTTTGTTGGACCAAAAGAACCAATGAGCCAAGATCAGGAAAACCTCTAAGTCCCACATGACATCACAACAACTGCTGAAGATTCCCAACAGCTGTTCTGACAAAGTCTGAAGAATTAACAGCTGAAGTTCAAAGAACTGAAGTACAACAGCTGAAGATCCCAAAGTACTGAAGACAAGTACTGAAGTCTAAAGTACTGATAAATACAAGTACTGAAGACTTCAAGTACTGAAGACAAGTGCTGAAGATCAAAGTCTGAAGAACCGAAGAACTGATGAACAACTGCTGATGCACAAAGTCTGAAGACAACGACTGAAGACAACAGCTGATGACAACTACTGATGTCATCAGCTGATGAAACATCTGAAGACCAAAGTCTGAAGACCAAGTGCTGAAGTTTCAGAGTTTGTCACAACAGCTGAAGAAGTCTTCTTCAGTTGTTGTGATTGTTTTTTTCTTTATCAGTAGTTTATTTTGTTTCAGTAGTTGTACAACAACTGAAGAGCTTGTTCTTCAGTTGTTATAGTATCAGTAGTTATAAACGACTGAAGAGTTTGTTCTTCAGTCGTTGTAGGATTTCAGTAGTTTACTTTTGTCAGCACTTAGGAACTTTTGTAAGGAGATGTCAGTCGTTGACATCTTCAGTAGTTTTATGTTTTGACAGCTGTAATTTGAATATTCGTGATGTCAGAAAAGGACATCACCACCATGCTTTTGCCGCCTATATAAGGATGGCAAGCCATACAGTTTTAATTGCCGAAACGTGCGACCAATAGAACATTTATTGCTTCGCAGAACTCTTCTCTCTCTATGTTTATGCTTTAATTGCAATATCTTTTATGTTCTTGCTTTAATTGCTAATTAATGTGCTAAATCCGCTGCAAACATAATCTAATTGATCAACACGAGAGGCTGAGATCCTGTCACTTATATGCATAAACTTCTATTAAATTCTAGACATAATCACTTTCAACAAATTCGTTTGTTTCAAGACATTCAAACCAAATAAAATTAATCAATTTAAACTACCATGGAAATCCTAATACATTTCCAAATTCCCAAATCATTATTATTCTAACTCGAGACACCGTTCCTTAGGTTAATCGTAAGGAAATCGTTGGTGTCTAACCTATCACGTTCAAAATCCAATCTCATCAATCAAGTGAGTATTCATATCCCCTTTTTATATCATTTCCTATTTGGGGGAAATCATGTGATACAATATATTCAATCATGATATTCAATTGTTATTTCATTCTAAATTCAATTCTAGACAGGTTATGTTATTACTTGCAATTATGTGAACATACTGTGATAAACTGGACGACAGTAAAACCCTAATTCAATCAATCAATCAATCCTGGCAACAATGTAGATCTACTGGTTTGGATAACCCACCCCATATGGCTTACGAGTGGTGATTGTGCCAGAGGCAATTAGTCAATCTATGGTGTTTGTGTGGAGTCAATTATATGCAAGTGTCAAGTCAAGGGGTTTATATTGTGTCGGTTTATCTATATGCTTCGCAGTTGCCATATAAGTCTTAATATTACCTTGTGAATTGAATTACAATCGATGGATCAATCAATCAGTATATATAAGTATATTCAAATATGTGATTACTCACCAGCTAACTCGTTAGCTGACTTTATTTTCTCACATGATTTCAGGTTAAGCAAGATAGTGGACTTCTACGTGCTCATCTAAGACACGGACCTAGTTAAAATAAAAGACATTTATTATTTGTGGTTTCGATTGTTGTATTTGTGTATGTTGAACTTATATTATCATTTAATCTGATTTTAATATTATTTCCACTATTAGACAACCATGTGTTATGAACAATCCATCATTCCCTCGTCCGCTCCGATGATTCCGCCGTCGGTCGGGGTGTGACAATAACAGGGCCATGAAAATAGATATTTCTCTATAAAAATCCTAGAAAGAAGAAAAAATAAAAAATGAGATAAATTTGATATACTATACGCGCATGTGTGATGTGACTTAATTTAGATAAAAAGATCTATAAACATATCACATTACAGCTCATCCAAAAATGTTGAAGAGTGGTCCTCTGATGCTTAATTTTAACGACTCCTTTTATCTAGCTAATCTTGATATGATATGTATATATCTTGGACTAGTCAGGACCCGCGCGACGCAGCGACGGCGGTGAAGTCAATATGTAACTTAGATTTGTAGAGCTACCACCACTACTACCAATCTAAGCCCTATCTAAGCCCTTGATGCTTCAACGGTCCTTAAACTCAACCATTCATTTTCATTAGTTTTTTAAATAGTATAATAAATTGTATCTATGTTTTTATGAGATAGGAAGAGATAAGTATGCGTTACCCCACGCGTTACGACAGTTATTTAAGTTAAAATCATGTATAACTGCATATAATCATAATATACTTGTAAACATACAATTTAATCTTAATGCAAAACCTGATAATATTGAAAGGAAAAAATAACTATAGAATAATTACAAAATAAAATTCATTTTGAAAAGTTATTCAAGTTATTCTCTAAAACACTCACCGTCTCTGCTCTAATGAAACCTTTCTCAAAGTCGGAATGGATAACCCTGCAGCTTGGGGTGCTGTCATTCCTAGCACATCAAATGATATAATTTGTTTAATTAGCTTTAAAAAAGGGACACCAATACAATGGAATGAAAGTGGAATAGGTCAAACAGTCTTAGTTTCCTAAAAAACTTCATGCAAGTATTTAACAAGAGTAAATGTAAACCTGCATGTATGGTCCATGCTTTAGTTTTCTGCAAACAGAATGAGAAAGATCCATTAATAAGTAAAATATCCAAAAAGCCACTAATTAAGAAAAGAAATTAGTTTCCCGAACCTTTTCTCCGGAAGTGAAGTATGTATGTAAACCAAGAAGGTTATATGTCGCCCTAATAAGATTTCCAAGTCCATTCTCATCTACACCAAGGTATGTCAAAAATTCTACTCCTTCTAGGATTATGATTTGCTCTAACGGGTAGAAAGTTGCAGAAAGAGTACTTTTAGTTCATAAAACTTAATAAATTATTTCCTTCACAAACTTAATATATAACTGAAAAAAACTTTAATAATCATACTCGACCACCTTAAGTATTATATGATACTTAATAACCTTCGAAAAAACAGCGTTTCAACCCATACCATAATCTCTCCATTTTGACCCATTACACAGCCTGACCCGCCCATTATGGCACCACAATTGTAAAAGTATTATAAACAGTGCGGGCCACCTGGGTTGCTAGCCCAGTGGTTAGAGTCAAAGACTCTTTGGAGAAGACCAAGGTTCAAATCCTGCCATGAGTTAGATGAGGATTTGGTGTACTTAGGAATAGATGGGTGTGTGAGTCGCAGTCGCCGTTATAAAAAATATACAAACAGTGCAGGATCATACTTTTCTCTTTCTGGAATTGCTGCTAATGGCATGTCCAAGATAGTTCAGCACCTGTGGCTTTGAATAGAACAGTTTCCCAGTTGCAGGATCCTTGTAAATCTACAGTAGCAGAACAATCACCAGATTCTTAGACAAAAGTCTCCTTATTTAAAAGAAGAAAAAGAAAAAGCAAATTATCTGATACGAACAATAAGAAAATATGTTATATCAAGCAGACCAAAAACAATGTTTAGAACATTCTCCGAGTCAATAAGTTTGAAGATGCATAATGCGCCACAAGAGATGAAGAGATCACAACTTGTATAAATTAATTTATCAAGATTAAAGTATAACTGGTTTTAAATTACCTTATATTTCATTCCAGAGTTTTTATATCGCACATCAACAAGCCATCAATCAGGTAGTCAATCAGAATCTCCTTTTGGTGTAGAAAAAGATCCTCCAGTGGTAGACCGAGCCTCTTTCCGGTGGTATCAGGTGTAGAGAAAGATCCTCCAGTTATAGAGCGAAGCGGTTTCTGAACCATAAATAATTATTTATTTTCATTTTTTATTTTGGGGAAGTAGTATTATAGGGCATGGGTTAGATTCTTGTGTCTCGTGTTGAGATATAATGCAACAATCAATCAAAATAACTATTTGTATACATGTAAAGTAGATTCAGTGAAAGTTAATTAAGAACAATAAGCATCATCTGGTAAAATCTGCTTTAGGTGTAAAAAAATACATGATAAATTAAATATCAAACGATTAAATTAACTTGTACTTTACCGGGTTCTCTATACCACTTTCATTTGTTTTCAACTCTTCAACAGAACCATTAGTTAGATCTTTAGAAGCTTCAGCTCCTTTGGACTGATCAGGTGGTGAAGTAAATTCTCCTCCATTCGAGGTCAAATTAACATTAAGCTGAACAGAAACAGAATTTAGTTGAACTATGTCAACAGCAAGCACAAAAATTAAATAGAAAGCACATACCAAGTTAATTAGTGTTTATAGTGACTACCAAGATTTATAGTTCAAGATAAATGAATATATAATTACACAGTCATCCATCAAAAGAAAGAATTCAGTTACATTTCTGATGAATGCAACTAAAAGATGTTGGATTTATGATTGTAAAAGACAAATCAATTTTGATCCCGAAAGTCATGGACTTGATACTTTGAGGAGTCCATAATTTACGAAGCATACATAAGGAAACTTCAACAAAGAAAATACAATATTCTTTTAAAAGTAACTGAAACTTACAGTGCCACCATTATTCATATCCATTTTAAGTGGTTTTAAGACACATCTCTTTACTTCTCCAGATTCCAGATAACGCAAAGCATCTTTTTTGAGAAAAAGACGTATTCACTCAAAGGATCTAGGTAGAATTACGTCAGTAGGTCAGACGTATAACTATCTAATAACAAAACATTGAATTGTAACAGATTATCGACATTGCAGAGAAGAAATGTTTGAACTACCGGATCTTTTCGCATTGTGGCTCCACCTTTTCTCATTCTGATTTCTTTAATCCATCCTGGAGGTAACCCTTCTGCTAGAGTCCTAGAGATAACCTAGATAACGCTCCAAAATTCAATTGGTCAAATGAAACTGAATGTATAATAATAAAACTTACAAACACGACTTGGTGGGTGAGGAGGGGGAGGGGGATTGTTGAAATGGAACCAACCTCATAGTCAGAGGACAAGCGGGAGCTGAGAAGAAAGAATTAGATTTATAAGCAAACCATCGTTCAGCATCACAAATTTGAGCGGATACCTGAGAAGAAAGAACTCCGGAGAATAAGTTGAACGAACCAAGTCCTAATTCGAAGGTAGAAACCCTAGATCTAAGAGTGGCAAGGGTTAATCAGTAGCGGCTCCACCACCATCGTCTCCCATCAAACCATCACAACACCGCCGCCGTCTCCACCACCTGGTCTCTTTCTCTCACTGCCTCCACCACCGACGGTTCCCACACCGGCACACCGTAGCTCTCTCTCTCTCTCTCTCTCTCTCTCTCTCTCTGTGCCACCTGCTTATATGCTTTACAACCTTGTAAACCTGACCAGAACCGTAAAAGGCTAAATATGCTTTACAAGCTTGTACATGAAGCATGACATGTTGTAAAACTCTTAATTTTAAGAGATTGTATAATATGACATGTTTGCCCTCCTCAAATGAATATATATATAGTATAGATTCTTGGGTAAAAGTTTATTAAACTAACAAGTATTAATTAGGCTGGAAGAAGATGTATCATTTATATATATTTGATAATACAATTTTGGATTTGAAACTAAAACAGGGTATTTAGTTTAAAATTTTGATGATATATATATGTATGGGTAACAAAGAAAGTCCAAACAAGTTAATTAGCTCAACAAGCATGTTCATTTATTGCGACATCAACATGCATATATATAGTTGCGTGGGGAAGGGTGTTGATGTATCGATCTCTGGGTCAAATTTGATAAGACGAGTCTATGAGACCTGATCGATTACAGGAATTGATAAATCCTTGTTAAAGATTTAATTTGATTTTGATCAGTTGATCACTATATATCGATCTGTGTTGGTACTTCAATTACTAAATCGAGTGTTGCTGTCTGTGATGAAGCTGGCCGGTAAGATAGGCGGTGCTTGATGATGACTATATATGGCTGCTACTTCTTCCAATTCAGAACTCCTAAGACTAGTGGTAACTTGAGTTAACAAAACAGTTCTGGAGTCTTGTTGTGATGTTTGGACGACTACTTAACTTTGGTCAGAAACAAAATCTTGTCCACCGACTGGACAACTGGAATGTGAATAAAACCGCATGTCAATGCATTCTACATGAAATCCATGATTACATTGGGCAAAACACGTGCTTTTTCTCCTTCAATGACCTCTGATAAGCAAACGGCTCATTCCGGTCGTCTTTCGAGTCGGATGCTGTAATTGGTATGATTTTTAATAGTAATAGCGGGAGGACGAAAGGAAACGGAAATGAGAAACATGGACAATAGTATGATCGAAAGTATCAAGATTTGCTCTACCATGCATAGGTGAACTGCTCCTCATCTTGAATCTTGAATCTTGAATACACACACCCACACACACACATATATATATATGTATATATGAGGGAAAGTATGTACGTATATGGAGGATCGATTCATTAAGACTGGTTTTATGAGATGAGATTATGCTTTGTAAAGTTAACTCTGACACTTTCTCTTTGGCGGAGCTTTCTGTCGTGCCAAGATGTTCTTGTCACGACACCTTTTTTGTACTTATCTGAGTTTGTTGATGATAAGAGTGGCGTCATTATTATCGTGTGGAACGACTTCCTTGCTAATGGCAAGGTTGGCTTTATACCCAAAGACCTAGGCGCTACTCTTTACTTATACTGTTGTCTTTGTCATATAACTTTAGCAAGGATGTTACTTTATATTCCTTGTCAACTTCAGGACAGGTATAAACATACATACGTCATCAGTTGCAAATTAAATCCTTTAATTGTTTCTTTTCAAATCTATATTATATTTTAGCTTCCCTTGAAAAATAATATTCATCTCCATTTTGATCGTTACCAATACCAAATCTCAGATGATATCCTACATCCACATAATTAATTAAAAACTGATCCACTGACCTTTGGCTTTCTTCGTATTCCCTTTCCCTCCTCTAGCTACATTAATTAACTAATTAATAGCAATAACAAGATTTACAAAGTAACCGATCCTCTCCTCTCCTCTTCGTATCATTGTAACCGATCCACTGACCTTTTGGCTTTCTTCGTATCATTGTAACCGATCCTCTCCTCTTTCTCCCCTACTTTCGGCCGCCTCCCCCACCACCACTCTTCCGCCCTAAATCTCTCTTTTCCCACCTCCCCTGCACCTCTGCTCTTCATCATGTCTGACTCCATGGATGCCAAAATCCATCCTGCCATGATAGTAACCAACATCAAAAACATGATACCCCTGATTTTGGAAGATGAATCCGCCCACTACACCACCTGGACAGCCCTCTTTGAGGTGCATTGTCGTGCCTACCAGGTGTATAACCACCTGCAGCTCCGCCACGGCACTTGCCGCCACTGTTACCCATACTGCTGCTGCTCCTATCCCCAACCGTGGCCGCGCTCAAAACCGGAACAAGTCCAAGCCTCAAAACCGTACCAAGGGTGGTTCACGGGGCGCACGATCCTTCGGTACCACCACTCAACACCCTTATATTATGTTCCCTAATTCTTGGGCTGCCAATCAGTGGAGCTCTCTTATGCAATCTGTTCCCAACCACTCCTCAACCACCACCGTACACCCCCATGCCCATACCCTTCGGCACCGCGGAACAACTCAGCAGGCATTCTTGGACCAGCTCCTGACCAGGCCTACACGGCCACTTTAACACCCACAGACATTCAGCAGGCTTTGTATGCTTTGTCTCTCCAACAACAGGATCCTCATGGTTTCATGGACACCGGAGCTTCCAGCCATATGCAATCCTCTCAAGGTACTAACTTTCCGTCTTCTTTTAATACTTGCACTAACTGTAAGGCCCCGATCGCCGGGCACCCTACTGTTGGTTCTTCATCGCACATATAACGTACATAATGTATATAATCATAAAACAACGCAGCGGAAATGATAAAATATATACATTCTCATTCATTCATAAAAGTCATTACATCATTGACTCGATTACAAAATGCAGCTTTCTCTACTTTGTCTATCTTCTCTATGATTGCCGAGGATTCATATAAAAGAGATTATTTAGGTAATCTCAGGTTTCATATGTTTCCACAGCAACCTTAAGATCATACAGCGACCTCTAGAGAAGATATTAAGTTCAAAAATATAAAAATTATATTTTTATTACTGAAGAATATTCCTTAGGTAATTCCGTACATTGGAACCCTGACGGAATACTCTTGACACTCTCATGCAACATACTTTGTTGCATGTACTACGCACACGCATCCTATGCGTGGCGAACTTATCAAAATCTAAAGGAGATTTCTTAAGTAATCCCTTTTATGGGAATCCTCAAGAAATCTCATAATGGCATGCAACGTGATGTGTTGCGTATGTTACGGACCCGCAACACATGACGTTGCAGCATTATCAAATGGAGAATGCCATCCCAAAAGAGCTGAGTAGCCGCCTCGTGCCATCCCCAGCAACGCTACCTGCCAACTGGAAACACATAAAAAGTCAGCGTTGCTGAGTGAGTTCTAGTTTTATAATAAACATACTTTGTTCATATTAAAAACCGTTCATTCTTTACACGTGATCATACATCGTACATACATATAGATAATATCTTTATTATCTCTTTCGTTCATTCGTTACATTCGTTACATTCTTATCGTTTCGTTCTCATATGGATCCTGTCAGGCTTTACCCACTTCATGGCACGTAGCGATGATTACTGTGGTCGAATGACAAGGATCCCGTTACATCTTTTCTTGCACATTGGATATCTTTTGTACCACTACCATCTGCTATACCCCGAATGTTAATAGCTACCGGGCCGAAGTCATTAAATGAACAGCAAAACGTATGCCACGGTACTAGAGGTAAGCGGTAGGGGTACCATACATATGGTCAATCACCAAGAAGGACCCGTTAAACTTATCCAATGTTTGCAAGACATCATTCGTTCGTTCGTTCGTTAATGCATGTATTCATCATCTTTTATTCATTCGTTCATTCATTAATACATGCATTCGTCATCGTGTTCCTCTTTCATTATCTTTCTCTTTACGTTACATAATACTTCGTTCGTTCGTTCGTTCATTAATACGTAAAGCCATAGAAAGACATTCATACATTATTATAAGGAACACACGCACACATCACACATACGTCATCATACATAGCATCATACGTACATCGTCATACATAACATCATACATGCATCATCATACATCATCATACATAACCTCGTACATTCGTAGCCTACATCATCAATCATCACTTGGCACTTACTCCCGTATCCTTCCCGAAACCGGGACTTACTATGCGTCTTCTTGAGTGCGGTAGCACTAACTGTCCCTCCAAGACCGTGGGAACTCATACTAGGACCTTATATAACATATCGAGTCCACAACCATACCTTAGACGCATAACACAACATTACACCCAAATGGGCCATACATACATACATCAGTAAACAAGTTTATATGTGTTCCAGCCCCAAAACATTTGAAACAAGTAAATGAGGGGTCCTAGAACTCACCTGTGCTTGACAAGCAGCTTCTCAATCAAGCCTTTAAGACGCGGGTCACACTACACTGCCTGCAGATAAGTTAACACTCAAAAGAGTTAATTTCTGCCTAATTTCGCTACTAAGTTCGCAGGTAATTTCGCCCGTAAATTCGCCCGTAGTTTCGCCGGGCGAATTAGCAGTTTTGCTGCTAGTTTCGCTAGGCAGCATTCTGCCAGTTTCGCTGGACAGATTCGCTACCTCGGGCGCCCAACTTTCGTTGGAATTCCCTAGTTTCGCAATATCTAAGGTCAACTTGGGCATTGGCATAGTCATCAGCGAAACTATAGTTTCGCTCAGGAGAATGTGTAGTTTCGCTACAGCGAAACTGTAACTTCGCTGTAAATCCTTCCAGTTTCGCTGGACGAACTTACAGTTTCGCTGGATGAGACCTTAATTTCGCAGAACGAGCTGAAATTTACGAATCAGCTCGTTTTAGCCCAGAAATCCAATCCTTTCCACCCAAACCCTTGGATTATCATCCAGGAAGCTATATCTAAGCATATTACACGTTTTCTTACCCTAAAACGTGTGTTTTGGGGTGATTTTTGCCACTTAAAACCCCAAAAACCCCAAACTCGGGTTTTTCACCAAATGGAGCAATTTAGATACGTTTCTTACCTTGATTCTTGTAGTTTAGGAGTCCACAAACACCATCCTTCAATTCTTGACCACCCGAGCTCCAATTCGGCACTCTCTCTCTCTACACTTTCTCTCTCTCTCTAGAATGGGCGTTTGAGTGAAAATGAGAGTTGCTCAGCTGATCCATCTATTTATATGCCAGGCGTTCCCGGGACCCCAAACTCGTTAAACTCGTGACTCGAAGGGTTAACTCGGTGTAATACCCGCAACCATTTTATATTTATTAAATAATTTTCATCCGAGCCCATCACTATCACTCGACTCGATTAAAAAATTTTCCGGGTGTTACAAGTCCACCCCCCTTATTTAGGTTTCGTCCCCGAAACCTGTTACTCTTCGAACAGATGTGGGTAATTTTGTCTCATCTCTTCTTCAGTCTCCCACTTAGACTCAGATCCCTTCCTATGCTTCCACTGTACGCGCACAAGAGGAACCACTTTGTTTCTTAGCCGTTTCTCTTTTCTATCAATGATCGCCACTGGTTGCTCCACATAGTTGAGCCGTTCGTCTACTTCGATATCCCCCAGCGGTACAACCATATCTTCATCGGCCAAACATTTCCTCAGATGAGATACGTGGAAGGTCGGGTGAATTCCACTCAGTTCATCTGGCAGTTCCAACCTATAGGCCACCTCTCCCACACGGGCGATAATTCAAAAAGGGCCTATATACCGCGGGCTCAGTTTACCCCGCTTTCGGAACCTAATGATTCCTTTTCAAGGCGAGACCTTTAACATGACTCGATCACCTACCTTGAACTCTATCGGTCTTCGCCTCTTGTCAGCATACGACTTTTGTCTGTCTTTTGCCGCCTTCATGAAGGCTTTGATCTTTTCTAACTTTTCAGTCGTTGCTTCTACTACCTCGACACCTCCTAGTTCCTTCTGCCCAATGTCTCCCCAACATACGGGCGTCCGACATTTCCTACCGTACAACATCTCGTAGGGTGGCATGCCAATGCTGGCATGATAACTGTTATTGTACGAGAATTCGGCTAACGGCAGGTGATCGTCCCAACTTCCTCCAAAATCAATCACGCACGCCCGAAGCATGTCTTCGAGTGTTTGGATTGTCCTCTCAGACTGACCGTCTGTCTGAGGATGATATGCCGTGCTAATGTGTAGCCTCGTCCCCATTGCATCATGAAACCTCTTCCAAAACTTTGAGGTAAACCGGGTGTCACGATCAGACACAATAGACACCGGTACACCATGACGAGCTACAATTTCTTTGATGAACAGATCCGCCAATCTTTCAGATGAATACGTCTCGCGGATCGGTAGGAAGTGGGCACTCTTTGTCAGTCGATCAACTATCACCCATATAGCATCATACCCTTTCGGGGTACGTGGTAGTTTCGTGATGAAATCCATGGTGATGTGCTCCTACTTCCACTCGGGTACATCCAACGGTTGGATCTTCCCGTACGGTTTCTAGTGCTCTGCCTTTACCTGTGAACAAGTCAGGCACTTACTCACATATTCCACCATATCACGCTTCATGCCTGGCCACCAATAGTCTTTCTTCATGTCTTGGTACATCTTGGTAGCACCGGGGTGAATGGAATATCGAGTCTTATGAGCCTCATCCATGATCTTTCCACGTAGATCCCCGTACCGAGGAATCCACACTCGCCCAAATTGGGTCTTAACACCAAGAGTGTTCTCACCCAGTTCTGTAACTAGACCTCTCATCCTTTCGGAGTTAAGACGATCTTCCTTCAAAGCCTCGTCTTGGAACTCATTAACCTGCGTCATCACGTCAGAGGTCATAATCAGCTGACAAGCCTTCACCCGAATCGGCTCGGGCCTTTCCTTCCGGCTAAGGGCATCAGCCACCACATTGGCTTTGCCCGGGTGGTAATGGATTTCATAATCATAATCTTTTATCAGCTCCAACCACCGCCTCTGCCTCATGTTTAGATCTTTCTGCTCGAAGAAGTACTTCAAGCTCTTGTGGTCCGTGAAGATGGTGCACTTCGTCCCGTATAGATAGTGTCGCCAAATCTTCAACGAGAAAACCACCGCAGCTAGTTCTAGATCATGCGTGGGATAATTGACTTCGTGGGTCTTCAGTTGTCGAGACGCATAGGCTATGACCTTTCCGCGTTGCATCAATACGCAACCTAGCCCAGAATAGGATGCATCTGAATAGACCACCAAGTCTTCATTTTCTTCGGGCAATGTCAAGACAGGAGCTTGTGTCAGTCTCATCTTCAATTCCTCAAAAGCATTCTCCTGTTCTCGACCCCACACGAACTTTACGTCCTTGCGAGTCAATTTTGTCAAAGGTGAGGCTACCTTGGAGAAGTCTTGAATAAATCTTCTATAGTAGCCCGCGAGCCCTAAGAAGCTGCGAATCTCGGTTGGCGTCTTCGGTGACTTCCATTGCATCACAGCCTCAACCTTTGCTGGGTCCACCATTATTCCTTCTGCATTCACTACGTGACCCAGAAATTGCACCTCGCGTAACCAAAAGGCGCACTTGGAGAACTTGGCGTACAATTTCTCCCTTCTTAGCGTTTCCAATACTTCCCGAATGTGGTCGGCATGCTCTGTCTCACTTTTTGAATAAATCAGGATATCATCGATGAACACAATCACGGATTTATCTAACATTGGCCGACACACTCGGTTCATCAAATCCATAAAAGCAGCCGGCGCATTGGTCAACCCAAAAGACATGACAAGAAACTCGTAGTGACCATAGCGCGTACGAAAGGCTGTTTTAGGGATATCTTGCTCCTTCACCTTCAGTTGATGGTAGCCCGATCGAAGATCTATCCTTGAAAACCAACTGGCACCCTGAAGTTGATCAAACAGGTCATCGATCCTTGGTAAGGGGTATCTGTTCTTCACCGTCAGCTTATTCAGCTCGCGGTAGTCAATGCACATCCTCATACTACCATCCTTCTTTTTCACGAACAATACCGGAGCACCCCAAGGTGAGATACTCGGTCGGATAAACCCCTTATCTAGCAGCTCCTGCAACTGGTCCATCAACTCTTTCATTTCCGTCGGAGCCAAGCGATATGGTGCTTTTGCGACAGGTTGGGCACCCGGTATCAGGTCGATCTGGAACTCGATCTCTCGGTCAGGTGGCAAACCCGATAAGTCTTCGGGAAACACATCTGGAAAGTCACACACCACTGGTACATCGCATAGCTGTGGTGTTGGCGTCTCTACATTCTTTACATAACATAAGTAGGCGCTACATCCGCGCCTCATACACTTTCCCGCCACCGCCATCGAGATCACCTTTGGAATCGTCGTAACTCGATCGCCATATATTGTCACTGGACTTCCGTCGGTCGCCGTCAGTCTAATCATCTTCTTTTGGCACACGATATTCGCTTCGTAGGTTGCTAACCAGTCCATTCCTAACACTACATCAAATCCTCCTAGAGGCATCACATGTAACATGGCAGCAAACCTATGGCCCTCTAATTCTATGGTACAGCCCTCTATCACATCCGTAACCCTAGTGGACTTACCAATAGCGGTTTCTACGTCAAAGGACTTATCAAGGCATTTACTCCTAACAGGCAGTTTAGCACAGAAGGTAGTAGAAATAAAACTCCTACTGGCACCCGAATCAAATAATACAGAGGCTAAAATTTGGTCTATTAGGAACGTACCGGACACAACGTCAGGGTCCGTTCTAGCCTCCTCCTGCGTCATCGTGAACGCCCTAGCCTTTGCCCTCGGTGCTTCTCCTCCCGTCTTCTTCTCCCCCGAGCCCTCAGCCCTCGGCTTCTTGCAATCTCTGCTCATATGACCACTTTCCCCACAGTTAAAACACTTGCCCATCCAGCAATCCTTGGCCATATGCCCAGTCCTCCCACACTTGAAGCAGATGTTGGATCCCCACTTGCACTCCCCCGAGTGCTCTTTCCCACACTGTCCACACTTCCTCAACCCTGCTCCCTTCGCGACCACTCGGCGGTCTTCTACCCTTGCCTTCTTGTTACTTGTCGAGGTATCACCTCGACCAAACCTCTTTCCTTGCCAACCCTTTTCTCCACCTGCCTTCTTACCACCCTCAGCCTTCATCAACGCAGCTCGCTCATCGTACAACCTCCCCGCCAAATCCACCGCCGATCTGAAAGTACTCGGTCGAGCGGAAATCAAATGCCAACGAATTTCGGCTGGCAACCCCTGAATATACCGGTTGATCTTTCGGGACACTGGCGTCACCTGCTCTGGCACCAACCGCGCCATGTCGTTGAACTTGGCGGTGTATTGTTGGTGGGTCATCGTCCCTACCTCCAGCTGCAGAAATTCTCTCTCAACTCGGTCCATTTCCCGTCGAGGACTAAATTCCTCGATCACCATCCTCTTCAGTTCGGACCATTTCATTTTCCCAATGGCCCTGCTACCCTCAGCCTGGACAATATTGTCCCACCAGCACAACGCCGTCCCCGTAAACGAGTGGGTAGCAAACTTCACCTTTTTATCCTCCTGGCAATCGCTGATATCGAGGACCGCCTCCATTTCCCTCACCCATTGGTGAGCATCCGCAGCCGTACCCGAACCATTAAAAGTCGGGGGCTTGCACCTCATAAATTCCCCGTAGTCACAACCCCGGGCTGTCTTCCGTACCTGTTCTTCCTCCTCCTCCTCCTCTTCATCATCAGAAAGAACCGTTTCCGGCTCTTGTTACTGCTGTCTACCTGAGGATCGATTCGTCCCTCGCCTCTCATCTTCGCGTACAGCCTTTATCACCTCGAACACTACAGACGGCAAAATCATCTTCATGACCTGGTGCACTTCCTCGACCACCGCTTCTTTCACCGAGGCCCTCAAATCATCACTCTTATCCACTCCCTCCGGAGGAGTAGTATTAGGTTCTTCAGGAACCTTCTTCTCTAGTCTAGGTCTTCCTCTTGTGGCTCGTGGTTCCGCACCACTTCCGCCACCGCCTCCACCAAGTGGGGCTTTAGATGATCTACCACCGACCATCTTCTATCACACACTGAAAGGTTCAAATACCAACACGGTCATTCAAGGAAATAGCTCAGTTTATGTTAAGCACAGTAAGTTGCTAATTACAGTGGCCAGTTGTGATTAGTCACTTACTCCACTCTTCGCACCCTAAGCATTACCCTTCCTGACTACATCAGTATCTAAATCTAACAGCACACATAACCACATTACACACGCACATAACTTTGATTAACTTTAAGAAAATACCTGATGGCACACAGCTACTCATATGGCATTCATCCCTTTTCTGTCCCATTTCTCAGTTTAAGTTTTGTGACACCCCCCGCAGGAAGGTGTACGAGAGCCGCAAAGTGATATTGTCCGTTTTGGCCGCAGCCTCACGGTTTTAAAACGCATCACTTTGGGTGAGATGAGTAATAGCCCTCCCCTTGTGGGAGTATTTGTAGGCATGTGTCCATCACCACCCACCGAAGTGTACATCAGAGTCGCACAGCGGTGTGATACTGTCCTCTTTGCCTATAGGCTCAAGGATTTAAACGCGTCACATTGGGGAAGGTATCCAGCCCCTTATAAAGAAGCTTTCGTTCACCTCCCCAACCGATGTGGGATGAGTCATAGCCCTCCCCTATGGGAGTATTTGCAGGCATGTGTCCATCCACCCACCGAAGTGAGACCAGCGTCCTCGCTGGCACATCGGCCCGGCCCTGGCTCTGATACCAACTGTAACATCCCAGGGAAATCGCAATGTGATATTGTCCGCTTTGGCGAGGGAATGATTTCAGGCTCGGACCTAGTTTAAATAAAGGACAGTTACTATTTGTGTTTTAAATTGTTGTATTTGTGTATGTTGAACTTATATTATCATGTAATCTGATTTTAATATTATTTCCACTATTAGACAACCATGTGTTATGAACAACGTTTATAATCAAATTAAACTTTAGGGAAGCTTTGAATGACGATCTAGAAGCAAAGCCTATTGCCAATTTATAGGTACGCATGTCCTCGTTAAGGTTGTGGTGGACACAAATACTTTGATTAGTCAACGTACTCGCTTTGATTTACGAATCAAACGATTACACTCGGAACATATCATCGTTATTATGCCAAATTCCCGATTGTCGTTTTCATGTGGTATAACTCCTATTATCCAATTTTCATAAAAAATGTCTTAATGATATTCCAGAATGTCTTCTCGTCAAATCTGTTCACGTCAAATCCGTTCACGGTCTCGAAACTCTGGCCGTAAGATTTCTGCTATTGTAGCACGTGAAGTTACTGCGGTCATCCCAACTCTACTTACCCATTTAAACCAAGGCAACAATGTTGTTCAAAACCCAACTACACCAAACCCTCGACGAACTTGTACTTACAAACATTTTAGTTCTTGCAACCCCACTAAGTTCAGTGGAACTAAAGGTGCTACCGGATTACTACAGTGGTTCGAAAGTATCGAGAACACTTTCCTAAACAGCGAATGCCCTGAAAATCTAAAAGTCCGGTATGCCACAAGTGTTCTTCAGAAACGTGCACTTACTTGGTGGAACGGAGAGAAACGAACCCGTGGAACTGAAACTGCTTTAGCCTTAACATGGACTGAAGTTAAGGAGCTCATGACTAAAGAGTTCTGCCCAAGAAATGAAGTCCGAAAACTGGAAGCTGAGTTCTGGGAGTTAACCCAAGACAGTGGCGAGAACCTCGCATACACTAACCGATTCCACGAACTGAGCCTTTTGGTACCGCATCTTGCTACCCCTACCTCCCGAGCCATCGAGAAATACATTGGTGGTCTACCCATGCAGATTCAGGATACGGTGCTAGGAAGGAATCCTTCAACACTAGAAGATGCTATCAGGCTGACTGCACAGTTAACCGATGATGAGTATTTGCCCACATTGGGGAAGGTCCGATGATGAGTAATAGCCCTCCAACACATCGCAATGTGATATTTGCAGGCATGTGGGAGTATTTGCAGTGTGATACAGTCCTCTTTGCCAGCGAGGACGCTGGTCTCACTTCGGTGGGTGGATGGACACATGCCTGCAAATACTCCCATAGGGGAGGGCTATTACTCATCCCACATCGGTTAGGGAGGCGAACGAAAGCTTCTTTATAAGGGGCTGGATACCTTCCCTAATGTGACGCGTTTTAAAACCGTGAGGCTTCGGCCAGAGCGGACAATATCACGTTGCGATTTCCCTGGGATGTTACAGTTGGTATCAGAGCCAGGGCCGGGCCGATGTGCCAGCGAGGACGCTGGTCTCACTTCGGTGGGTGGATGGACACATGCCTGCAAATACTCCCATAGGGGAGGGCTATTACTCATCCCACATCGGTTGGGGAGGCGAACGAAAGCTTCTTTATAAGGGGCTGGATACCTTCCCCAATGTGACGTGTTTTAAAACCGTGAGGCTTCGGCCAGAGCGGATAATA
Organism: Flaveria linearis; assembly: GCA_024085815.1. NCBI lineage: Eukaryota > Viridiplantae > Streptophyta > Magnoliopsida > Asterales > Asteraceae > Flaveria > Flaveria linearis. The sequence continues at coordinate 291,269 of CM044002.1, forward strand.
TCACGTTGCGATTTCCCTGGGATGTTACAGTATCTGTCACACCCCGATCGACGGCGGAATCATCGGAGCGGACGAGGGAATGATTGATTGTTCATAACTCATGATTGTCTAATAGTGAAAATAATATTAAAAATTAGATTTCATGATAGCATGAATTTAACAGATACAAATACAACAGTTAAAGTCACAAATAATAATTGTCTTTTGTTTTGACTAAGTCCAGCTCTTATATGATCAAGTAGAAGTCCACTAGCTTGCTTAACCTGAAATCATGTGAGAAAATAAAGTCAGCTAACGAATTAGCTGGTAAGTAATCACAGTTTTGAGTATACATATAGATTGATTGATTGATTTAGAATAATTCAATTCACAAGGTAATACTAAGACTTATGTTGCAATAGTAAAGCATATAGATAAACCGTCACAATATAAACCCCTTGACTTGATACTTGCATATAATAGACTTGCACACAAACACCATAGATTGACTACTTGTCTCTGGCACAATCACCACTCGTAAGCCATATGGGGTGGGTTTGTATAATCACCACTCGTAAGCCATGTGGGGTGGATTATCCCAAACCAGTAGATCTACCATTGATATACAATCACCACTCGTAAGCCATGTGGGGTGGGTTATCCAAACCAGTAGATCTACCATTGATACCAGGATTGATTGATTGAATTAGGGTTTTACTGTCGTCCAGTTTAGCATAGTATGTTCACGTAATTGCAAGTAATAACATAACATGTCTTGAATTGAATTTAGAATGAAACAACAATAGAATATCATGATTGAATATATTGTATCACATGATTTCCCCCAAATAGGAAATGATATAAAAAGGGGATATGAATACTCACCTGATTGATGAGATTGAATTTTGAACGTGATAGATTTGACACCTACAATTTCCTTATGATTAACCTAAGGAACAGTGTCTCGAATTAGAATAATAGTATTTGGGAATTTGGGAATGTATTAGGGTTTCCATTTGGTTTTGAATGGTAGTTTAAATTAAATAATTTTATTTGATCTGAATGTCTTGAAGTAAATAAATGAATTTATTGAAAGTGATTTTTGTTTAGAACTTAATAGAAATAAATATGTTAATACGCGTAATTGTTTGGTTTATCGTTAAAGTGTGAGAAAACAAATAATTAATTTTATTAATCAATTATATGATAATTAATTAAAATATTTAATTATTTAAATGACTAAAAAAATGAAATTGTTATTTGGAATGATTTAAATATAAAACTTTTGTATTTAATTATGTTTAAGCAATAATAAATATTACTTAAATAAATTAAAAGTAATTTAGTGTTGAATAATAATTTAAATAAATTAAATTATTAAAAGTCCACTTTCGTATAAATAATTTTTGTATTATTTGTAATTTTATTTATTAAAACATTTAATAAAAATAGATAAAATGTTAAAATAAATTTCAGAAAAATAGTTAAGTTGTTTTAAAAAAATTTAATGTTTATAAAAACATTTTTATAATTTTTGGGTATTTTTCTGAAATTTTTAAAAGCTTAAAAAGGGGTTTAAAAAAATATTGAGGTGGCCGGGTTTCGAACCCGCGACCTCAAGTGTGAGATAGGGCATGGGAACCGGTGAACCAAGGCTGTGAGCCGTGAAAGAAATCTGTTTCGAATTGTTTTAAACACCATTCCATTCGAACCCAAATTCCCAATCGAGCCCTAGGTTCGAATCCCTCCCAATTGAACACGAATTCGATCCAGTTAGCGATTACAAACATGGGGCTTTTGTTCCCCATGTGAAACCGAATATGTAGGTATGTTTAATTACATGGATAGCGTTCGATTCGAAGCTTACCAAATGAAGAACAGGTCCGCGACCTCGTGTTAATCGATGGATGCTTAAAACTTGATTATAGTCGAATTAAATTTGAGGGAATCTTCGTATGATGATCTGGAAGCAAATACCTTTACCAATTTGAGTTAAAATCGCTCGAAGATTGGATTTTAAGCAAGTTGCAGGTCGCGACACAGTGAGTAGTCGTTTGATGCTCAAATCTTGTTTATAATCCAATTAAACTTAGGCGAAGCTTCGTATGATGATATGGAACAATAACCCCATGTTGATTTCGATTAAAATTGAGTGGAAGTTGGTTAAAATTGGAGTTGCAGGTCGCGGATGATACGGTTTTGAGAGGGGGGGGTTTGAGTTCGTTTATGATCAAAGTGGATCTACAGATGGATTTTAAATGGTCCTATATTCGTTATTACTCGATTAATTTGATTATTAAAAGCTCTAAGTGCCGGATTTCAAGGGAAATTGGCCGACAATGGTGGTGACTGGTTTCGATGGTGGGTGCGACGGGGTGAAAGGGAAAGGGGTGGGGTTGGGTTTGGAAATTTTACAAGATTGGTCCCTGTGGTTTAATGTTTCTTAAATCCCTTGTGTAAATTTAGTTTTTGAGTTTTAAAAACTACTAATTGACCCTTGAACTTTAATAATCAAATTATTATTGTTATGTTATTTTTTTATCTTCATTATTATTATTATTATTATTATTATTATTATTATTATTATTATTATTATTATTTGTTATTAATTATTTTGTAATTATTACCTTCTAACAAAAATTAATATATATGTGTATATATATATATTTATATTTTCTGAAATACGCGATGTTACAGTCTCCCCTGCTTTAGGAAATTTCGTCCCGAAATTTGTTCACGAGGAGGCTGAAACGGAAAGATGAGGATACTGGGTTTTCATTTGGTCCTCACGTTCCATAATTTCCACAGGTTTCTCAATAAAGTGCATAGATTCATTAATCTGTACTTCGTCGAGTGGAATGTGGAGATTTTCATCGGCAAGACATTTCTTGAGGTTTGATACATGAAACGTCGGATGTATATTACTGAGCTCTTGGGTTAGTTCAAGCTCGTAGGCCATTTTCCCAATTCGCTCAGGCACTTTGAATGAGACCACATAACGAGGTGCTAGTTTCCCTTTTTTCCAAAGCGAATCGCTCTCTTCCAAGGTGATACCTTAAGAAGTACGAGATTTTCGACATTGTATTCCATGGGTTTACGTCTTTTATCAGCATAATGCTTTTGACGATTTCTAGCAGTGAGCAAATTATCACGGATCTTATGAATTTTGTTGGTTGTTTCTTGTATCAATTTCGGACCAGTAATTTATGATTTCACCAATTTCAGACCATACAAGGTCTCAAATGGTGCCATCTGTTGGTCTGGTAACTATTATTGTAAGAGAATTCAATCAACGGAAGATGAGAATCCCACGATCCACTGAAATCAATGACACAAGCCCGGAGCATATCCTCGAGGGTTTGTATCGTTCTTTCAGTCTGACCGTCGGTTTGCGGATGATAGCCCGTGCTAAGATTCAGTTGAGTTTCGAGAGCTGGTTGGAGACTTTTCCAGAAACGAGAGATGAAGCGACCATCACGATCAGAGATAATATCTTTACTTGACAATAGATTGTTTAGGAAGACTACCATCACGTAATCAGGTTTTGATGATAACTCACAATGAAAGTCGATAGATAAGGAATAAATGGCTTGATGTAGCTAGATCGAGTCAAAACATGAAGATAAAAGAAATCGACTTAAGAATTTAAATGTTCCAAGTTAGGATTCAAAATCAACCTAAAACGATCGGGTTTCTTTTCAAATTCAGAGATCATGCTTTGGCTTGATAGGTCAAAACACTAATATTATTTCACCCTTCAAGTTACTACATGCTTCTCGTCACTTGATTACAACCATGGTAAGTTGGAGATCAAGAAATGAGAATAGTCATCAAGGTATGGTTTTCACCCCTAACTTGATGGTGTACTCTCAAGGTATGACTACTAACTTACCAATCAAAAGTTCGATCCCAACTCATTGTTGAGGATCCGTAAAAATAAGACGAGGTAACTCATCATTAAGGTGAGGGATTCACTCCTATCTTAACGATGAATTTTACAAAAACAAAATATAACAAGATAAACTTCTTCATCAAAATCCAGAATTCACTCCTACTTTGATGAGGTCGTTTCATTTGAGAAAATACAATCCATAAAAATGAAATTATCATCAAGGTATGAATTTCACGCGTATCTTGATGATTGAGCTTGATATTAACAAGAAAACAATCGAAGATTGACATTTGTCACCAAAGTACGGGTTTCAATCCAATTTTGGTGAGATCATGTCATTTGTGAAATGCAAGTTCCAAAGTGAATAATTGAAGTTAGTCCTCGAGATAAGTAAATCACCCTAATCCAGAGGATGAAATTTTATAAAACACATCATTGGAAACCATTTATTGAAACGAATAAAGAATCTTCACCAAAGTAAGGGAATCACCCCTGTTTTGATGAGTTAGAATCATTTAGGAGATTCGAGTGTCCTTAGTCATAGGTTGACTTACAAACTCTTTCATCTCCCACGGTGCAAACGGTTCAAAGTTAGACTTAACAACGAAAGGAAACATATTTCAATTAGAAATTTAGAAATTTTCAAATTACATCAATGTAACAAAAGGAAATCACGATTACAAATCTTGAATTACATCATGAAGACGAAAATCAAGGACAAGAATTATTCAACACCACATCATTGGTGGCTTGAGCTTGTTGGGTATTGATATTGAAAGCACGTCCTTGAGCCGTAGGAACTGGGATGACAAGTTGAGGACATCGATTGCGAAAGTGGTTCGGATCACCACATTGATAGCATGCACGACCCTGGGTAATTGCAGGAAGATGTTGGTGAACTGGTGCATTAGTCGGAGCTTTAGCAGCACTCCTGCACACGTTGAATGTATGACCCAAACGACCACAGTTTGTGCATTGACGACACTGAGTGTTAGCGGGATGATGGTAATTGCAGATGTTACACAGTGGATGGGGTCCAGCGTATGGCTTTCTCATCAGCGATTGGTTGTTTACCGCTTGTTGATGTGTTGGAGGGACTTGAGTAATTGGCACAGCAGGGGTAATCACAGCAAAATTTTGAGATTGAGCCTTCCTCTTCTTGTTCCTGGAAGGCTCGGGTTGGTCGGTTTTGACGGTTTCGTTAGGAAGTTTATCGGTATTTTTCTTCGATCCTTTCCTGGTTAAAGAACCAGCCTTCACATGATTATCGGTTAACTGTGCAGCCAGCCTGATAGCATCTTCTAGTGTTGAAGGATTCCTTCCTAGCACCGTATCCTGAATCTGCATGGGTAGACCACCAATGTATTTCTCGATGGCTCGGGAGGTAGGGGTAGCAAGATGTGGTACCAAAAGGCTCAGTTCGTGGAATCGGTTAGTGTATGCGAGGTTCTCGCCACTGTCTTGGGTTAACTCCCAGAACTCAGCTTCCAGTTTTCGGACTTCATTTCTTTGGTAGAACTCTTTAGTCATGAGCTCCTTAACTTCAGTCCATGTTAAGGCTAAAGCAGTTTCAGTTTCACGGGTTCGTTTCTCTCCGTTCCACCAAGTAAGTGCACGTTTCTGAAGAACACTTGTGGCATACCGGACTTTCAGATTTTCAGGGCATTCGCTGTTTAGGAAAGTGTTCTCGATACTTTCGAACCACTGTAGTAATCCGGTAGCACCTTCAGTTCCACTGAACTTAGTGGGGTTGCAAGAACTAAAATGTTTGTAAGTACAAGTTCGTCGAGGGTTTGGTGTAGTTGGGTTTTGAACAACATTGTTGCCTTGGTTTAAATGGGTAAGTAGAGTTGGGATGACCGCAGTAACTTCACGTGCTACAATAGCAGAAATCTTACGGCCAGAGTTTCGAGACCGTGAACGGATTTGACGTGAACAGATTTGACGAGAAGACATTCTGGAATATCATTAAGACATTTTTTATGAAAATTGGATAATAGGAGTTATACCACATGAAAACGACAATCGGGAATTTGGCATAATAACGATGATATGTTCCGAGTGTAATCGTTTGATTCGTAAATCAAAGCGAGTACGTTGACTAATCAAAGTATTTGTGTCCACCACAACCTTAACGAGGACATACGTACCTATAAGCGAATACTCATCTCGAGGGTTCCCAGGTAAGGTAATCAAGTTGTATGAATACCTTGCCTAGACAGAACACCTTAAGATACAGGTACCCCACTCTTCCAGCATTGCATGTTCTCGGTCATGTGACACGGACTTTGATGAGATTTGAAAACCATGAATAACAATCGAGTTTTGGAGTTTGAAATCACTTGAATTAGGCACACAATGCCTTAGAATATGATCTGAGAATTTGTATGTGCATTGATAGGAATCAAAGTATAAGAAGAATCACATAAGGCATATAATCACATAATCAAGTATAAACATATAAGGCACATAAAATCCTATCTATGCATATAAAATACATGAGAGGACTCATGTGTAAAAGTACTTAGTTATAGTCTAGGTCATTCCATTTCTAATAACCTAATTCCCTATAACCATGGCTCTGATACCAATCTGTCACACCCCGACCGAAGGCGGAATCATCGGAGCGGACGAGGGAATGATTGATTGTTCATAACTCATGATTGTCTAATAGTGAAAATAATATTAAAAATCAGATTTCATGATAGCATGAATTTAACAGATACAAATACAACAGTTAAAGTCACAAATAATAATTGTCTTTTGTTTTGACTAAGTCCAGGTCTTATATGATCAAGTAGAAGTCCACTAGCTTGCTTAACCTGAAATCATGTGAGAAAATAAAGTCAGCTAACGAATTAGCTGGTGAGTAATCACAGTTTTGAGTATACATATAGATTGATTGATTGATTTAGAATAATTCAATTCACAAGGTAATACTAAGACTTATGTTGCAATAGTAAAGCATATAGATAAACCGTCACAATATAAACCCCTTGACTTGATACTTGCATATAATAGACTTGCACACAAACACCATAGATTGACTACTTGTCTCTGGCACAATCACCACTCGTAAGCCATATGGGGTGGGTTTGTATAATCACCACTCGTAAGCCATGTGGGGTGGATTATCCCAAACCAGTAGATCTACCATTGATATACAATCACCACTCGTAAGCCATGTGGGGTGGGTTATCCAAACCAGTAGATCTACCATTGATACCAGGATTGATTGATTGAATTAGGGTTTTACTGTCGTCCAGTTTAGCATAGTATGTTCACGTAATTGCAAGTAATAACATAACATGTCTTGAATTGAATTTAGAATGAAACAACAATAGAATATCATGATTGAATATATTGTATCACATGATTTTCCCCAAATAGGAAATGATATAAAAAGGGGATATGAATACTCACCTGATTGATGAGATTGAATTTTGAACGTGATAGATTTGACACCTACAATTTCCTTATGATTAACCTAAGGAACAGTGTCTCGAATTAGAATAATAGTATTTGGGAATTTGGGAATGTATTAGGGTTTCCATTTGGTTTTGAATGGTAGTTTAAATTAAATAATTTTATTTGATCTGAATGTCTTGAAGTAAATAAATGAATTTATTGAAAGTGATTTTTGTTTAGAACTTAATAGAAATAAATATGTTAATACGCGTAATTGTTTGGTTTATCGTTAAAGTGTGAGAAAACAAATAATTAATTTTATTAATCAATTATATGATAATTAATTAAAATATTTAATTATTTAAATGACTAAAAAAATGAAATTGTTATTTGGAATGATTTAAATATAAAACTTTTGTATTTAATTATGTTTAAGCAATAATAAATATTACTTAAATAAATTAAAAGTAATTTAGTATTGAATAATAATTTAAATAAATTAAATTATTAAAAGTCCACTTTTGTATAAATAATTTTTGTATTATTTGTAATTTTATTTATTAAAACATTTAATAAAAATAGATAAAATGTTAAAATAAATTTCAGAAAAATAGTTAAGTTGTTTTAAAAAAATTTAATGTTTATAAAAACATTTTTATAATTTTTGGGTATTTTTCTGGAACTTTTAAAAGCTTAAAAAGGGGTTTAAAAAAATATTGAGGTGGCCGGGTTTCGAACCCGCAACCTCAAGTGTGGGATAGGGCATGGGAACCGGTGAACCAAGGCTGTGAGCCGTGAAAGAAATCCGTTTCGAATTGTTTTAAACACCATTCCATTCGAACCCAAATTCCCAATCGAGCCCTAGGTTCGAATCCCTCCCAATTGAACACGAATTCGATCCAGTTTGCGATTACAAACATGGGGCTTTTGTTCCCCATGTGAAACCGAATATGTAGGTATGTTTAATTACATGGATAGCATTCGATTCGAAGCTTACCAAATGAAGAACAGGTCCGCGACCTCGTGTTAATCGATGGATGCTCAAAACTTGATTATAGTCGAATTAAATTTGAGGGAATCTTCGTATGATGATCTGGAAGGAAATACCTTTGCCAATTTGAGTTAAAATCGCTCGGAGATTGGATTTTAAGCAAGTTGCAGGTCGCGACACAGTGAGTAGTCGTTTGATGCTCAAATCTTGTTTATAATCCAATTAAACTTAGGGGAAGCTTCGTATGATGATATTGAACAATAACCCCATGTTGATTTCGATTAAAATTGAGTGGAAGTTGGTTAAAATTGGAGTTGCAGGTCGCGGATGATACGGTTTCGAGAGGGGGGGGGGTTTGAGTTCGTTTATGATCAAAGTGGATCTACAGATGGATTTTAAATGGTCCTAGATTCGTTATTACTCGATTAATTTGATTATTAAAAGCTCTAAGTGCCGGATTTCAAGGGAAATTGGCCGACAATGGTGGTGACTGGTTTCGATGGTGGGTGCGACGGGGTGAAAGGGAAAGGGGTGGGGTTGGGTTTGGAAATTTTACAAGATTGGTCCCTGTGGTTTAATGTTTCTTAAATCCCTTGTGTAAATTTAGTTTTTGAGTTTTAAAAACTACTAATTGACCCTTGAACTTTAATAATCAAATTATTATTGTTATGTTATTTTTTTATCTTCATTATTATTATTATTATTATTATTATTATTATTATTATTATTATTATTATTATATTATTATTATTATTATTATTTGTTATTAATTATTTTGTAATTATTACCTTCTAACAAAAATTAATATATATGTGTATATATATATATATATATTTATATTTTCTGAAATACGCGATGTTACAAGTTTTAGGTTTATTTTGAAAATTTACCCGTTTTATTTAAACTTTTGCTCTGATACCAACTTGTAAGGCCCCGATCGCCGGGCACCCTACTGTTGGTTCTTCATCGCACATATAACGTACATAATGTATATAATCATAAAACAACGCAGCGAAAATGATAAAATATATACATTCTCATTCATTCATAAAAGTCATTACATCATTGACTCGATTACAAAATGCAGCTTTGTCTACTTTGTCTATCTTCTCTATGATTGCCGAGGATTCATATAAAAGAGATTATTTAGGTAATCTCAGGTTTCATATGTTTCCACAGCAACCTTAAGATCATACAGCGACCTCTACAGAAGATATTAAGTTCAAAAATATAAAAATTGTATTTTTATTACTGAAGAATATTCCTTAGGTAATTCCGTACATCGGAACCCTGACGGAATACTCTTGACACTCTCATGCAACATACTTTGTTGCATGTACTACGCACACGCATCCTATGCGTGGCGAACTTATCAAAATCTAAAGGAGATTTCTTAAGTAATCCCTTTTATGGGAATCCTCAAGAAATCTCATAATGGCATGCAACGTGATGTGTTGCGTATGTTACGGACCCGCAACACATGACGTTGCAGCATTATCAAATGGAGAATGCCATCCCAAAAGAGCTGAGTAGCCGCCTCGTGCCATCCCCAGCAACGCTACCTGCCAACTGGAAACACATAAAAAGTCAGCGTTGCTGAGTGAGTTCTAGTTTTATAATAAACATACTTTGTTCATATTAAAAACCGTTCATTCTTTACACGTGATCATACATCGTACATACATATAGATAATATCTTTATTATCTCTTTCGTTCATTCGTTACATTCTTATCGTTTCGTTCTCATATGGATCCTGTCAGGCTTTACCCACTTCATGGCACGTAGCGATGATTACTGTGGTCGAATGACAAGGATCCCGTTACATCTTTTCTTGCACATTGGATATCTTTTGTACCACTACCATCTGCTATACCCCGAACGTTAATAGCTACCGGGCCGAAGTCATTAAATGAACAGCAAAACGTATGCCACGGTACTAGAGGTAAGCGGTAGGGGTACCATACATATGGTCAATCACCAAGAAGGACCCGTTAAACTTATCCAATGTTTGCAAGACATCATTCGTTCGTTCGTTCGTTAATGCATGTATTCATCATCTTTTATTCATTCGTTCATTCATTAATACATGCATTCGTCATCGTGTTCCTCTTTCATTATCTTTCTCTTTACGTTACATAATACTTCGTTCGTTCGTTCGTTCATTAATACGTAAAGCCATAGAAAGACATTCATACATTATTATAAGGAACACACGCACACATCACACATACGTCATCATACGTAGCATCATACGTACATCGTCATACATAACATCATACATGCATCATCATACATCATCATACATAACCTCGTACATTCGTAGCCTACATCATCAATCATCACTTGGCACTTACTCCCGTATCCTTCCCGAAACCGGGACTTACTATGCGTCTTCTTGAGTGCGGTAGCACTAACTGTCCCTCCAAGACCGTGGGAACTCATACTAGGACCTTATATAACATATCGAGTCCACAACCATACCTTAGACGCATAACACAATATTACACCCAAATGGGCCATACATACATACGTCAGTAAACAAGTTTATATGTGTTCCAGCCCCAAAACATTTGAAACAAGTAAATGAGGGGTCCTAGAACTCACCTGTGCTTGATAAGCAGCTTCTCAATCAAGCCTTTAAGATGCGGGTCACACTACACTGCCTGCAGATAAGTTAACACTCAAAAGAGTTAATTTCTGCCTAATTTCGCTACTAAGTTCGCAGGTAATTTCGCCCGTAAATTCGCCCGTAGTTTCGCCGGGCGAATTAGCAGTTTTGCTGCTAGTTTCGCTGGGCAGCATTCTGCCAGTTTCGCTGGACAGATTCGCTACCTCGGGCGCCCAACTTTCGTTGGAATTCCCTAGTTTCGCAATATCTAAGGTCAACTTGGGCATTGGCATAGTCATCAGCGAAACTATAGTTCCGCTCAGGAGAATGTGTAGTTTCGCTGCAGCGAAACTGTAACTTCGCTGTAAATCCTTCCAGTTTCGCTGGACGAACTTACAGTTTCGCTGGATGAGACCTTAATTTCGCAGAACGAGCTGAAATTTACGAATCAGCTCGTTTTAGCCCAGAAATCCAATCCTTTCCACCCAAACCCTTGGATTATTATCCAGGAAGCTATATCTAAGCTCATTACACGTTTTCTTACCCTAAAACATGTGTTTTGGGGTGATTTTTGCCACTTAAAACCCCAAAAACCCCAAACTCGGGTTTTTCACCAAATGGAGCAATTTAGATACGTTTCTTACCTTGATTCTTGTAGTTTAGGAGTCCACAAACACCAGCCTTCGATTCTTGATCACCCGAGCTCCAATCCGGCACTCTCTCTCTCTACACTTTCTCTCTCTAGAATGGGCGTTTGAGTGAAAATGAGAGTTGCTCAGCTGATCCATCTATTTATATGCCAGGCGTTCCCGGGACCCCAAACTCGTTAAACTCGTGACTCGAAGGGTTAACTCGGTGTAATACCCGCAACCATTTTATATTTATTAAATGATTTTCATCCGAGCCCATCACTATCACTCGACTCGATTAGAAAATTTTCCGGGTGTTACACTAACAAATTCATTGTTGTTGGTAATGGTATGACCATTCCCGTGATTGGTCAAGGCAACTTCACCCTACCACCCCCATTTCCACCCTTTAAATTCAACAATGTTCTTTATGCCCCAAACCTTGTCAAAAATCTTATTTCTGTACGTAAACTTACGACTGACAATTTATTATCCATTGAATTTGATCCATTTGGTTTTACTGTGAAGGATCTCAAGACCAAGGCACACCTCCTCCGATGCAATAGCTCGGGAGATCTTTACCCATTGACAGTCCCACTTCCTTCCAACACCACCTCTACTGCGTTTGTGGCCACCTCTCAGGAACGTTGGCATCAACGTCTTGGACACACAAGTTTCTCAATTTTGAATTCTTTACCTTTATCTGTTTCTAGTTCATCTAATAAACATGACAACACGTTGTGTCAGGCTTGTGTTTTTGGTAAAAGTGTGCGCCTACCTTTCTCTGATTCATGTAATCGTACTTATTTGCCTTTTGATATCATTCACAGTGATCTTTGGACATCTCCGGTGCCTAGCAACGGGGGCCACCGGTATTACATTTTGTTTTTAGATGATTTTACAAACTTTCTTTGGACTTTCCCTCTAACTCATAAATCCAATGTATTTTCCATCTTTAACATATTCTATAATCACATCACTACTCAATTTGGTACTAAAATCAAACAAGTTCAATATGATAATGGCAAGGAATATGACAATAATTCGTTTCACTATTTTTTTCGCACACATGGATTGCATTTCCGATTCTCTTGCCCATACACCTCTTCCCAAAATAGGAAAGCCGAGCGTAAACTTAGAACAATCAATAATATGATACGCTCCCTACTCGCCCAATCCTCCTTGCCACCTTCCTTTTGGCATTACGCTCTTGAAACCGCCACCTACCTTCTTAACATCATCCCCAACAAACATACTCACTTCCTCTCCCCCACCTCGCGTTTATATAAACGCGACCCCACCTATCATCACCTACGTGTGTTCGGGTGCTTATGCTACCCCCTAATTCCCTCAACCACCATCCACAAGCTTGCTAACCGTTCCAAACCTTGTGTCTTTATCGGTTATCCGCCCAACCATCATGGTTACCGTTGCTTAGATCTCACCTCCAATTCCATCTTCGTCTCCCGACATGTGCAATTCGAGGAGACGATCTTTCCCTTCTCTACCACCCTACCCACTCAAATCGACTCCTATGACTTCCTAGCCACTGGACTCAACCCAATACTATGGGATCACCTTAGCCATCCTTCAACAACCAACCCCACGCCCAATATCCCATCTTCACCCACCCAGCAGTCCACTTCCTCGGTTACTCTCCCTCAGCCCACAATCACCTATGCCCGTCGCCCCAGACAAGGCCTGTCCACTGCTGCCCAGCCCACTGATCCAACACCCAGCCCACAAATTCCACCTCCCGTCCCTTTACAGCCTGACCCTTCTTCAGCCCAACCCATCCCTCACCCAACACCACCCGACTCCACAGCCCAACACCATACTCCGACCTCCACACCCCAAACTGAACCGCAAACACCGGTCTGTCCCATGCGAACTCGTGCCATGAACGGTATAACCAAACCCAAGCACCATTTCAATCTCCACACCACCACCATCGTACCTCTTCCCAAATCCCCACAGGTTGCCTTGTCTTCACCCGAATGGCTCAACGCCATGACCACTGAGTTTAGTGCACTTATTAAAAATGAGACTTGGGAGTTGGTTCCTCGTCGACCTAACATGAATATTATTCGGTGTATGTGGCTATTTAAACATAAGTTTCGCTCGGATGGTAGCTTGGAAAGGTATAAAGCTCGATTGGTCTGTGATGGTCGCAGCCAACAGGTCGGCGTTGATTGTGGCGACACCTTCAGTCCGGTTGTTAAACCGGCAACTATCCGCCTCATTTTAACATTGGCTTTATCACGATCATGACTGATCAACCAGCTAGATGTTACTAATGCCTTCCTTCATGGCACATTGGCAGAAACCGTTTATATGCATTAGCCTATGGGATTTCGGGATCACAAATTTCCGGGTCATGTCTGCAAGCTGAAGAAATCCTTATATGGTTTGAAACAGGCACCACGTGCCTGGTACCAGCGCTTCACTGACTTTGTTTTGCTGCAGGGTTTCATCCAAAGCAAGTCTGACACTTCTCTGTTCATTTATCATCATGGTCCGGATACCGCATACCTACTTCTCTATGTGGATGATATTATCCTCACTACTTCCTCCGCTGCTCTTCGGGAACGCATTATGACATCTTTATCTGCTGAATTCGTAATGAAGGACTTGGGTCCCATATCTCACTTTCTTGGTATCTCGGTCACCCGTACCGGTAACAGCATGTTCTTGTCTCAACAATCCTACGCACGAGACATTATTCACCGAGCTGCCATGGACTCCTGCAAACCAGCTGCTACTCCCGTCGACACTGGCCCCAAGCTGGCCACATCCGGCTCATCCATGTTTCATGATCCCACCCTATTTCGCAGCCTTGCGGGTGCTCTTCAGTATCTCACCTTCACTCGACCCGATATCTCCTATGCCGTCCAGCAGATTTGCATACATATGCACTCTCCCACGGATGCTCACTGGAATGCCCTTAAGCGTATCATCCGGTATATACAGGGCACCTCAGCCTACGGTCTCACTCTTAATCCTGCTCCAAACATCTCTCTTCGCGCCTATACCGATGCTGACTGGGCAGGCTGCCCCGATACTCGTCGGTCTACTTCAGGCTATTGTGTCTATCTTGGAGACAACTTACTTTCCTGGTCGTCCAAACGGCAGCCAACGGTCTCACGTTCTAATGCAGAAGCTGAATACAGAGGGGTTGCCAATGTTGTTTCTGAGATATGTTGGCTTTCGTAACCTTTTGCTCGAACTGAACCAACCACTCCTCAAGGCCACACTGGTTTACTGCGACAATGTCAGCGCCATTTATCTCTCGGGCAACCCGGTGCAACACCAGCGGACCAAGCATATTGAACTCGACATTCACTTCGTTAGAGAGCAGGTACAACGGGGGTGCGTCCGCGTTGCAGATATCTTCACCAAGGGCTTACCACGCGTCTTATTTGATGACTTTCGATCCAGTCTCAACGTTCGTCAACCTCCCGACTCGACTGCGGGGGTGTAATAGCAATAATAGAAATTACTTTGTAAATCTTGTTAATTGCATTATGTTAGGAAAGTTGTTGTAACTAGTTTCCTGCATTATAGCTCTCCCTTGTATTATATATACAGCTTTGATTTAATGAAATCATTCATTGAGTAAAAATCCTATTTCCTCTACTAATTAATAAATTCAGGACATACAAACTCTAACAATATTTTCCATAAACAAATGTATAAAAAATTATACAACCAAATGAATAGTACACAAGAAAAAATATTTTTCTTAAATGTGTTTTTGGTACACTGATCATGGATGAGAAAACAATTTTACATTAAGCATGCTAAGATACAAGTCATTTGTAGATTATATTTCCTCCATATGTGCGGATAACAGTTAAAAATTTAAAAAAATGTAACATTTACCTTGATTGTTCCTATATACATAAACACACACATCCATATATAAAAAGAAACAAATTTAAATAATATGAACTATTGACGAGTTATTGCAGCTCTAAAAATACCTATGAGTTCTCAAACACACTTGTGCGTTTCCGTGCGTACACGCGTGTTTTGTTTATATTTTTTAACGGCTTTTATTTTTTAATACTCTAATCATGCCTTTATACAGCAAATGATTTTTATTATGTGTGGCTTGTTTTCTTCTCATAAATATGTTTGACATCCAGAAGAATCATCTGTCATTTCCATATGGATACATGAGAAGGTACACAATACACGTGTATAGGTCACAAATATTGAGTATTTTTGTCGGTCATATACCACCTAAGAGACGTTTTCTAATGCTGCAAGATTGAAAGAGCGATGCGTGATTGTTGGCCCTGTATCACATTCTTTACGTATGCATTAGTCGAAACAAAGACCATACGCAAGTAAAAGTAGATATGTGGTGTGAAATCTTATATTGCATGGCAATAAGATATGACTATTTCTATTAATAAGTATGGACTTGGGCAAATGTGTATGGAGCACGTCTTTAAATTCCGTGTATACAATGGTTATAGAAGTGAATTACCAACATACACTTGAGATGCAACGTAAAAAGATGTAGACAGCCTAATTACGCTGACAATTAGTTAAAGTAGTATATGTTGGATAATTAAGCGTGCATATGGTACATTACAGCAAAGTTCATCCAAATGGTGGAAACTTAAAGAATCAAACACATGCACAAGAGTATGCACACAAACATATACACAAGAAAAGTTCAACATTTTAACATTGCTGGATAGTATTTACTAATTACTACCGATAACTTTAACAGACCAAACTTAATAGAGTTTTAAGGTCTACCAACTTAGTTTTTGTTTTTAAAGTTGCATCAGAGGCAAAGCCATTACAAGACCAACAAATGAAACTAGCAACAGCACCATCCACATTGGAAACGACTGTTTCTTGGCATTTTCTTTCGGTGTTTCTACTCCTTTTACCTCGTCCTTTTTACCCAACAATTCTTGTGAACTTTCTTCCTGCTTTGCAACAACCGGCTGTTCTTCAATAACATGTTGTTCACATAGTCCTTGCTCCTCTTCATATTTCTCCACATACTCTGGAAATAATTTCCTGAATGTTGGGCTGTCAACAAGTAATCAAAAAGAACAAAGATCAAGTGTGTGAGTTAAAATGGTGCAAGTTTTTTTAACAACCATAACTTTAAACTTTTTATGAATTTTAACAACCAACCTTTAACTAGATGCAAAAAAAAAAAAAAACTATCTTGCCCATTATTACCAATTCTGGCAAACAATTTGTATTTTCTTACGGGTTGTACAACAAATAACAGCAGGATTTTTTTTCATATGCCTTGTAGCATCTAATTTGCCGTTTAATTGTTATTTTTTTAAAAAAAAAAGAAGAAAAAAAAACATTCTTGCATGCCCTCAGAAGACATGGAATCTACCAGTGCCACATCAGCAATTTACAGATTAAAAACCAATTAAAACGGGGTTGGTTCTAAAAGCAGTAATAAAGGGGAAATTTTAAAATTTGTTGCTAAAATCAGAAAAAAAAGAGTAAACTCCTTCAGGTTTAATACTTTATGAAATAATGAGCTCACTTTTTACAATTGAAAGCCAGAGATGCCTTTGCAAGGCGCTGCTTCTCTGCAACGGTGGTGTTTACACTACCAGTGGTAGGGCTGTTGTCCATCTGCATCAATAATAACAAAATTATGATGACATGTGGCAGAAGAATGTGAGTGCTATAACAATTAAATCATTTCAATAATAAGTTGCAACTGAAAATGCTTTGAGTAGTGTCACTGATCTAGGATAGTATGCAAAAGAGCTACCGCCAATGGAAATGGCAGAAAAGACGAAAAATAGTAAGAAAACTTGGCATTTAAAATGAAATTCTATGGTCAGAATTCCCTTTATATTTGATTATGAATCACATGAAACTCACCATGAAGGAGAGGAGCCCTGTAAGGATGCTGCATGAAAAACGAACAAAGAAAAAAAACGATGATGATGATGATGATGATGATGATAATAATAATAATAATAATAATAATAATAATAATAATAATAATAATAATAATAATAATAATAATAATAATAATAATAATAATAATAATAATCATAATAACAATAATTAATAATAATAATAATAATAATAATAATAATAATAATAATAATAATAAAGATAAAAATATCAAAATACAAAGATAGGCATAAGCATCGGATACACAGCTGATTTCTGTAGTTAAATTCACACTACCTGGAGACCGACCACATTGGGTTCCAGCTTTCTGGATGGACTGGAAAAGAATAAAAAGGGTATTACCAAGAGTAAAAATCATTTATTCAAGAAATTTGTATTTTTCAAATTGAACTCAGCAACTTACAATCACTCATTGACAGGCAGATTTTCTTTTGTGTCATAAATCGCCCATTTGGAGTGGTCATGCTACAAAAAAAAATGAAGAAAGATTGAACTCAATCATAAGAATCAGAAATCATTCGACTGCATATATCCGACACTAATCATAAAATCTGATGTGAAGTCTTGTAAATACCTGATTCCTGGAGGCTTAAATGGATACTCGGAAGGAAACTTTATTTTTCCATAGTAATATCCACCTAAATAATTCAACGAGCAAAGGTTGGCAGGTGACCATAAGTTTAAGCTATATATGTGATGATAATTTTTTTTCTTTTGTTTTTGGGATGCGGTGGGGAGACCAACCTGCAAAAGGCGTTCCTTGGCTTCCCTCCAATACATAATCTGAAATAAAAACACATTACGCAATATCACATACATGTAAACAATAATGTGCATAAAAGAAACACAAACTTACGCCACTCAAGAATGTCATTTGGGGAAGGCCGAGCAACTACATGTGAAACAGGTTCCTGTAATTGGTTTACAGAAAGAAGAAAAACATATGACAAGTTACAAGATAAATAGAATATCATTTATAATTACAACAAAATGGAAAGTCCAAACTCCAAACTAGTAAGCACTATGCAGGAAACAAAGGCTGACTGTAAATGTGAACATAATTGATAGAAAAAGATGTATGATGGAACAAATGGAAGACATACTTTACAAAGTGCTCTATATTCCTTTTGAAGACGTTTTACACATGCTTTCTCAGCCATCTCACAGATAAATGATGAGCAAAAAAAGTCGTGGGTTGTTCTTTACTTCAGCATTCACCTCAAGGGTATCTTTTTCTGCCTGCTAACCATTAGATCACCCAAAGATCCACAATATGTCAGTCGTCATTTTTAACAATTTTGGTAAAACCCAATTTGTGGTATTTTTTAATATCAAATTCAAACTTCAAAGTAACACACTCAAGGAGCTCCGAAAATAAGAGCTCATGGAAATCGAAAGACTCATATATATAAAATCATAATTGCTCCATCTAAACATAGGGAAGTATCTGTATTTCATTAGAACAGCCAAAACACATGTAACTATTCACAGCTCTCTTGGAAATAGGACAGGTTCTATTCCACTGCATTGTCTCATTGATCCAGGACTTGTGTAGATCATAACTACGGGCACAATTAGAAAAGGCTTTATAGGTGGCTTCCATGATATTTTCAGCAGTCCAGATTCAAAGTGGTTGCACATAAACAAACAAACAAACAAACATACCCAGTGTATCCCGCTTAAGAGCGGGGTCTGGGAGGGGTAGGTGGTGGCGAGTTTTTCCTCTATCACGGAAAGTGGTTGCACATAAAACAAGTTTAATTTAATGAGTGTAACCAGAAAACAATGCGGCTAAAGAAAGATGTTTTCATGTACATATAAAGAGAAGCAGGATAAAATTAGGGATTTGTAGAAAGTAGAAATGTACCAGAAGAATATGAAAGGATGTATGTTACAGTTAAAGTGAGGTTTGTAGAAGTATTGTATACCTATGTTGTTATGTTATTCTGCTTGGGGAATGGGAATTGGGATACTTAACTTAAGAGGTGAGGTGAGGTGAGGTGAGAATAAAGAATCATAAGCTAATGGCCTTCTATCATGTATCAACTTCAAGTAGCTAATTTCATATCCTGATAGAAAAAGCAGCACACAGACAGACATGGTATAGTGATTTGATTTCGGTGGGCAGGGGAGAGGTAAAACCTAATACAGAGAGGAGCGCGTTGTTAGATTGAGCAGCGTGTGTGTGGTGTGGTGCGGGGTGTGGCGTGGCGTGGCGTGGCGTGGTAATATAATTAGTTATTGGTGAAATAGCTAGCAAGATCAAAAGGGGAAACCCTAAAGAAGAAATTGGGGCTATGCTTGCTATATGATTGTTATATATGTGAACAGCTAAACCTCCCTGACCTAGATATTATTAATTACGATCGAAACGGAAACAGCAGAAGAAAGCAAGTAGTATCTGATCGAATCGATCACAAAAAAACGGAAGCAGATCTAAACTTACAGGGCTCAGATGTTTCAAAAGTCGGGTATTCCGATGGCTCTGGCCTCTGCCTGCCTTCCTTTCCTTTGATTGTGTGTGCGTGTGTGTGTGAATGGTGGTGATATTCCAGATCATGTGTTTGTGTGATGCCAACCCTAAAGACCATATTGCCCTTGTATCCGGCTTAACGCTCTGTTCCAAGTTTACTTCCGTGTTACCAAGTTTACTTAACTAAAGAAAATTCCCAAGTTTACTTGTGTTATCGAGTTTACTTAACTAGAGAAAAAAAAGAAAACACTTTCTTTATTTTTTTTTCTTTTCTTTTTTTTCTTTTTTTTTCTCCTCCTCTTTCCTCTCCTCCTCTTTCCTCTCCTCCTCTTTCCTCTCCTCCTCTTTCCTCTCCTCCTCTTTCCTCTCCTCCTCTTTCCTCTCCTCCTCTTCCTCCCTCTCCTCCTCTTTCCTCTCCTCCTCTTTCCTCTCCTCCTCTTTCCTCTCCTCCTCTCCTCTCCTCTCCTCCTCTTTCCTCTCCTCCTCTTTCCTCTCCTCCTCTTTCCCTCTCCTCCTCTTTCTCTCCTCCTCTCCATTTTGTAATGATTGATTTTATCCTTTATTTTCCTTCCATTTCCTTTCATTTCTCTCCTTAAATAAACTCGAAAAAACGAATTTCTAACAATTCTTCCATTTTCTTCCATTAAAAAAAACTCTGGAACACAACTATTTTTTCTTTCCTTCCTCTTCCTTTCTTTTCTCTCCTCAAATGAGACTCGGGAACACAACATAACGAGAGAAAATAAATGAAACACTTTCTTTTTCTTTCTATTCTTCTCTTCTCTTCTTTTCTTTTCTTTCTTTTCCTTTCTCTTCATTTCCTTCCATTTTGGAATGATTGATTTTAGCCTTCATTTTCCTTCCATTTTTCTCCTTAAGTAAACTCGGGAACACGAATTTCTAACAATCCTTCCATTTCCTTTCATTAAAAAAACTCTGAAACACAATTATTTTTTCTTTCTTTCCACTTTCTTTCTTTTCTTTCCTTAAATGCGACTCGGGAACACAGAGTAAAAGGCTCCATTATCGTTTTTACTAGATTTCTCAAACACTTTTTCTAATTATTTATAAACAGGAAATCCTAAGCCTTTTCATCGACCAAAGAAGCCTATTAACAGAAAACCGAACCTTAGATCATTCTTACACATTTCTAATCTTCTAAACATGTTTAAGAAGCCAATTGCTGATATTTACGAGTCATAACCAGTCTAGAAGCATTGAGGAAACATCGCTTAGGTTTCATGTAAGGCCCCGTTCCCGTACACCTCACATTTGATCATTTATCGCACATAAAACGTACAATTATTTAAAACATTGCAGCGGAAATTAATTAAAACCATTTTATATATTTAAATGATAACTTTTGCAAAGTAATACAATACAGTTAACTGTTATACAATATTATAATTGCATTAGATCACAAAAATATCATTGTTATACTAATGGATGTAATCCCAAAAATGTCAAGTAGCTGCCATGTGCCATCCTCAGCAACTCTTACCTGCCAACTGGAAAATACATAAAAGTCAGCGTTGCTGAGTGAGTTCTGGTTTTATAAATAAAATACTTTACTTTCGATATAAACTTTCTTTACTTTCATACACGGTCATGCATCATACGTATAGAAAGATAATATTACTTTTAACTTTCATTAACATTCATTGTTCACCATCATATTCATGTCATATTTTCATTTCATGCTTTTCGTTAACATTCTCTTACTTTCGTTCTCATTCTTTCGTAACGTACTTATTATCATTCTTTTACTTTCGTACTTGTTTACTTTCTTTCTTTCTTTCGTACGTTACGTCATTCTTTTACATTCATATGGATTGATAAACTATACCCCGAACATTGTGCACGAAGCTGATGCTGGACTTGTGGTAATTAAACCACGAACATTGTGCACGAAGCTGATCTAGTCACCTAGGGCAAGTCATCTCTCCCATTCATTCAACCAATTGGTATACCCCGAACATTGTGCACGAAGCTGATGCTGGACCTGTGGTAATTAAACCACGAACATTATGCATGAAGCTGATCCAGTCACCTAGGGCATACCAAAGGGCCTTGTCAATCTCAATGATTGACCCTGTGTGCATCCTTTGGGGTAGCTAACCCGCATCACAGTTGAGCTAACGACAACATGGTCGTGCACCTCCTTTTATTTGCTTGCAAGCCATTCTTTCGTTCATTACGTTTTACTTTTCATCATTGTTATCTTTCATTTCGTTACGTTATTCTTTACGTTCTTTTATTCATTTGTCATACTACGTAAAGTAATAACATAATATTTAACGTATTTTATAACATAAAATAAATACGTATAAATATCATCAAAAATAACACATTATACATACCATACATCGTCCATACAATTCATAACCCTAAAACATCCCATAATCATACTTAAAATGGGTAATCATTGCCCATAAGTCAAATTTGATCAAACCCTTGACTTTCTGCTTTTTCCTAAAATTTCAGAAAATATTATAAGTGTCTAGGCGCATGGGCAATATTTGGGCGTTTCTGCCTTGTTCAAGTTTTTTGCTACTATGCAGACATCTGAACTTATAATTGGTCACTTTTCACTTAGACGCATGGGTCTATTTAGGCGCATAGACACTATTCAAGCGTTTGGCCTAACACTTAGTCATTCTGGGCAATATTCCAGACGTTGGGGCACTATTCAGGCGTTTGGGCCTGACTTAGACGCGTGGACATATAGGCAGTTGGGTACTGTTCAGACGTTTGGGATTTCTGAGCGGTTGAGAATACTTAGAAAATTTAACCGTTGGACGCATAGGCCACTATTTAGGCGGTTGTGCAACTAATTTTCACTTAAACTACATAAATCAGTCCCAACTCGTCCTAAATCATGATCTAAGCTTAGTACTAACATTCTAAGCATCATAACATGTACATACACACATATATATCTCAAATTTGCACCCACCCATATACACATTCATACACACACATACGGGTGAAAACCTATTTTCATAAAAATATGTTCACGTGCATTTTTCAGGCTCAAAGATTGTTAAAAACATGTTAAAAAGGGGGTTATAGAACTCACCTTAGTTGCTTTCGAGTTTGAACCATTCTCTTGAACTTATTAGACGTTTTTAACACCTAAAACACACTAAAACACACCACCCAAACATACAATAACACACATAAGCATATAACCGAGGCTGAGTCGACCAAAAACAACTTAAAACACAAAATCTTACCTTAAACTTCGAATTATTCTTCTTTCTCTCTCTAAAACTCGAATTCTCTGTTGTTTCTCTCTCTAAAACCGAATGTCAAAGTGTAAGCAGGCAACATGGGCGGCCATGTTGCTTTATTCACCAACTTTTTAAAGTTTATCCTTTTGGACACTTTTAACCCCTCAACTTTGGGTTACATTACATGTCCTTCTTTTATTTACGTTTATTCTTTCGTTCTTGTCTATTAAAAATTTCCGGGTGTTATATTTCATTTACTTTAAACACTTTTAAATAAACATTCTAGTATTAGTTTAAAATTTATACACTAATTATAAAAGTATCGGCTTATCCACTACGTGGTCGTGGTAGTTAGTAAGATCGATGGTGAAATTACTTAGTAGCATAATGTGTAAATGATATGTTAATAATACGTATTCCTTTGCATTTAAAGTAATTTTTGTTATAGAACTTATATATTTAGACACTTATTTGTGTTATATTTGAACTTTATAATTTATGATGGAGATTCAATAATTTTTGTGATAACACTCGGAGATTTAAAGAAATTTAGGGAGAAATATATTGTTGATATGATTATATCCAACCTACACATGCGCATATTAGCTGTTAAACTTCAAGCAACTCATTTTTGAAAGGTTGTTACGATCATATCATTGATGGATATGGCCATTTCTGAAAGGTTTATTATCCAAATACTCCTCTTTTCTAACATAATTTTTATTTCTCAAAACTCTATCCTCGCTTAACCCTCGGGTATTTTGCGTCCTACTTCAAGAGTTTTAGAAATTCTAATGGCTATATTAAAGATGTCATACTTTCAAAGAGGATTAAACATCATCCAACCTATTTTCACTTGATTTGGTTCGAATTTTTTAATTGTTCTTCTATGTTATTGAGTTTTGGGTGTGTTTTTTTGTAAGCCTCATGAAATTAAACTACTATTATCACTTATCATGATGAATCTTAATTATTCTTTAATGATTGTGCATGTTTGTTTTTAGTTTGATTAAATATTTAATCTTGTGGGTGTTGTAAGCATGTTATATAAAAAAACCTTATGTTTTTACAATAGTTATACATATGATTTTATTTTCTGCGTATAGTTAGTAACATTTGACAAGGAAAAGTGACTGATAGTTGAATGTTTAGTAAAATCGGATAAATGTATATCTTTTTGCTTATGATCTGCAACAGTTATATATCAAAGTTTTTTTGTCAAATTCTATTCACATATATTAAATTGATATTTTTAGTTCCTCTAATCCTAATTTCCTTGCATGACATAACTGTAAACTCATGATATCTTATTTGTAATTTGGATGTTTGTTTATTTAATGTTTTGAATGTTATTATCATTTGGTTTTAAACTTTTTATCATTTGAAAAGTTTAAATATGTAGTTTAAACTAAATGATAGTAGTTTTGAAAATAAATAAAATAAAATAAAATAAATTTTTTTGGAAGAATTCAAATTCGACATCTAAGTTATAAATGTATCTTAGCTCACAAGCATATCCCGGTGACGTATGTGTTTGGTTTTAAATGGTGTATCTTAGTTAAGCCCTCAAGGTAGATATGCATTGCTTTAAGATACTACGAGATAATCCTAGTCTTTATATTATTGTAATGACTCTGAAGTTTTAGAAGAAAATTTTATTATATCAGTTCCGATATTAAGTTGTTATCAATATGTGACGAGGTAGGTCCCATCCTAGGTGGAGCGTGACATTTTTGTTGAAAAGCTTTGTTTTCTCGAAAGCAATTTCTCAGCAAACAATTTGATGATCAAA
Organism: Flaveria linearis; assembly: GCA_024085815.1. Classification (NCBI taxonomy): domain Eukaryota; kingdom Viridiplantae; phylum Streptophyta; class Magnoliopsida; order Asterales; family Asteraceae; genus Flaveria; species Flaveria linearis. The sequence goes on from CM044002.1 coordinate 316,197, forward strand.
TACATTATGTTTTGAGCAACATCGTCCTCAAATATCCCAACAACATGTGTTAATAGGCCAGGTCAGTTTGTCAAATATTTTCATCATTGTATTATACATATTTTATTTGTATTTTACGTTTTAAATTATTTCATATTATTTTTGTTATTGTAATTTTATCATTGTATGTTGCATATTAAGAGTACATAATAATATTATTTTACCAATATGTTTTACGTAACTCATCATTTAAAAAAAGTCAATGATGTTCAGGAAATATAATTACGAGTTAGAAAAATAAATTGGCACATTCATATTGTGTTTTATGTTTATATCATTTTATATTCATTTGTTATTATTTTTAGTACAACCGGTAGGATCAAAACTTTAACCTTCATATGAGTAAAAAATAGATCAAATGTAAGCCCTATTACATGTAGCTTTAAGTTCCAGTCTTATTGTATTATGTATTTATATTGTATACTCTTGCGCATTGGCGGAGGATTGAAGGGGCCGGGGGCACCGCCGCCCCCCTTTTTTTTCGTCGGTAGTGTTAAACTTTTAGTCTTGTAGTGTAAATTTTTGGACCGGTAGTGTAAATTTTTATTTAAAACTCGAGTTCTCCCCCCTTAAAAAATTTAATTTTACCCCCGCCCCCATATTATTATTAATATAAATTTATATGTTTTTGTTAAGCGCTAGATTCTCAGAATAGTTTATAAATTATTTTGTAACTTTTAAATAGTCTATACTTTTTATTGTTGTTTTAAAGATGGTTATTTGTTTTCATAACCAAGTGTTAAAAGTCAAAAGTGGATGTGAAAACCCTAGAACCGAGGTTAGGCAAAATCAATATTTTTTATAAAATAATAATAAATGCTTATATCTTATTAGAAGTTATTAAGATAATGTTATTAGGTTATATGAGTTTTTACATGCTTAATTGAACATGCACATATGATATATGAACATGCATGCATGCATGAAAGTTTACATGTGCATGTATCTTTAATATGAATTTTGTGATTATGGTATCCTACGTGTCTAGTTATCGAATTATAAGATTACATGACTAGTCACTTGATTCATAAATATCTTTCATTTACATGAAATGAATTAGAATCAAAACTTAATCAAATATTACCAAACAAGGTTACACCTAGAAACTTTATATCAAAACTAAAACCAAACAAATCTTAAACACCTACATACTAACTAAAACACAACCATAACCCTTGTATCGGTTCATTATGACTTTTACTAACCTAGATTAACAACTAAACCACTAGTTAATCTTAGCATTAATGACCAAGTGAGTCATTAACCCACTTGGTAGACACCTAGCCTCACTAAGACACCTCGATTGATTTGGATTTATATGAATACCTTTCCTAGACAGAACACCTCGAGATACAGACATTACGCTCTTCTAGCATTACATGTTTCAAGTTGTAAGACACAGACTTTGATGAATTTGAAAACCATGAATAACGATTCAAAGCTCATTTTGAAAACCATTTGATTTAGGCACACAATGCCTTAGAATATGATTTAAGATTCGTGTGTGCATTGATAAGATTCAAAGTATAAGAAGAATCACATAAGACATATAATCGTATAATCAAGTATAAACATATAAGGCACATAAAATCTTATCTAAGCATATAAAATACATGAGAGGACTTATGTGTAAGGGTACTTAGTTATAGTCTAGGTCATTCCATTTCTAATAACCTAATTCCCTATAACCATGGCTCTGATACCAATCTATCACACCCCGACTGACGGCGGAATCATTGAGGCGGACGAATGTGAAACGATTGTTCATAGCACATGGAACTAAATAAGTTGGAATAATATTAAATATCATTTTTATTGAACATTACAAGACAATAAATCATTACAATACAAAAGATTCAAACAAAGAAATAAAATATATAGTTAAACTAGGTCCAAGTCTTATATGTGCAAAAAGAATCCCTCAAGTAGTAAACCTGAAACATGTTAAAAATAAAGGGTCAACTTTGAAAGTTGGTGAGTTTCCATGGGTTAAACACACGCGTATATATATATATATATATATATATATATATATATATAAGGTTTACAAGTAGCAATTCATGTTAATAGGTATTAATTATGCAAGTTTATAGAACACATATATCTACAATCAAACCTCGACTTAATTACAAGTTTATATGATTGGCTAGATGTACTTGGTTCCCATGATGAACAAGTCATACGTCATCAGGAGCCGGTAATACATTGACTTTAGCACCAAATAGACTTGTCAGGCCCATAGATCTAAGACGTCGCAGGCTAACAATAGTTAATGATTGTAAACAAAATATGTATCTTATATAAGACTTACAATAATACAAATAACCATGACAAATAAAAGTATGAATTGCAAGTGCTTTATAAGATTTAAACATTTACAAGTGTATGTTGATAAGATTAACATGTTTCACCCAAACGGTATGAAATAATGTAAAAAAGTGGTAATGAAACTCACATGGAAAACTACAAGTTTAGTGATGGTTGTAGAGTACATAAGAAAGCTAGGATGTCAAGAGTCAAAGGTGATGTCCTAAATGATAAAAAAACAATAACTTGAGGTTGGAATTCATTACAAGAAGTTAGGATGCTTAGGAATGCCAATGCCAATAAGCGAAAGGTAGATTGATAAACGATTATTGTACCAATTTTAGATTCTGGACAGAAAGTTTGGTATGTGTTTGAACAGGTTTTAAAAATAGCAAAAGGTTTCATAAAATTATAAAAATTTACATTTGACTAGTTAAAAGTCTCCCAGACAACTTTCATTCAGAAACATTTTTATAAAAAGATCCGTAAGTAGGTCAAACAAGTAGCACAAGACAGAAGGTGCTGAAATGCGCACTTATCTTGTGAAGGCTATTGTTGAGTCATCCGATTGTGTTTGAAGACATATAAATTGTCTTTGAAAAGTTAATTCAATGGACTTAATATTGGAGTCTTAGTTTACTCAAATTTAGTTTGTTATGATCAAATTATGATCAGCTGAAGTCAGATTATATTCTGCCAGAATTGTAGTAAGGCACTTATGTGCACTTTTAAAATCATTAAAGCATGAAACGGGTTAGAGCAAATTTATTATATTGATATATGATATATTAGACTTCATTTGAGTTATATAAAAAATATTCTAAGACTTCAACATAGGCATCACTTAGGGAAATAATCTTGTGGAATAACCGAATGCGGCGGCATAGCCTTCCATATGCAAACGGGATTCTTTGTTTACATTAGTGTTTTGTTAGCTTGATTTAAGAATTTTAGTGATTGTTATAAGATTAGTGAACATTATAAGGTTAATGATCAAATGATAATGATAAAAAATAGATTTGGTAGAAGAAAAAATAAAAGTAAAAACATGAGAATAATTTGATGTTATTATAATTAAAATAATATAGAAATGCTTAACATAAATCAATATAAGATTACCTTAGTCTTAGAAACTTCTTGAGATTACTTGTAAAAGAAAATTCTTAAATTTGATCAAAACCAAAGAATGGAAAAAAAGTTTGTTAGAGAGACTTTTAGAGAACGAGCAAATGAAAAGTGAGGCCTAAACCTTGCTTTTGTAGCTGAGGTTAAGAGGAGGTTATGAATGGTATTAATGGTGAGTTATAAGTCTTTTAAAAGGGGGTTATGTTTAGAATTTAAAATAAATATAAATTAAATAATAAAATAATAATTACAATTTAAATTTTAAATTTATGAAGACTCTAATTTTAACAACTTATTTTTTTATAAAATCTTTATAGACTTTATAAAATCAAATTGAATAATCAATCAAATTATCTATTTGTTAAACTTTATAACTTTTATAAAACTTGTAAACTTTATAATTTGATTATTTATTTAAAATTCATAATTACTAATAAAAATTTATAAGTTTTTTTAAATTTATTTTATAACTTTATAAGTTTTAATAAAGTCTTTTCCATTTAGTTATTTTTTATAACATGATCAATAAACTTTATAATTTTATAAAAAATAATTATTTATAAATCAACGAGTTATTATAAGTTGTTTAAATGATAAATTGAATAAATCAATTCATGATATTGTTTAAACTACACGTCTAATCTATATAATTCATTAATATAAATAAAATAAGTTAAATAAAGAAATTTATATCGTATGAAAGTTCGATTTTAGTTCGGGTTCGGGTTTATAACTTGAAAATGACGGATGTTACACACTACTTAGGAAAATATTTCCTGCACCAACAGGATGAGTGTTATGATGCTATATTATCTGATTTTTTGATTTGTATTTGTGACAGTTATAAATCACCTGGTATATAAGTAGGTTTGGTTGTAATCTTATTTATGCTGCATCAATATATTTTGTTTAGTCGTTAAACCTATGTTCTCACCAATATTATGTTGATAGTTTTAAGTATGCTTTTTCAGGTAATTAGAATGTCTAACAGTGTTATGTTTTCATTTGATGTATACAACGGATAAGGTGAAGTAATAGGGAAGACGTGTGTCAAAATAACTGTAAACGTGTTTGAACTTAGCATAATGATGAATGCGCATATCCACTACAATTGAAGGATAAGAAGCAGTCATTAGACACTTTTGTATTTAGGTTACATTTTGAATATGTATTAGTCTTTATATAGACAAATTTTGTATGAAACATAATTGTAATCTGGATATATATATATAAATTATGTGATGTTATGTTAAAATTATTGTTATAATTATTTTGTCTATAATCAATGTGTTTTGAGCGAAAGAGTCACACTCAAGCATTTCACGCTTCCGCTGGGATGTAACAGTGGAGGTGGGTGAAAGTGAAATAAAACAAAGAATAAGGGTACATAGTGAAACTGTGAAACAATGTACATTCAAAATAGCGAGGAACAACTTAAAAATCCCGCTTACTTGGTGAGCACCAAGCCTCAATTGTTGTGCTTTTCTCAGCTTTTGACCCTCGCCGACGTTGACCCATCCCTCGCCTCGTTTTTCTCGCCCCTCGCCTAGATATTCGAAACCCTCGCTGACATGGGCGAGATTTAGGTCCAATCCCTCGCCTAGAATATAGTGACCTCGCTGACGTGGGCGAGGGATGCATCAAATCCCTCGCCTAGGCTGACTGACCCCTCGTTTATTATTATTTTTAAATACGCAATATACATGTGGGCGAGATACGGACACGTGGGCGAGGGGAATTTACTCCACGTGGGCGAGATTTAATGAAATTTCCTTGCTGGTGGCGATGGTCAAAGTCAAATGTTCATTTTCGTAATTTGAATGGTCAATGATTAGTTTAATAAGTTGAGTTGGTCAATTTGTCATTTTTATAATTTTCCCTATTATTTATCGAAATATACAAAAGCGTAATTAGTATTCATATCATACCAACAAATCGCCCAGGCTTCAAAGTTCACATAAAGTTCAATAGATATACTTTTTTAAAAGAACCTTTACTTATTTCCAAACTCCATATGCAAATGGAAGTTGGACAACTAAAATATTGCAAGTTGGTAACAAAAAGCCAATAAAAAAGACGCTCAATCCTTATTTAATTACATAAAAAGCATATCAAATAAGAATAAATAATATATCGATTAAAAATAGCTGAAAAATCTGATAAATTATTATTTATCGATATACGGTTATATGTTTTGATTACTTATTAGGAAAACATATTTGTTCTACAGAAAGATAAATATATTGGTTGGTTAGTGTGAGAAATGTCATTTCCATATCTTTGTTAAATTATTTAATTGTTTGACTTAAAAGGTTTTTTAAAAAAATGTATATATTCATTATACATTTCATTATATCTTTCATTACCTGCTATGAAATCAGCAAAAAGTTAGTAATCACAATAATAAATTATTTATCAAAGTGGTGTATTAATTAAAGAAAATATATACTAAAATGTTCGTTTTTTCTAATATAATGTAGATGAAAATTCATTTATTGTACTTTGAAAAATATTTACTATAATTATTAAGTGTTGAAAAATCTATTATTTCTCACTCTTATTCTCATTAGCTACTGAAAAATGAGTTTTTAAATGTTTTTTATGCTTTTTATGTATAATATCTTTAAATATTTTAGAAAGTTTTTTTATAGAACATTGTATAAAGTTTTAAAGATATTTTTTAATTTCTTTCAAAAATTTTTTTCATAAGAGCAATCATTTGAAAATTTGATTATTACAATAACCATATACTTCTAGCATAGCGTCGTGTACAAGTTGATATTGCATTGCTTTTTATTATTTTTTGGTTTTTTACTTTTTAGGTTTTTTCGCCTTTTATTATTTTTTAAAAAAGAAATGAATTGATCACGTGTACGGTATAGTAGTTTTTGCATTACCCGAGGTCTCCTAGCAACATATTGTGTTTTCTTTGGAGAATATTTATCAATGGTGTAGTTTTAACATTTTATTGTTTGTCGCTCGCATTCTCTTTGTTTTTGTTTTTTTTATATAGCTAAAAGTCCTTTGAAGATTTAAAACGAAAGGAAAGGGAATACCAAATTTACACCTTGGGCAGGTGCACAAGTGATAAATTCCATATGCAGGTAAATTTGTCAAAGCTGAGGCTGCACTACGAAAGGAGAAAAAAATTCTTATAATTAGAAAAATGTTACAAAAAGTTTTTAACTAAGAGAAAAATAAAGTATAATAGCTTAAATAGCATTTCAAATTTTTTTAGGATTTTTAGAAAAAATTAAGCATAATAGCTTAAATTTGCAAGTATAATTTTTTTTAGGATTTTTTTACTTTTTTATAAAAATAAATAAATAGCTTAAAGACGCTAAATAACATTTCAAATTTATTTACTAAAATAGTATAATTTTAAAAATGTTTACCAAGATGATGTACCTTGTTGACACTTTATTATTTCTTTCTTATTTTTACATTTGCTACTAAAAGAGCTTTTTTAATGCTTTTTTTATGGATTATATCTTTGAATTTTTTAAAATGAATCTTAAATACAATCTTTTATAAAGTCTTCTAGTCATGTTTTTTAATTTCTTACAAAAAGAGTTAAATAAGAAAGACTTTTTAAAATGTTAAATCATTGTATTAAAATAGATGTGTTTTTTGAGTTTTTTTCCCAAAATAATGTACTTATAAAATTTATTTATCAAAAGGGTGTTGTTATAAAATATTTATCAAACTAGTGTTTTAATGATGTAATCTATGCACAATCTCATTTATTTGTTTCTCACTTTTCATTTTATTGGACAACTTTATTCTTTAAATAATGATAATTTAGTTACTAGTTATTTGATATTTGAACTTGAGAAAACAAAAATTTTTATTGATTATTGACGTTAAGCTTTAAAAAAAAAGAAAGATTCAAATAGAAATTATGTTAAAACTAAAAAAGTTTAATAAGTAATCTTCACCTTATTAGTCAATGATTGAGATCAAATGGTAAGAAAAATTTGTTAGAGTGGTATTTTAGGAATAACCAAGTTTGTTCACTTTTTGTAACTTCCGTCATTTTTTTAAACGTTCATAACTTTTATATACGATATTATTTTTTATAAAACGAGTACAGTATTGTTATATAAAATGATTAAAAATTTTGACGTTTTTAAGTTCATATCTCGTCATTATGTCTTTAATACAGTTCATTGTATATTTTTGTTGGTTATTTTATTATGTTTAAATATATAGTGTTTTTTTCTAAAACGACGAATTTTAAAAAATATAATGATAAGATAACATTGTTATATATCACTAATATGTAAAATACAATAATAAATTGAAAAAAGTTCAAATACAAAGTGTATTTTTGCTACAAAGTATGAAAAGACACAATAAGTCAAAAAAATACACAAACAAAATAGATCTCACAATCAAAATCGAATTTCAAAAAGTAATTCGGAGCTTTTGTTCCCCTAATCGTCCTCAATAAGAAAAAAAATACACGAAAAAATAAAAAATAATAAAAAAATAATTTTTTTTTATTGTGTCATTTATGAAAGATACAATAAATTCATTGTGTCATTATGAAAGACACAATGATGATATTGTGTCTTTTAAATTGTGTTAATATAAAAGACACAATAACGTCATTGTGTCATATAATAACACAATGAAAAAAAATTATTTTTTTTTATTTTTTTCTGAAAGAGGACAACGATATGAACAAAGGCTCCGAAGTGTTTTTTTAAAATTCGATTTAAATTGTGAGATATAAATTTTTTTGTGACTTTTTTAGTCTCATTGTATCTTCTCATACTTTGTAGTAAGAATATACTTTGTAGAATAAACTCATCCTAATAAATTAACAACTAATTAAACTAATACATTAAAAACAATGATAAAATAACACAATTTCTCATTGTGTCTTTTGATCGTAATTGTGTTATGGTGAATTATGAGCTTTGAAAAATATATTATTAAAATAAAATAATTGCGTATTTCTAATGGTAAAACACAATGAGTAAGGGATTTAAATGTAATTTCTGAATGTTAAATTAAAAACTATTCACATAAGAACAAAATTAAAATCTTTAAAAAACTCTAGTGGTAGATGTAATTTGTATTACAAAAAGATGATAACTTAGATCATTAGTTTTAGCGATGTCTAGTGAATAGCATTAAAATATTGAATTGTTCAGCGTAATTCCATTGTAAAGCAGTTGTTGCTGCTGCAGTGGCACTTGAGATTCTTTATGCTAAACTTACCACATTATATTAAAGCATTAAGCCGTATAATTAACACTAGAGAGTACAAATAATACAAATAGCCCCATGTCAAAATAGTAATAAAATTCATCGGGATCACCCTTTGAAATGAAGGTTAGACATCATTACATCAAAGATACATAGAACTCTACTCTCTACGTCTAATGTCAAAACTATAAAGGAATTCATCTAAATTCAAAATCTCAAGTCAACTTGTTGATACAAGTAACTTTACTATTAATCTGATGGGTGCATAATCAAACAACAACAAAAAAAAAAATATCTTTTGGAATATGAATATAAGAAACTGATTAGTGCCTATTGCCGAAACAAATTCAATTAAACCAAGTCAGGCAGCGAAGTAAAGGTGTACAGATGAACCAGGAGTTGTTTATATAAAATCTGAGAGGATGCTTACACAACCATCACCAATTAAGGCCCTAAGTGATTCGTATAGGGCAACATCCAACAGTGGTGTTTTCCCCTAGCCTCTTCGTTTCCTCCCCAATCAACTAAATCCTTCGTCTAAATCCGCTCTATGTTTCATCCACCAAACCTCTCACTTTTAGAGCTTTTTAGGGTGAAGGGGGTAGAGGTGCACATCAAAACCGGTTTCACAACCCGACCCGACGACCCGACCCGACCCGAAACCGGTTTCAACCCGGAAAACACCCAAACCGGTTCAAACCCGGAAAAAACCACCGGTTCCGGACCGGTTCTGCGTTTTTGGGCCCAAACCGGTTCCAAACCGGTTCCAAACCAACCCGGTTTGGAAACCGGTTCAGAAAACCCGGTTCCAAACCGGTTTTGCCCGTTTTTTTTTTGTGACCGTTTTAAAACGGCTATATAGCCGTTATATAGCCGTTTGAGACCGTTTTTTCAACATTTTTTGGACCATTTTGCCCTTATATGATAGTATAAATAGGTAGTGGGTGTAATGGTTTAGTCACAACACTCAAAACTTCAAAAACGCTCGAAAACGTGCTTAAAAACGCAAAAACGCTCCTCACTCTCAACTTTCTATTCTCTCAATCTATTGAATTATGGCTTCTGAATCTTCGGTTCCAACCGGTGGATCCTCAAGTGCCGCTACCGTTGTTAGAATTCTTTCAACAACGAGAAACCAAGAGATTTGGTGTAATTTCGACTTATGCGAAATGTCGAATGGTCAACAAAAAGCTCGATGCAAGGCTTGTGGTTCGTTTTTCAAGTCGGATTCAAACTCGACTTTGAAAAATCATATGACCAAATGGTGCAAGTCTTTGAAAAGTACACCGAGTCAAGGGCAAACATCAATCGGAAACGATGGTGGTTTATGGAACTTCAACGTAGATATGGTTCGAGATAGAATGACAAAGTTTGTAATTCAAGAAGGATTGCCGTTCGATCACTTCGACAACCCTCGGTTAACAAAATTGATTCAAGAAACTCTTCAACCACGCTACACTCACGTAAGTCGCACCACTCTTAGACGTGATTGTTTAAATCTTTGGAAACAAGCAAAAAATGATTTAAAGATTTTATTTAAAAATTTACAAACCGGTGTGAACTTAACTACCGACGTTTGGTCCGCCCCACACGGTTTACCGGAATCGTACCTTTGCGTCACGGCCCATTGGATAGATCCAAGTTCGTGGCAAATGATGAAACGTACGATTGCGTTTGAATTATTTGGATATCCGCATACCGGTGAAAATCTTTTTCAAATTTTAGACTATGTAATCAAAACGTATAAATTAGAAAACAAAATTTTTTCAATGTCATTTGATAACGCCTCGAACAACACATCCGCCGTCGAAAAATTGAAAATAAAATATAAACCGGTTTGTGACGGCGTATTTTTTCATTCACGATGTGTTGCACATGTTATTAATTTAGTTGTGCAAGATGGTCTTGGCGTTCCTGAAGTGGAAGATTTTAAAACGTCTTTTAAAAACATGTTACGTGACGTTTTTAAAACTAGTAGAAAAAGGTATGTTAATTATAGAAAAATGTGTCACGATACGAATTCCATTTGTTTAGGACCAAATTGGGATGTCCCGACTAGATGGAATTCGACTTGGAAAATGTTTAATAGTGCTTTACGTCAAAAAGAAACGCTTCATGTTTTCCACGATGGTCTTGCGATGCGGGGTCGGGTTGTTCCGTTTCCGTTAGAGGGTTGGGAATATATTCAAGAAATAACTCAATTTTTAGAGCTTTTTAAAAACGCAACTACAAAATTGTCGGGGTTTATTATCCGACAAGTTGTCTAACGCTTTATCAAATTTATTTAATGACCCATAAATTAAGTGAATATGAAGAAAGAAACGAAATGTTTTCGGCAATGGTAGCGCCGATGAAAGAAAAATTTAAAAAATATTTCATTGAACTACCCCCGGTTTTTACGTGTTCCGCCGCACTCGACCCTTGTTTAAATGTTTCGGGGGTAGAAACTTTAATAGATGAGATAACTTATGATTTAGATTTACATGATTATGATCCATTTTTAATGTTAATACAAAACAAATATTTAATGAAACTTTTAAAAAATTGTTTAATGTTTATGTTGAAAAATATGGTGCAACATCAAACATCCACCGACAATCGAACGTGGAATCGAGTTCGTCGAGCTCAAGTAGAGACCCGATGATTAGTTTATACAACACTTTGAGAAATGAAAACAGTAAACGTCAAAGGGGTAACACCCCAAGTAGCGAACTCGGGAGATATATGGGAACCGATTTTTTAGCCACTATGTCTCCCGATTAATTTTTGAAATTTGATATTCTGACATGGTGGAAAGGAAAGGAATCACAATTTCCGGTCCTATCCGCCATGACACGTGATTTACTAACCGTCCAAGCTTCCACGGTAGCTTCGGAGTCTGCATTTTCTGTTAGTGGCAGGGTTTATCGATTAGAAGAACAAGGTTAACTCCAACATCGCTAGAGATGTGTATTTGTTTAAAGGACCACTTAGATGCGGCCGAACGAAGACAACACATATCAAACCTTGAAGAAGAAACACCGATTGAAGAAGAAATACACGAGCACGAGGTACAAACCGGACGATCCTCACCGCTATCCGACGAACAACTCGCTTATGATTTGTCTCAACGCATTGGCACACAAACCGACGAAGACGATTAGATTAGACAAACTTGTATTCGTAATATGTATATTTTGTTTTCTTTGGTTTAATTTTAATGTAATTTTTATTGTTTATTTTTCGTAATGAATTAATTGTTTACTTTTATAAATTAATGTAATTTTTATTGTTTTCTTTAGAAACTCGAGTATGATTTTTAATTGTTTATTTATTAAAATGAAAATAAAAACGTTGAGACAATCGTATATAATTAATCTACTCTAATAAAATAGAAACGAAATTAAAACGCGTACAATCAATCGTATATAATTGTTTGTATAAAACTCGTATTAATTGTTTACTTATTAAAATGAAAATAAAAACGCGTACAATCGTATATAATTAATCTACTCTAATAATTTTTAATTAATCAAAATTTATAATTAATTTGTATATAATTTAAATAGAAGGTAAAAAAAAAAAAAAAAAAACCGGGTTTTTCAAACCGGTTTTTGGACCCGGCCCGGTTCGGTTCCAACCCGGACCGGTTCCAACCGGGTTGGGTTTGATAGGGTTCAAAACCGGTTCCGACCCGAACCGGTTCTTGGTCAAAAACCGGTCTCGAAAATGTTGACCGAACCCGAACCGGGTCCAACCCGACCCGGGTTCAAAAAAAAAACCGGTTTGTGCACCTCTAGAAGGGGGTGCTCGTACCATACAAACCACACCACATCACATCACACCACATCATATACACACCAATCATATATTTTTATAAATAGTTTGAAAGCATTTATAAATTAATAAAAAAACGTCTTTTTTAAAAAAAAATTCAGGCCGACGAGATTTTCTTCCAAAATCTCGCTAAGGTGACGTGATTTAATTGATCCTGTAATATTTCATAATTTTAGAAGTCAAAGTTTATTTTAGTAATCATTAATGGTCAAATGTTTATATTTGCAATTTCCACTTATTAATAAATACAGCTAGGTCGCAAGAAAAGAATCGTGTTAATGTAGATATCAATAACTAGTTCACTTTGTTTTGTAGGCAGTGAAAAAAAGTAATTTCTATTGACAACCTGTCATGCAAAAATAAAAGAAGATAAAGTGAAAATAAAATAGCATATACAAAAGAATATTACTTTAATATCAAATCATGATTCTTTGAATAAAATAGGCATCTCATTTCATGTCCTTTTCTTCTTTCTCGACAGCTTGTTCTTTGACACTTTTTTGTCTTTTATCTTTTTTTCTTTTAAATTTCATTATCAATGTTTCTCGTCTCTTAAAAAGAAATCTATTCATCCGCCCTATCACATACAACTCCTGAATCCCATATAAGAATAACGATACGTGTATGAGACTGTTATTGTTTATCTTAGTCTTATATATAATTGTAAATTGTAAATTGTAAATTGTAAATTCAAGTCACAGGCTCGACGCCAGTGTCCATTGAGTATTTGACGGATAATTATACATTGGGTATCGGTCACTTTGGGGGTTATGGGTATGTCTATCAGTTTATAATTAAATATATTCATTAGGATTTTCAAGTACATATTTTCTTTGCAGTCTAATTTTTGTATACTTTTATATTTTTCCAACCATAGTAAATTAAAATACGATTATTTCTGTGCTTCATAAAATACACATAAAAAATTACCTTTCAATATAAATAATATCATTACATACATTTTTTAAAAGAAAATGCTTTTCATGTAAATAAGTTATCAGAAATCTAAGAATGAAACATTGATAAACAAGGGTTAAGTTCGGGTATAAAGTTCGGGTATAAAGTTCGGGTAAGTGGGTTTAGGGTCTCGGGTAATGGGGTACCATATCACCAATTCTAGTATCCGTCTCATACCTGTAAAATATATATTTATCAATCTCATACCTGAATATTTGATTTGTATGTCGGACAGGCTCGTTTTTTTTCCTTTTGACATCCGTGGTTTCAATAATGGAATTTATTTGTAAGAAAAATTATATGACAATCAATGTTTATCAGCGTCAAGTTTTTCCTTTCTTATCTCGGTTTTTTATTAACAGAAATTATGCTGTTACAAATATATTTTTGGATAAAATTATAGCAAAAGAATATCTAATAAAAAAAGGCTAAGAATGTTTTGGACTTAGACATGTGTCCTATTATATTTAAGGGAGTATTTTGGTCATTAAATGTTTTATATCGTTTCATATTATTTTTATCATTATTTTTTAATATATTATATAAATTTATTGTTATTTTATTATTGTGTTTCACGGCTAGAAATATATAATAATGTTATTTCATCAAAGAAAACGTAGCGATGAGCAGAAAAAACACGACAAGACATTACTCGTTGTGTTTTATCCTTATCATTCCGTGTTATTTTATCATTGTTTTTAATGTATTAGAATAGTTATTTGTTATTTTATCATTATGTTTTACATATTATAAGTACAAAATAATGTTATTTCAACATTATGTTTTTTTAGAATTTATTTACTATAATAACAATAGTCTTCAAAAAAGCACAATAACAAACAGAAATACACAATAAACTACACTAAAGACACAATGACTACCGGAAATCATATGAGCTGAGATATGTAGAAAACTTTTTTTTATCTTTTGTATATTAAAGTATTGTACTGTTTTAACGATAAAAAAATATTTCTTTTTATGGTGTAATTTTTATAAAAAATACATTGTATATTAATGTATGTAAACATATACATATATGTATATAGTCAATAAAATTACATTGATTTGGTTTAAAAGTTGGTTTTACTTCGGGACTAAAAACTACACATAATAGGTAAGTGCACCTATCGTATAGTATAATAGCGTTTTGGTAAGAACCATGTATCAATCCATAGATCCCACCACAAGAAATTACGTTTTTTGCGTCTAAGTTTTTTGCGGCGACCTGTATTTCGTCGCAAAAAAAGACGCTACACGGCAAAAAAAAATACTTTTTGACTTTTTCAGTCAATTTTCTTATTTGCGGCGATAATTTCGTCGCAAAAGATCTCTTTTAATTTATTTTATATTTTTTAAAATTATTTTAATTATTTATTTTTTTATTATTTTTTTCGCGGCGATATTTTCGTCGCAAAAGGTAAAATCAATTTACTTTTTATTTTTTTTTATTTTCCAAAAAACTCATTTTGGGGGGAGATTTCCCGCCTTTCTTTTTTGCGGCGACAAAATTGTCGCAAAAGATTTTCAGATCTTATAAATTGGGGAACACAGATCTCAGTCGACATTTCCCCCAATTTCACCCAAAAAAGTTCCGAAACCTCCCCCCAATCGCCGACCAACCGACCGCCCCTCCTCCGGCCGCCGCTCCACCGGCCGCCGCTCACCACGCCGCCTTCGCCACCTGCTCCACCGGCCGCCACCTGCTCTCTCCATTTCTGTTGTGCTCTCGTTTGTCGGTATTTTTGATTTGTTTTTGCTTTTGTTTGTATGTAAATCTGTTGATTAAACCAATGTTCTCAGAACCGGATCGGACGTCGAACCGGACGCCTTACTGGTTCGGTGGTCGGACCGGTCGGACCGGTCGGACCGGATGGACCGGATTTAACTATATTTTAATTATATTTATATATGTAATTAAATATAAGTAATTTATATATGATTTATACATATATTTTATAATTATATATAAAACTTAACTATATTTGTATATCTTACGTACTAATTTATGGTTTAACACCCCGTTTTTACCCACTAAAAGCAAAAAAAAAAAAAAAAAATCAGAAAACCGGTCAAAACCGGTCCGGTTCGCCGGTCCAACCGCCGGTTCGGTTCGGACCGGCCGATTCAAATGGCCAAAAACGATCCACCCTCGACCGGACCGGACCAGCCACCGATTCGCGGTCGAACCGGTCGGACCGGCCGGTCCGATCCGGTCCTAACAACATTGGATTAAACTTAAGGAAACCTGTTTCGGGGTACAAACTAAAGGAGATAACTGGAAGTGGTATATTTGCTTCATTATTTGGTTGGTGCTACAACAGCAGGCAGCATAGCAATATTGTTCTCATTGTCATTTGGGGGCTTTATTATACCACACAGTAAGTTCCTGGTATTCCTTTTCTATTTGATATATAGCTCAGTAAAGATTGGCAGATCAATCTAAGGGATCGGAACATGGTTGCAGCTTCAATGCCATTTTGGTTGAAGTGGGGATTCTGGGTCTGTCCACTGTCATATGGTGAAATAGGTCTTGCAGTGAATGAATTTCATGCTCCAAGCAGGGCCGGCTCAACGTTTTTTGGGGCCCCAACCGAACTAAGAAAATTGTGGCTCTTTTCTAAAAAAAATTATTAAAACCCTCCTACTTTATCCGGGCTTGGGATCGGCAATAATAAACTAATACGTTTATAGTTGGCGGAGTTAATTTTTTTTTAATTATATATTGTGTACATATATATAAAACAAACAAACATACCCAGTGTATCCCGCTGAGGAGCAGGGTCTGGGATTGTGTACATATATATGTTTATATTAAATTTATTTTTCTAGCTTTATATGATGCAAATTCGTTAATAAAATTTTCATAATCAAATCCTTCTAGAAATTCTTTTTCAATAGCCAAAGTGGATAAACCGTTTAATTTTTCTTGTGACATTGTAGACCTTATGGTATGGGAACACAGCAAGTACATATTATATAATGTATAAAACAATCATATACAGGTTTTTACAAGTTCAAAACAAACATATACGGGAGCATATAAGCCCTTATACCAGCATGTAACCCTTTCTAAAAAAATCAAAATCAATACAAGTTACAACAAGCAACAGAGCACACTCAGCCAATGCCTTTCCAAATCCATATTCAAACCAGACACTTTCAGTACTTCAGCTCAAGAACATGTTCTCTGCAACCCTACAAATTCAATTTCACAGATCTACACAACCAAGCCACTCATCATCCACTCCTAATCTTAAAAACCACCATAATCAAAAATTCAAAATCCAAACAAACCTTAACCAATCATAACACTAGCATCCAATTTCACATCAATTTTCACACAAAAATCATCGAACAATTGAACAAACATACCCTAATACGAGCAGTGGCATCTTGCCAAGATTGAACAACTAATCAGCAGAAGCAAATCAAGCACAGATTGAACCCTAATATGAATAACAGCTTAACATCTACATGCTTATATCTACTTTCCCTACAGTGTTTTCAGGGGTTTCGTAACGCACATGAAGTATAAACAACTATATCAGCAAATTGAACAGCAAGAACACAACAAAATCACGAACTTGACACAATTATGCAAGTTAATCTAAAATCAACAAAGCAGAAGTAAGAAATTTATAATTTTAGTAAAATCTGATGCGATTTACACCGACACCTTCACGAACTCGTGTAGATTGATCGAATTGAGAGAGCTCACAGCAATTATTTGTGGTGATGGAGAAGAAAACTTCGTTCGATTGAAAAGCAATTTCGAAGAACCCTAGAAGACTTCATTCGATTGAAAAGCAATTTCGATGAATCTGCAATCCGCAATCGATTGGAACTTCGACAAAGAGGACCTGCCCCCTGCCCGCCTGGCGCCTCATATTGTCGCCCACAGCCCACCGCCCGTTGGTTCCTCGAAGGCTCTTGGTGAACGAACCGTCGCCGATTGGTCAGACACTCCGACTCTTGGTCGGACTCTTCGAAGAAGGTGAATGAAGGATTGAAGGGGACGGTCGGTATTACGGTGAATGAATGAAGGATATAATGAATTGAAGGATTAAAGGATTGGGCCTAGGTATAAAGATTTTTTTTTTAAATGGACCCCTATTTTTTGGGGGCCCCAAGCCCAGCGCGTCTTTGGTTTCACAGATGGGCCGGCCCTGGCTCCAAGATGAAACAAGGTATATACTTAAATCACTAGTATCTTTATTTGATTTTTGATCTTTCTTTCATTGCAATATATTATCTATACATGGGTGGATACATGGGTGGATACCTGGGTGGATTGCAGAAAATGGATAATTTTTTTTAAAAAAAAGTTTTTTTTGCGGCGATTTTTCGTCGCAAAAAGAAATTTGGTCAATGTTTTTTAATTTTTTTTATTTCATTGCAAATTTTGTCGCAATAAACCTTTTGCGACCATTTATTTACGGCGACTATATAGCGACGATATTTTCGTCGCAAAAAACATATTGCGACGAGAACTAAACCTATTGCGACGATATATATCGCCGCAAAAGGGTAATTTTCTTGTAGTGAGACACGGTAACTCATGATACTTATCTTAATAATCGTCTAGTGAATGATTTGAGTGATTGGTACTACAACTAATTAAGCATGCAACTAATTCAAAGCAAATAATTGAACCAACAAGGATAATCTAGTGGAAAATATCATTTAGATTCTGTATCCACATAACTACAACTAGTTATTTTCACCGCGCGTTGCCGCGGGGTGATTAAAACGATTGTTATTAGCCCTCATTTCGAGAATGCAATTGAGCTCGAATGTGAAATCATAAAAACTTAAAAGAAACCCAAGATTGGATTGAAAGAGAAAAGTGACTTACATTATTAAAATAAAGTTATTACCTATGCAAGTTTGGAACTGGAGATGCGAGACGAAGCCACCATAATTGACCTTTTTTTCATGATAGTGCCTTTAATGTAGCATAAAAGGATCCAATTTGAGATATTTAAAAGGAGGATATATAAACTAATTTACCCTTAGATGCATAATGTTAAAATTAAAGGAAGCCATCTCAACCTCCCACTACTACAGCCTTTGAAGAAGTCATCTCATGATTCTCAACTATTATATCAATTTGTTGAACAACAGTCATGTCAAAGATCATAATTTAGGACTATATGTTCCATGACACAACCTAAGTGATTTTTAGCTTTAAAAGACATGGGTCAAAAACTGGCAAAAATTATGTATAAATACCCAATCTAAAAAGATAAAAGTTACACCTTATCTAATTAACTAAAGCTAGCACCTACACATTAGAATACAAAACATGTGTACATCAGGAGCAACAAAACTTCTGATGAAACTCATACAATACTATAAAAAATATTAGCATATATAAAAAAAGATTATAGCTTTAAACTTTAGACCGGAAATTCGTTTACAACTTGATATCGTCATCATCATACATTATAATCCAGGAAAATAGTAAAAATTTTCAATACTTTTTATCCATTCCATGCTAAAAGTTAGATAAATCAGAAGTTTACAACCTTCAAAACACAATGAATTCAAAACTCCAAATCATTGATGAAAAGAGATAGAGCTTACTTGTCGTGTAGCCAAACCATAGGGTCAGATCCCCAAATCTATGTAACATCCATAAAATATCATCTCATGTAAAGAGAAATGAAGCTCCAAAATTAACATTCTGAAAAACATTTACTGAAGGTTATTGTTTCAAGGGATGATAATTTAAATCCATTTACTTTTAAACAGGTTGCTATTGGTTAATGTTGAAGTTGTAAAAAGAAAATGGGTCTAACGGATAAAACTAAACAATGAGCTAAAAGGAAACGGGTCAAATGGGTCAAAACTCGAAAGTCAATCGAAAGTTCTCCTAATGCATGCAACCTGCTAAATATTTTTAAAAAGTAGATTCTTATTGCAATAATATAATTTTTATAATGTTTATCACACATGTAATAAAATTGGACAAAAAATGTTCCAGGCTTAGCGTGGGGAGATCCATTTGGATCCATAAAAATGAATGCTTTGAACCGACACATATTGACCCTTTACTCAACCTGCTTATTTAGCCACCTTTACCAATTATACAAGACAGAAACTTACGTGATAAACCAACGGCAGCTAGAATCTTCCCATTTCCTAGAGTCAAATGATTTTTGTATCTGCGATCATCAACAGCAGCAGCTACAGATGCAGAGTAAGATAATACCCAAGATAAAATCATCAAGTGGTGTTGTGTGTAAAGTAATTAGCATGGTGCATAATCACCACCCCGTCTTAAATTGTTCAAGACAAGTCAATACACTTTGAGCTAAACACTATGCTTATGTCACACCCCGACCGACGGCGGAATCATCGGAGCGGACGAGGGAATGATTGATTGTTCATAACTCATGATTGTCTAATAGTGAAAATAATATTAAAATCAGATTACAGGATAGCATGAACTTAGCAGATACAAATACAACAGTTAAAGTCACAAATAATAATTGTCTTTTGTTTTGACTAAGTCCAGGTCTTATATGATCAAGTAGAAGTCCACTAGCTTGCTTAACCTGAAATCATGTGAGAAAATAAAGTCAGCTAACGAATTAGCTGGTGAGTAATCACAGTTTTGAGTATACATATAGATTGATTGATTGATTGAGAATAATCCAATTCACAAGGTGACGTTAAGACTTATATTGCAATAGTAAAGCATATAGATAAACCGACACAATAACAATCCCTTGACTTGACACTTGCATATAATAGACTCCACACATACACCATAGATTAACTCCTGCCTCTGGCACAATCACCACTCGTAAGCCATATGGGGTGGGTTATCCAAACCAGTAGATCTACCATTGATACCAGGATTGATTGATTGATTGAATTAGGGTTTTACTGTCGTCCAGTTTATCATAGTATGTTCACATAATTGCAAGTAATAACATAACCTGTCTTGAATTGAATTTAGAATG
Organism: Flaveria linearis; assembly: GCA_024085815.1. NCBI lineage: Eukaryota > Viridiplantae > Streptophyta > Magnoliopsida > Asterales > Asteraceae > Flaveria > Flaveria linearis. Next base: position 336,629 of record CM044002.1, read on the forward strand.
AAATAACAATAGAATATCATGACTGAATATATTGTATCACATGATTTCCCCCAAATAGGAAATGATATAAAAAGGGGATATGAATACTCACCTGATTGATGAGATTGGATTTTGATCGTGATAGGTTAGACACCTGTGATTTCCTTACGGTTAACCTAAGGAACGGTGTCTCGTGTTAGAATAATAATGATTTGAAAGTTTGGGAATGTTTTAAGGTTTCCATTTTGATTTTGAATGGTGGTTTAAATATTCTATCTAATTTGTATGTCTTGAAACAAATAGATTTATTGAAAATGATTATGTTTAGATTTTAGAAATAAACGTATCAGTTTACGTATCTGTTTGATTTATTGTGAAAATGTGGAAAAATAAATAATTAATCTTATTAATTAATTATGTGATAATTAACTAATATGTTTAATTATTTAATTTATTAAAAGAAATGAAATTGTTATTTAAAATGATTTAAATATAATAAATTTATATATTTAATCATTATTTAAACAATAATAAATATTGTGTGAAATTGTTACAAATAATATTGTGTCAAATAATAATTCAATAAATTAAATTATTATTAGGAGTTCATTTTTATTTAAATAATTTTGTATTATTTATAACTTTATTTATTTAAAACATTTATTAAAAATAGATAAAATATTGAAATAAATTCCAAAAAAATAATTTAGTTGTTTAAATATTTTTAATGTCTTAAAAATATTTTTTATGATTTTTATGAATTTTTTTAGAATTTTTAGAGGCTTAAAATGGCCTAAAAAAATATGTGTAGGTGCCCGGGGTCGAACCCGGGACCTCTTGGAATACATGGAACGCAGGAACCAGCGAGCTAAGGGCCTTGGCCGCGTTTAAGACCAGTTCCAAATTGTTTTAAACAACACCTCAATCAACCCCAATTTCCACATAAGAACCCTAGATCAAATCCCCCCAAATTGAACGCGAATTCGACATAGATAGCTTCGGGAATCATGGGGCTTTTGTTCCCCATGAAAAACCGAACATGTATGTGTTTAATTTCATGGATAGAGTTCGATTGATGCCTTACCCAATGATGAACAGGTCGCGGCACTCGTGATGATTGATTGATGCCCAAAACGTGATGATAATCAAATTAAACTCTAGGGTAGCTTCGAATGATGATATAGAAACAAAACCCAATGTTAATTTCGAAGTTTGAAGCTCGATTAATGGTGTTCCACGGAGTTGCAGGTCGCGACCGCAGGAGGTAGTCGAATCATGCTCAAACCATAACCATAATCAAATTAATCTTAGGGTTAGCTTCGTATGGTGATAAGGAACAATAACCCTATGTTAATTTTGATTAAATTTGATCGGAAATGGGATTTTACAGAGGTTGCAGGTCGACGGTTCGGGTGGGCTTCGAAGGGGTGTTTGTTGATTGTTTTGTATGATTTCGGGTATGAAACTCGATGAGAGACAGATATGTATCAGTCCCCATTCGTTTAATTGCATTGTTGTGAAGATTCTGTGTTCTAATATGGCCACAATTTGGACGAAAATGTGGAGAAAGGAATCGGGTAAATGGGAGGTGGGGTTGGGATGTTTTTTCCAATTTTACACAACAGGTCCCTGAGGTTTGTATCAGTTGTCGTTTCATGTAAAATTTTTTTTATTAATTATAGACTTGTATTTTCCATTATTATTCTTATTATTATTTTATTATTAATGTTAGTATTAACATTATTATTACCATATTATTATTATCAATGTTATAAATTTTATTATTGTAGTAATAATAATTATTACTTTATTATTATCACCAACATTATAACATTTATAACGTTATTATTATTAATTTGTTAATAACTCTCCAAAGCTTCAAAAATAATGTGAAAGTCCTTTTTAATATTTAACAAAGTTATCGAGAATACGCGATGTTACAGTCTCCCCTGCTTTAGGAAATTTCGTCCCGAAATTTGTTCACGAGGAGACTGAAACGAAAAGATGAGTATACTGGGTTTTCATCTGATCCTCACGTTCCCAGATGAATTCTGGGCCACGTTTAGATTCCCAGCGGTTTTGACAATGGATATTCGACTATGTTTAAGTTGTTTAACTTCCTGATCCATAATTTCCACAGGTTTCTCAATAAAGTGCATAGATTTATCAATCTGGTCTTCGTTGAGTGGAATGTGGAAATTTTCGTCGGCAAGACATTTTTTGAGATTTGAAACATGAAACGTCAGAGTATATTGCTGAGTGGAATGTAGTTCAAGCTTGTAGGCTACTTTCCCAATTCGCTCAAGCACTTTGAATGGTCTTACGTAACGAGGTGCTAGCTTGCCTTTCTTTCCAAAACGGATCACTACCTTCTAAGGTGATACCTTAAAAAGTACGAGATTTCTGACATTGTATTCCATGGGCTTACGTGTTTTGCCGGCATAATGCTTTTGACGATTTCCTAGCAGCGACCAAGTTATCATGGATCTTATGAATTTTGTCGGTTCACGACCCATGATTTTCAACAAGAGGAATCTTAGGTTTCCTTTCTGATTTGGGAATATCTTGTATGTTTCTAGAACTTTGTTCATCAGAGATAGATCATAGTGATTTTCTTCTTCTTTCTTGATACAGTTTGTGTTTTTATGTTTCCGAGGTATACCTTGAAGAACTTTTCGGGTTCTGATGAGGTATCAAAAGAAGAAAACTCGTCATCGATTAAGCTGACCTCTTTAGTGTTTACTTTATGTGCAATGGCAGAGCCATTAGAGGTAAAAGAGAGTCTAAAGTGTTTTACTATTTCAAGACCAATAGATGGGAGATCAACATTTTCGGCCATACAAGGCCTCAAATGGTGCCATCTAAATGTTGGTATGGTGATTGTTATTGTAAGAGAATTCGATCGACGGAAAATAAGAATTCCACGACCCACTGAAATCACTGACGCAAGCCCGGAGCATATCCTCGAGGGTTTGTATCATTCTTTCAGTCTGACCGTCGGTTTGCGGTTGATAAGCTGTGTTAAGATTCGGTTGAGTTTCGAGAGCTGATTGGAGACTTTTCCAGAAAACGAGAGATGAAGCGACCATCACGATCAGAGATAATATCTTTACTTGACAAAAGATTGTTTAGGAAGACTACCATCACGTAATCAGGTTTTGATGATAACTCACAATGAAAGTCAATAGATAAGGATAAATGGTTCTATGTAGCTAGATCAAATCAAAACATGAGAACAAAGGGAAAGAAATCGATTTAAGAATTTAAATGATCCAAACTTGAAATCAAAATCAACTTAAAGCGATCGGGTCTCTTTTCAAGTTCAGAGATCATGCTTTGGCTTGATAGGTCGAAACACTATATTATTTCACCCTTCAAGATACTACATGCCTCTCGTCACTTGATTACACCATGGTAAGTTGATGATCAAGAAATGAGAATAGTCATCAAGGTATGGTTTTCACCCCTATCTTGATGGTGTACTTTCAAGGTATGACCACTAGCTTACCAATCCAAAAAGTTCGATCTGAGGATCTACAGAAATAAGATGAGATAACTCACCATTAAGGTAAGGGAAATCACTCCTATCTTAACGATGAATTCTTACAAAAACAAAATATAATAAGATAGACTTCCTCATCAAAATCCAGAATTCACTCCTACTTTGACGAGGTTGTTTCATTTGAAAAAATACAATCCATAAAAATGAAATTATCATCAAGGTATGAATTTCACGCGTATCTTGATGATTGAGCTTGATAATAACAAGAAAACAATCGAAGATTGACATTTGTCACCAAAGTACGGGTTTCAATCCTATTTTGGTGAGATCATGTCATTTGTGAAATGCAAGTTCCAAAGTGAATAGTTGAAGTCAGTCATCGAGATAAGGAAATCACCCTAATCCAGAGGATGAAATTTCATAAAACAAATCATTGAAAAACATTTATTGAAATGAATAAAGATTCATCACCAAAGTAAGGGAATCACCCCTGTTTTGATGAGTTAGAATCATTTAGGAGATTCGAGTGTCCTTAGTCATAGGTTGACTTACAAACTCTTTCATCTCCCACGGTGCAAACGGTTCAAAGTTAGACTTAACAACGAAAGGAAAAATATCTCAATTAGAAATTTAGAAATTTTCAAATTACATCAATGTAACAAAAGGAAAATCACGATTACAAATCTTGAATTACATCATGAAGACGAAATCAAGGACAAGAATTATTCAACACCACATCATTGGTGGCTTGAGCTTGTTGAGCATTAATGTTGAAAGCACGTCCTTGAGCCGTAGGAACCGGGATGACAAGTTGAGGGCATCGATTGCGAAAATGGTTCGGATCACCACATTGATAGCATGCACGACCCTGGGTAATTGCAGGAAGATGTTGGTGAACTGGTGCATTAGTCGGAGCTTTAGCAGCACTCCTGCACACGTTGAATGTATGACCCAAACGACCACAATTTGTGCATTGACGACATTGAGTGTTAGCGGGATGATGGTAATTGCAGATGTTACACAGTGGATGGGGTCCAGCGTATGGCTTTCTCATCAGCGATTGGTTGTTTACCGCTTGTTGATGTGTTGGAGGGACTTGAGTAATTGGCATAGCAGGGGTAATTACAGCAAAGTTTTGAGATTGAGCCTTCCTCTTCTTGTTCTTGGAAAGCTCGGGTTGATCGGTGTTGACGGTTTCGTTAGGAAGTTTATCGGTATTCTTCTTCGATCCTTTCCTGGTTAAAGAATCAGCCTTCACATGATTATCGGTTAACTGTGCAGCCAGCCTGATAGCATCTTCTAGTGTTGAAAGATTCCTTCCTAGCACCGTATCCTGAATCTGCATGGGTAGACCACCAATGTATTTCTCGATGGCTCGGGAGGTAGGGGTAGCAAGGTGCGGTACCAAAAGGCTCAGTTCGTGGAATCGGTTAGTGTATGCTAGGTTCTCGCCACTGTCTTGGGTTAATTCCCAGAACTCAGCTTCCAGTTTCCGGACTTCGTTTCTTGGGCAGAACTCTTTAGTCATGAGATCCTTAACTTCAATCCATGTTAAGGCTAGAGCAGTTTCAGTTCCACGGGTTCGTTTCTCTCCGTTCCACCAAGTAAGTGCGCGTTTCTGGAGAACACTTGTGGCATATCGGACTTTTAGATTTTCAGGGCATTCACTGTTTAGGAAAGTGTTCTCGATGCTTTCGAACCACTGTAGTAATCCAGTAGCACCTTCGGTTCCACTGAACTTAGTGGGATTGCAAGAACTAAAATGTTTGTAAGTACAAGTTCGTCGAGGGTTTGGTGTAGTTGGGTTTTGAACGACATTGTTGCCTTGGTTCAAATGGGTAAGTAGAGTTGGGATGACCGCAGTAACTTCACGTGCTACAATAGCAGAAATCTTACGGTCAGAGTTTCTAGATCGTGAACGGATTCGACGAGATGACATTCTGAAATATCATTGAGATAGTTTATGAGAATTGGGTAATATGAGCTATACAACATGAAGACGAGAATCGAGAATTTGGCATAATAACGATGATATGTTCCGAGTGTAATCGTTTGATTCGTAAATCAAAGCGAGTACGTTGACTAATCAAAGTGTTATGTCTAACACAACCTTATTGAAGACATGCGTACCTATAAGCAGATACTCATCCCAAGGGTTCCCAGGTAAGGTAATCAAGTTGTATGAATACCTTGCCTAGACAGAACACCTTAAGATACAGGTATCCCACTCTTCCAGCATTGCATGTTCTCGGTCGTGTGACACGGACTTTGAAGAGATTTGAAAACCTTGAATAACAATCGAGTTTTGGAGTTTGAAATCACTTGAATTAGGCACACAATGCCTTAGAATATGAGTTAAGATTCGTGTGTATATTGATAGATTCAAAGTGTAAGGAGAATCACCTAAGGTATATAATCACATAATCAAGTATAAACATGTAAAGCACATATAATCCTATCTATGCATATAAAATACATGAGAGGACTCATGTGTAAAGGTACTTAGTTATAGTCTAGGTCATTCCATTTCTAATAACCTAATTCCCTATAACCATGGCTCTGATACCAATCTGTCACACCCCGACCGACGGCGGAATCATCGGAGCGGACGAGGGAATGATTGATTGTTCATAACTCATGATTGTCTAATAGTGAAAATAATATTAAAATCAGATTACAGGATAGCATGAACTTAGCAGATACAAATACAACAGTTAAAGTCACAAATAATAATTGTCTTTTGTTTTGACTAAGTCCAGGTCTTATATGATCAAGTAGAAGTCCACTAGCTTGCTTAACCTGAAATCATGTGAGAAAATAAAGTCAGCTAACGAATTAGCTGGTGAGTAATCACAGTTTTGAGTATACATATAGATTGATTGATTGATTGAGAATAATCCAATTCACAAGGTGACGTTAAGACTTATATTGCAATAGTAAAGCATATAGATAAACCGACACAATAACAATCCCTTGACTTGACACTTGCATATAATAGACTCCACACATACACCATAGATTAACTCCTGCCTCTGGCACAATCACCACTCGTAAGCCATATGGGGTGGGTTATCCAAACCAGTAGATCTACCATTGATACCAGGATTGATTGATTGATTGAATTAGGGTTTTACTGTCGTCCAGTTTATCATAGTATGTTCACATAATTGCAAGTAATAACATAACCTGTCTTGAATTGAATTTAGAATGAAATAACAATAGAATATCATGACTGAATATATTGTATCACATGATTTCCCCCAAATAGGAAATGATATAAAAAGGGGATATGAATACTCACCTGATTGATGAGATTGGATTTTGATCGTGATAGGTTAGACACCTGTGATTTCCTTACGGTTAACCTAAGGAACGGTGTCTCGTGTTAGAATAATAATGATTTGAAAGTTTGGGAATGTTTTAAGGTTTCCATTTTGATTTTGAATGGTGGTTTAAATATTCTATCTAATTTGTATGTCTTGAAACAAATAGATTTATTGAAAATGATTATGTTTAGATTTTAGAAATAAACGTATCAGTTTACGTATCTGTTTGATTTATTGTGAAAATGTGGAAAAATAAATAATTAATCTTATTAATTAATTATGTGATAATTAACTAATATGTTTAATTATTTAATTTATTAAAAGAAATGAAATTGTTATTTAAAATGATTTAAATATAATAAATTTATATATTTAATCATTATTTAAACAATAATAAATATTGTGTGAAATTGTTACAAATAATATTGTGTCAAATAATAATTCAATAAATTAAATTATTATTAGGAGTTCATTTTTATTTAAATAATTTTGTATTATTTATAACTTTATTTATTTAAAACATTTATTAAAAATAGATAAAATATTGAAATAAATTCCAAAAAAATAATTTAGTTGTTTAAATATTTTTAATGTCTTAAAAATATTTTTATGATTTTTATGAATTTTTTTAGAATTTTTAGAGGCTTAAAATGGCCTAAAAAAATATGTGTAGGTGCCCGGGGTCGAACCCGGGACCTCTTGGAATACATGGAACGCAGGAACCAGCGAGCTAAGGGCCTTGGCCGCGTTTAAGACCAGTTCCAAATTGTTTTAAACAACACCTCAATCAACCCCAATTTCCACATAAGAACCCTAGATCAAATCCCCCCAAATTGAACGCGAATTCGACATAGATAGCTTCGGGAATCATGGGGCTTTTGTTCCCCATGAAAAACCGAACATGTATGTGTTTAATTTCATGGATAGAGTTCGATTGATGCCTTACCCAATGATGAACAGGTCGCGGCACTCGTGATGATTGATTGATGCCCAAAACGTGATGATAATCAAATTAAACTCTAGGGTAGCTTCGAATGATGATATAGAAACAAAACCCAATGTTAATTTCGAAGTTTGAAGCTCGATTAATGGTGTTCCACGGAGTTGCAGGTCGCGACCGCAGGAGGTAGTCGAATCATGCTCAAACCATAACCATAATCAAATTAATCTTAGGGTTAGCTTCGTATGGTGATAAGGAACAATAACCCTATGTTAATTTTGATTAAATTTGATCGGAAATGGGATTTTACAGAGGTTGCAGGTCGACGGTTCGGGTGGGCTTCGAAGGGGTGTTTGTTGATTGTTTTGTATGATTTCGGGTATGAAACTCGATGAGAGACAGATATGTATCAGTCCCCATTCGTTTAATTGCATTGTTGTGAAGATTCTGTGTTCTAATATGGCCACAATTTGGACGAAATGTGGAGAAAGGAATCGGGTAAATGGGAGGTGGGGTTGGGATGTTTTTTCCAATTTTACACAACAGGTCCCTGAGGTTTGTATCAGTTGTCGTTTCATGTAAAATTTTTTTTATTAATTATAGACTTGTATTTTCCATTATTATTCTTATTATTATTATTTATTATTAATGTTAGTATTAACATTATTATTACCATATTATTATTATCAATGTTATAAATTTTATTATTGTAGTAATAATAATTATTACTTTATTATTATCACCAACATTATAACATTTATAACGTTATTATTATTAATTTGTTAATAACTCTCCAAAGCTTCAAAAATAATGTGAAAGTCCTTTTTAATATTTAACAAAGTTATCGAGAATACGCGATGTTACAGCTTATTCATATGGTGCAATTTTTACAATGGACAAAATAGAACATTATAATACAAACATCCTAGGTTACATATCATAAAAAAAAATTAAATCTTTCTAGATAACAATGTACACATACAAGAGACAAAATTATGCATTGAATGTGTTACCAAACCTCTGAGTACTCATTTACTCTGTGTAAAGTAATTAGCATGGTGCATAATCACCACCCCGTCTTAAATTGTTCAAGACAAGTCAATACACTTTGAGCTAAACACTATGCTTATTCATATGGTGCAATTTTTACAATGGACAAAATAGAACATTATAATACAAACATCCTAGGTTACATATCATAAAAAAAAATTAAATCTTTCTAGATAACAATGTACACATACAAGAGACAAAATTATGCATTGAATGTGTTACCAAACCTCTGAGTACTCATTTACTCCATAATCACTACCATTATCCACTTTCATGAATACACTTAGATAATAACTCTATATCCCCTGTCTAAAATGGTCAATGTTACCCCATTATTATAAAACATAAATGATACATTACATATGATCAATTAATGCAAAACTAATGCTTAAACACCAAAATATCAAAATCATAAATGATATCACCGCTGATTAATGCTAAAAATCATCAAAGAACCAACCTTGGAAGCTCACATTGATCAGGCTGCCACCTCCACTTCATATAATCATCATCAGATCTTCCATTAGCTTGACAATCAAAAGCTTCATCAACAAAAGGGCAAGATCCAGGTGCATAAATCGGGTACCCTTCATCTCTCACCCATTTCCCAGAATACATATTACAACTCCTCCCCCAATCCACACTCTTCTTAACCAATTCATCATCAAGAACACGTCTTTCCTCCGTAATCGGGTCATCATTACCCAATTCAGGTTTATTTGATTTGTTTTCAAGAATTGGGTTTTCATCTACAGGCCCAGAATCAACAACCCCACTTTCGTAAAATTACCAGTTAAAAGAACCTAATCGAGATTACCTCATGAACTCCGGCCTTCATAACCTCCCGACGGAATCGCCACCGTCCCTTTCCCCAACACCTCCGCTGATGCCCTCAGCAAATCCTCCAAATCGAAGCTGTAAACCCCACCTTCAAAGAACACCAAGTCAACCACAACCAGCACCACCACCCATCGCGACCGCTAACCCCCATCCCGACTGTGAAGATGCATCGGTGAGGGGTGCCAATTACGGTGGTGATTTGGGTGGTGAGATTAGAGCCAGAAGGATGAGGAGGAGAAGGATACGGGGATTAGGGTTTTATTTGTGAGATACGCAGGTCGGTGGCACTGTAGCCACCGACATAAGTCTTTAATATATATATATAATTCAACAATAAGCATGAAACTATGGTGATGTTTCGATTAACATAATTATAGATTAAAACTCTTGTCAATGTTTTCTTAATCCCATGATACTTAGCAAAGCTAGAATAATAAGTTACATTTTAATCATCTAAGATTATACAATAATTCCAAGAAATAATTAAAAAAATGACATAAATATTAATTAGACTCCAATCAATGTTATCTAATTTTACAACTTATGGGTTCTATATATGATATAAACACACTAACCACCCTATGTTATATTATATAAGTAGATATATTTTATGCACTTCTTCAGCCTAAGATTGTCATATCATGAACTTGTTAATAAAGATTTATGCTAACAATTTCCAACTCAATATAACAATGACATAAACAATACTTAGCATGCACCCTAGTCTTTCCAAACATATATGCAAGGTTGCACACTTATCTTATCATCAAAACCATATAATCTTCATCCATCATTTACGGTAAAATCATAAATGAATTTTAACAATTACAAGTAGGCTTACAGGAACAATATTAGCACTTGGTAAACTAACAAACTTCATGGTAAGAAAACAAAATTTCAAACCAAAAACCTAGTATAATATGTTGGAGGTGCTTATTGATCCTTTTTTTTATGTTCCTTGATGTTGTTTGACCTTCAAAACTTGTTCTCGAGTCTTGAAATGAAGAAATAAGGCTTTAAATAGCCATAGAGAGATGAGGCACGATTGTGCTCTAACTTTTAACATTAATACTTTTATAACTCCCCCTATAATTATTCATTTTCAACTTTAGTTCCCTATACATTTGATCTTGTATAAATTTTTATTTTTTACATTTTGGTTTAAATTTTATAAGTTAACACGTCACAACATGCGCGTGTGGTTTAACGTTTTTACACCTATTTTTTCCCATTTTAACGGCCCCGTCACAACGCATGTTAGATCAAATTATTTATTGTTTTTAACATTGTACGTTTCACGTGTGGGGTTTAACGTGCTTACGTCTATTTTCGATTCGGTTTTATTTTTTCCGTTTTTATTTCTTTTTAATTTAATTATTTCTGTGTCGTTAGTAGCTAATTATGGTGTGAAATTGGTGCTACTTGACATAGTTTTACGCACCCCGTCGCAACGTAGAGGGCTTACTACTAGTTATTTATTTAGTTGTAACATTGTTACCATTGATTAATGAACAAATTAAAAAATGAGATTGAATATTTTTTAATATTTTCTACTTCATTGTTAACTATTTGAAATTTCTTTTCTTTAACTTGTGTAATAGATAAGTTTTTAGCATATATATTAAAAAGGACCTAAATTATGCTTTGTTTCTGCCTACAGTGTGAAATTTGTAGACAGAAAGAAATAAGAAGACATTTAAAGGTAAAACAACTTGATTAAACTATTGCTTTCTGGAAATTAAAGAATTTGCTTTGTATTGGGTGAGCAACCGATCGAAGTAGGGATTCAGAACTTGGATTCATGTTGTTTTCTTAATTTTTTAGCGGAATAATGTAACTGTTTCCTATGCTTTTGTTTCAGGTTGTAGAGTGTATATATGTGGTTGTATCTTTTAATCTCCGGCTAAAGCTTTAGTGACAACAAAAAAGAGCCCCTTCTTGTTGTTTAAATAAATAAATAAACGAACAAAAAGTACGAAAATTGATAGGATCTTGGAGTTAAATAATTATTGTTTTTTATTTTTTGAAATAGCTGTTTTTTAAAACCATGAGATGAGACAAAGTATGGAAATATACAGAGAAAAATTATATGGGCTAAAATCAATACAGTTTGTGGTACGCTTACAAATAATATTAAAAAATAACTTTTTTCTACTTCTATTATATTTTAATTTAAATTAACTTTATGTTCCTATTGAGACTTAATCCAACGTATAAATTAGGGGCACACACATTTGTTACTAAATTTAACTAATGGTTGCATATTCGTAAATATACACGTTTCTAAAAGTTGAAGGTAAAAAACAAGATTTGTGTGAGTTGTAAATATACAAACCATCAATACAAAATTAATTTGTCAATGTGGGACTAGTCCACTTAATAGAGGTTCTTGCCTCTTAGATTGGAGGTCTTGGGTTCAAATCCAGACATAGTGTATATTGGTATAACATTAAACAAACAAACAAACAAACGTACCCAGTAAATCTCACTCAAGAACAGTGTCTGGGAGGGGTAGGTGGTGGCGAGTCTTTTCTTTATCTTGTGAGATAGAGAGACTGCTTCCAGAGAAACCCCCGACTCACAAAGGAAATCAAATAACAATCACAATCATAATAAACGGCAGACAACACACAGACATAAATCCTATAGAAACTTAGAAAGTAAGAACAACAAATAAGCAGGAAGAATCACGCATAAGGGCAGATTAAGGGAAACAGGAGGCCCGCAACAAGTCTACATCTACCCTTCCCTCCCACATGTCCCACTAAAAGTCCTTAACTTTAATTTTACGCCTCCACTCACTCCTATTCTCGATCATGTGCTCAGAGAGGTGCAGGTCTATCATATCTCGCCTGATTATGTCGTCCCAGGTCAGCCTAGGTCTACCTCTACTCCTCCTTCCCTCTACGTTGATGTTCTCTACTGCTGGAACTGGTGCTACCATCGACCTTCGTTTTACGTACCCAAACCATCTTAATCTTCCCTGTCATATTTTATCTGTGATACAAGCCACCTGTAGCATCTGTCGAAACACGTCGTTTTCTTATTCGATCCAATCTTGTGTGTCCACACATCCACCTCAGTATTCACATTTCCGCGACCTCTATTTCTCTCTGTTGCGATTTCTTTATGGCCCAACAGTCTGTTCCGTATAACATAGCTGGACGTACCACCACTCTGTATAGTTTCCCTTTAGTTTTGTTGGGAACCTCTTATCACACAGGATCCCTGATGCTGCTCTCCATTTGCGTCATCCTGATTGCACACGGTAAGTTACATCGCTGTATATTGGTGTAATATTAATCGTTAAAAAAAATTAAGCATAAAATTAATGTGTACTTTTGTAAGTAGACTTAAATCATATATAGAATATATGTACGTTCATAAATATAGAAATACGTGTACGCTTATTTGAATATTTATTAGCCCTCGTGACATTTGTTATCATTAAACTAGCTTAGGACGTCAGGTAAGGTTTATATTTACGTCTTATGATATTCTCTTAATATTTCTAATTACTTTTTTTTTTCTTGTTTCTTTTTTGAGTTTCAGTATATTTTATGTTTACTGACAACGTACCATGTAACATACAAGATATTATATTTAGGTTGGTAAGGGGGTGATTGACAACAACTTTAAAGCATCTTGGCCCACGACTTGACATGTATTCTTGTAAATATATATCTAATTTGTAATCACAATCATTTTCAAATTATTGTCAATTTTTGTGGATTTTAAAAATCTCGTATGTATCATGCATATTCTAAGTTATGATCGTCTTGTGACACGACAATCTCAGTTATTGAAAATTAAATTATTGAAATACCGAATCAAGAAAAGTAGAAATTAAGGATTGAAAATTGCCGCAAACAAAAACGATTCATCAACCAAAACGAAATCGGACTCAATTATTTAAAAAGTAAAATAAAAATAATTAGGTCGTGAAAAACAGTGGCATAGGTTTATTTTAGACAAGGAATTCCATAAACAAAGCCCATGCATTTGCTGTTTGCATGATAAACCAAAGTAACAAAATTGTGTGTGACTTTAATTTTAAGCGAATGGGAAAATCAGCCTAAAACAACATCATCCATCTCGCCAAAAACGATCAAATATATTCTGGAAATTCCGGCTTTTTCCATAACCGAATAGTGGAGGGACCGTTTCTATAAGGGCCCAGCTAATCAGACACCCTGTCAGATGTTAAATAAACGCCCTTTGACTTTCTTCACGGCCCTTGAAGGGCCTTACGGGCCGTGACGGGTTCGAAATTTAATTCTCTCAACTGCATTTAATCACGGCCCGTGTAGGAACAAACGGCCCGTAAACGCCCGCCCACACGGCCCGTTAACTACCTACATAACGGCCCGTTAGGTCCTTCACGGGCCGTAATTGTCCTTCTGAGAATTTACTTTCCTCGTTTTGCGTGCAATTTTAAATTTTATAATTATGTGACGCGACGTATTATTCCTTGATTCGATTTAAGATTTTATATAAACCGTTATATATATGACTTGTTATATGGTTAGTGACAAACGAAACAGTTAAAATGTCTTCTCGTGGAGGTAGGAGAAGACGTCAAAATGAGTTATCTTCAAACTCACGAGATATTGTGGAAAGTATTCCTGATTCAATAGATAACCATAATTGGCAGAACGGGAGGAACTGGTCTCAGAATATTATTCACTTTATACGTAACGGTGACTCCCAAACATGTAGAGTGTATTACATGGGTCATTCCGATGTTCCGTTACAATTTTGGCGTGAATTACTCGGAAACGTGTCTTTAGGTACAGAGGTATGATTTAAAGTTTTTTTTATATATTTTATTTTATTTTAAAATTCTAACAATTAAAAAAGTTATTGTTTTATAGCATGTTCGGGCGTGGACAAATAGACTCACAATATGGAGATACGAAGAAATATGTAGAACAGAAGAGTTGTCGGGTAGTGATCGTTGGACGATTCTCCCATTTGAGTGGTTTAACTTAATATACTCGTGGTCCGTTAATGGTAACGAATATGGCGACGGGAGTGACCGTCTATATCCCGCGTTATGGGAAGTTGATACGGTAATACTGTTTTTTAATGTTTTACAATAAAAATCATGAATTTATAACCGTGAATTAAATTATTTTGTAGGTTTACGTACCAATGACTGATGACGAAGAAAATTGATATCTTTTTAAGATTTCTATGGACTCACTACAAGTTCGTATATATTCTCCATACGAATGCCGACCAAATACGTGTGATGATTCATGGTGCATTCATCGTAATGCGCGAACGATTTTCGTACAATTCGAATCGTACTTTTTACATTTTCTGTCACGTATACAATATTGGCAGCACTCCGGACAAGAAGAAATCGAAGAACTGGAGGTATCGGGTGAAACCGTTTGGCCCCCTAACGCCGGTCATATTGGTCGAGATTCGGGAGTTGTAATTTGTATGTTATTGCGTAGGTTGGTTCAAAATAGATCTTTAGAGTGGCAAGAGGTTAGCTTACAGGATGCTTGCTTTAGATTCCAAAGATTTATGGCAGACGAACTGTATTCTAGACGTGTAATGTAGAACAGTAATGAAATATTTTATTAAAACATAAACGTTTATTAGTACACTTTTTAAAAACGATAAACCGTTATTGTCACACAAAAATAAAACACATAATTTTTAATCTTTTTGATCTTTATAAAATATCCAAGCCGCAAAATGGTTAAAGGAAATTCCAAATTTCTCTCGATATCTTTCTTGAGTTCTTGTCATAATATCCGTTTCATTCCATAACATATTTCGATTGTTGTAAACGTCTTTGTAGAGCTGGTGAAATGTCGTGACCTTCCTTCTCAAGTCAGACCACTTGTTGCTAAGTTCACGAGTGGTGCGATATTCTTCACGTTCGAGAATTTGATGAAAACGAGTTGAAACCCGGTTCCAAAATATTGAATTTGGCGGGATAGTACCTGAATTTTCGATACAAGATCTTACTAAAGTCACCTCCTCTTCATCCGTCCACGGATTTTGATCACTTGTAGCACTCATGTTTTGGGTATTGAGTAAATTTGTGTGAATTGTTTGTGTCAAGCGGTTGAATTTATAGACATAAAAAAGTTTTATACAGCCCGTGAGAGGCTTTACGGGCCGTGACTATGTTCCCATACGGCCGTGTAGTGTCAACGGTCTGTTTTTTAAAAACTACAAAGCATCACGGCCCGTGAAAGAGGTCACGGGCCGTGTGGGAAATATGTAACGGGCCGTGAGGTCCGTCACGACCGTGAGGCCCGATAATATATAGGACCTCACGGCCCATTTGTTCATTTACGCCCCCAAAACACCCATACGATTTACTCCGTCACGACCTCCGTATTTTCATCATTTTCATACCGCCGACTCCTTACTACTGTACGTATTCAAAATCCGTGTATTTTTCGTTTAAATATATTAAAATTATATTTTAAAAATCTGCAAAATTGAAATTTTTGGGTGTTACGGGCCGTGAAGGGGCGTCACGGGCCGTAACCTTTTGAATTTTCAAAGGGTTACGGGCCGTGACCGTCCTTTACGGGCCGTAACCCTTTGAAAATTCAAAAGGTTACGGGCCGTGAGGGCGCATCACGGGCCGTAACCCTTTTTGTTTTCAGGTGAATTTATTATTTTTTTTTGCAGATTATGCCGCCGCGCAAACGTGCACGTCCGGATACCGAGCCCGAGGGTCAGGGTGCCTTTCTGGACCCACACCCTGACCTTCATTTTCCGAGGGAGACACAGCCACGGCTTAAGCTATGGAAGCTGATTGGACGTCCCCTAAAGGGGACACGCACCATCGACTGGGACGTGCTAGAGGAGGTCGGAGACATAGCACGTGCCCAGGATATCATTGGGCTGGACGGAGAGACGCCGTGGAGGCGGATATTTGATTTGGGCTCGAGGAGGGGCTATCGGGAGCTGACGTTGCAGTTTCTGTCTACGTTTCTGTTCACTCCCGCCTCTGAGGATCAGGACCCCCACGAGCACATAGCGGTTCGATTTTTGCTGGGGACCGGTAGGTACGAGTTCACCCTCGCTCAGTGGGCGGTGACTCTTGGGTTTTACACCCACGAGGAGACGGAGGATCCTCGTTTTTATTCTGACGAGGTCCAGTGGAGCCGGCTCCGTTGGTCGGATGGTGGCCGACCATTTCCGACCAGCCGTGGGAGGGCGCCATTAGGGCGACCTCCATTAGGGATACTTTGCACCGGTACCTACGCCGGTGCATTGCCGGCACCATTACCGGCAGAGACCAGAGCATGGAGCAGGTGTCGCTCCTTGACTTATTTTTTCTGAGGGCCTTGTTTTCACCTAGACGGGTGAATCTAGCTCACTACATGGCCGCCTATTTTTTGAGCGTCATTCAGGGTAAGGTAAAAAAATATTTATATTAATTCTTAATAAATAAGTATTATCTATTATGCGATTCATAATTATGCCTATTATTTGATCGTTTTGCAGATGGATAGCCCAATTATTTGCGGCTCGTACATCACCGTCATTGCCTCGCGCTTAGGGTTGTTTACGGACGCCCTAATTGCAAGGCAGACGACGGACACGCCGCCTCAGATTTTAGGTCGACAGACCGTCATGGCCATGGGGATTGCCGCCAAATTTGGCGACGACCTCCGATGGTCCACTGATGGTGGTCGGACCGTCTGGCAGCCGGTGCCGGACGTTGCTGAGGAGGAGGAGCAGCCGGCGCAGCAGCAGCAGCCGCATCCCCAGCCACACGCCAGAGCACCCGTCCCACCGCCACCGCCTGTTCCCAGGACCATCATTCGGCAGATTCCGCCGACGGGGGAGTTTATGGCGGAGTCACTACATTTGCAGCGCCAGGACCACGCCTTGCTAGTATGGACGGCGGATGCGTACGTCATTTTTGCTGGTAGCGCGGGTATCGACCTCCCCCCTCGGCCGGAGTTGCCTCCGTTTGTCAGACGACTTGCGGGTGATGACGAGGAGGCTGCTGGAGGTGGTGATGCGGAGGATGCTGGTTCTGGTGTTGGTGATGCTGGTGGTGGTCATGACGCATAGATAGTAGGATTTTATTATTTTATTTACCTTTCATGTTAAAAAATTGAAAAATTATGTTTATATATTATGAGTTATTTTGGATGACGTTTAAATGTTTAATTATATGTTTACAATTGGTTGTGCTTGTGGAGGAAGTGGTTTGTACGAATAATATTAAATCAATCTTTTGGATAATAAAATCAGTACTTAAACCTACTCGTCCCACAGAAAGAAATATATAATCCTTCAGAAAATCCGACGCCAGGCTCTGCAATTATATAAACATACTTGAATCTCAGTCGGAAAAGTTGCACTGAAAACATACTTGAATCTCAACAAATATTATGCATCTCATATCATTAACATTCTGCTAACCAAATGCCCAGCTCATATAAACAAAATTCAAATGTTGAAAAAAATTCGATAATCTTCTTATTATTAAATCAACCTTTTGGATAATAAAATCAGTACTTGAACCTACTCGTCCCACAGAAAAAAATATAATCCTTCAGAAAATCCGACGTCAGGCTCTGCAATTATATAAACATACTTGAATCTCAGTCGGAAAAGTTGCACTGAAAAACATACTTGAATCTCAAAAAATATTATGCATCTCATATCATTAACATTCTGCTAACCAAATGCCCAGCTCATATAAACAAAATTCAAATGTTGAAAAAAATTCGATAATCTTCTTATTATTAAATCAACCTTTTGGATAATAAAATCAGTACTTGAATGTTTGGACATCAATCTGCGATAAAGCCGGTCGTAATTATAAGCGTATATGTCCTCCGTTTCAGAGTTAATAAGTACCGACCACGCATGCTGAAAAGCATCCCACTCTTCATTTGAAAAGCTCGCCTTACAATGTTTAACAATATTTTCCGAAATATGCCATCTGCAAAGTAATCGAACAGCACTCGGAAAAACTTTTTCTGACGCATTCATCAGAGCGAGGTCTCGGTCGGTTAGTATAACACGGGGCTCCATACACTTATCTTCCAGCGTTGCTTTTAGTTGCTCTAACACCCATCTGAAGTTGGCTTCACGCTCATAATCAATGAATGCATGAGCAACAAAAAAGATTTCAGGGTGGATGTCACACCAACCATTTGAACAAACAGCATTTTATACAAGTTAGTTTTGTATGTTGTGTCAATCATCAGCACGTGTGGGTACGCACGCCATAATGTGTGAGATGTGGGATGTATAAAAAAAACCCCGTCGACGGTATTTGTCGGTTCTTCTATTTGAGGGGTGTAAATATATTGATGTTGTTGTAGTATAGAAAAAAAACCTGCATTGGGGTTTCACCAATTCTGGTGGACTTTTTTATTTTTTCCCGAGCATTATATACGGTTCGTAACCCAGACACGTTATTGGGATTTTGTTCCCTCAACGTGCCTAGAATGTTTCGAGAGTCAATATTTTGCTCGGACAGTTTCTTTACAGTAGAAAGCTCATTTTCGGTGAGCCTCATTGCGTATGCATGTCCTTCCAGGTGTTCAGCAGGTTCATGGTTATGAGTATCATCCACAACAACTATAATCCACCCATCTCTCTGCATCTGGTGCTTACCCTGCAATTCAAATTGACAGTTTGTTTTTTTCGTGCCACTTTTTCTTAAAGTGGGTGCTCCCTTATATACACCACCCCGATCACATTTCAACCAAATTTTAACCACCAAACCATTCGAATTTCTTTTTGAACGTTTGGTGACAATAACGAACCCATTTTCTCGCCCCACGTTAGTTGCCCAATCAACTAATTCTTCACGAGATGAGAAAACCTAATCAATTTAATATTTTTAGTTAGTTATTACTAAATGAAAGTAAAATGAAAGTAAAATTAAATATGGTATATCTTATAACCTGATTCGTGTCGTATAAACCTCTTTTACCGTAACCCGAACCGTCATTATCCCCGCTGCTATCACCACCGTTATCACCCCCGTCATCGCCGCCGTCATTCCCCCCGTAATTGGACGCGAACTGCCCTAAATAGTTTGAAGCAGCCTCATCGTAATAACCGTAACCCTCCTGAGGGTAATAGTTAGATTCCGAACCGAATAAATAGTTGCTATCCCAATAAGACATCGTAACGTTAGATATTAACGTTTATATAGTACTTGAAATTGAATATTGCGTTTATATAGTAGTTGAAATGAAATGAATTTATATCGTTGAATTATGAAATGAATTTATAACTAACGTTTATATATTAGTTGAAATGGAATATTGCATCTCGTCACATAATTAACACGAATATCGAGGAATATTACGTCATATCAAATAATGTAATAAATACAAATTTACACGACTATCGAGGAATATTACGTCATATCAAATAACGTAATAAATACAAAATTACACGAAAAACGAGGAATAATATATCTCGCCAAATTATTAAAAGTGTAACTAGGACCCGTAAGCAAGTTCACGGCCCGTAAGAAGAATTCCATACGGGCCGTGAAGAAATTCACGGGCCGTAAATCCATACGACCGTGATCGTATTCACGGGCCGTTACGTTTTTTAATTACATTTCTGAATGACCGATTTGACTTGCGACAGACCATACGGCCCGTGAAGGGCCTTACGGCCCGTAAGCAGTGCGTTCAGATATCCTGGAGGGCGTCCCTTTAGCAGGCCTTTCTGTAATTAATTCTAGCTAGTTATTATAGATAATAATAATTAACCTATTTAATTGGCTATTTTCAAAAGCTTCACCTAAAAAGCACATGGGCCAACAAGAAAAAGAAACGAACCAAACAAAGAGGGAGGATCAGGATCCCCACCATATATATATCTTTGGCTCAATTAATGGCCCCGATTGTTCTCTCTAATATTTGATTTTAAGATATATATAATTCTTTTTTCACCCAAACTACTCCAATAACATATATTTATTTCATACCAACCCTTTAAACCCTTTAAACAAATATTCAATTTAATGACAAAGTTAGATATTGAATAATGACCAAACAAATTATTAAAACTTGCTTCCTGTAAAACTTCTAAATGACAAAATTGAATTAATATGATTTTAAAATATAAACATAATAACTTTATATTTTTATTTTATTAAATTTTTAAATGATATAAATTTATTCATTAATATTACCGGTTATTAATACCTTTTATGATAGAATCTTTTGCCCATGAGCCTTGTAACCCTACGACGTTGATGATGATTATCCTTCACAAAAAGTAGTTTGAGATGATTATTATTATTACTTGCTTAAAAAAGTAAGGTCTAATGATAATAAAAGTAAAAAAGAAATTGGTGTTAAAAAAGGAAAGCAAACATTTGATTAGCAATCAGAATATTTTTTATATATCTATTAATTAGGACAAAAAAATATTGTAAATAAAAAAATGTTGGTTGTGATTTGAATTGAAATCCGCCGATAAAAGGATAGGAGGGCATGCACTGAAGGTCCTGGTTTACGAATAAACCTAAAACCTCCTCGAAATTAATTTATTAATTAATTAATTAATTGTTTGATCGAAATGAGTACTAGCAGCCGGGTGTTGGCCGGAGTGTTGGAGTCAGGTGGTGGTGGTAACAAAAGAAAGAAGCTCTTTCTAGCTGCTGCTTTGGCTTCAGTCCTGTTAGCCTCAGCTTTAATCGGCATCGTCGTCGGAGTCAACAAATCCCGCAGCCCACCAAGAAGCAGCGGCAGCATCACGGCTTCGACAGCTCACGCCATCGTACAATCATCATGCAGCAGCACACTGTACCCAGAGTTATGCTTTTCCAGCATCAGCAGCCACCCCCAAGTGACCCAAAAGGTGAGAAGCCAGAAGGACGTGATCGAGCTGGCGGTTAACGTGACAAAAGGAGCGGTGGAGAAGAACTACTTCCAGATAAAGAAGCTGATTAATGCGAGGCGCGGGCTGACGGCGCGGGAGGTGAAGGCGCTTCATGACTGTCTGGAGATGGTGGCGGAGACGCTGGAAGAGCTGACGGAGGTGGAGAAGGACCTGGAGGAGTACCACACCAAGAGGTCGCTCAGGGAGCACGCCGGCGACCTCAAGACCCTCATGAGCTCCGCCATCACCGACCAGGAGACCTGCCTCGACGGCTTCTCTCACGCCGACGCCGATAAGAAGGTCCGGAGAGAGCTGGAGAAAGGCCAGGAGAGGGTCGAGAAGATGTGCAGCAACGCACTCGCCATGATCTGCAACATGACCGACACAGACCTCGCTAATAACCAGCTGCTCAACGCCCGGAGGAACCTCAACCAGGAAGCTATAGATCATCATCATCATCATCAAATGTGGCCCCATTGGCTGTCCGCCGGCGACAGGAAGCTGCTGCAGTCGCCGTCGGGGGCGGTGACGCCGAACGTGGTCGTGGCTGCGGATGGCAGCGGCAACCACAGGACGGTGGCAGCGGCGGTGGCGGCGGCGCCGTCAAAGAGCAGCAAAAGGTACGTGATCAGGATAAAGGCGGGGGTGTACCGGGAGAACGTAGAGGTGCCCAAGAGCAAGACGAACATCATGTTTATGGGAGACGGGCGGAGGAACACCATCATAACCGGTAGCCGCAGCGTCAAAGGAGGAAGCACCACCTTCGAGTCCGCCACCGTCGGTACCTACCTACCTACCCTCCGTCTCCTTAATTACTCCATATATATATCACTTTTATCCATCTTAATTTATCGATCTGTCTTTTTTACACCATGCACCTAGCTAGCTACCTCTTTTAATGTCCAGATCCACTTAATTCCTAACATCGATCCTGGATAGATAATATTAATAACTATGCATGTAAATTAAACACCGGCCACTACACACACATACGTATGTATGTGTGTGTATGTATAACACTTCGAAAACCAAGTACCTAATATTATTTACATTTTATTTGATTTCCTTCATATATGTATAAACGATACAAATACGTACTTAAACGTACTGTTGTTTATAATTAGTCAAGCTAATTACTTGGATAAATAAAAACAATCATTTATATATATACATATATATAATAAACTATATATTGTTTGGCCAAAGTGAGAAACAAATTAATTAATATACAATTATATGTTGGTTCGTAAGCAACGACCATGACAAATTAAAATATATAATTTTTAAACATATGATATTATATATAACTAATACTCCTTACTTGGTATATCATCATGTTTTATATTCTATCATTATATAATATATTTCGACTGACGTTTTGGTTTATATATTTGAACTCTTGACCAATATAAAGAAAACACGTTTTAAACAACGTGTGTTATTATTGCTGATTTGTAAATCATCACCAATGTTATTAGTTTATTACTTATTTTACATATTCAAGGGCAATTTTGGAATATCAGCAGTTACTAACTTACTATTAGTGATATGTATCTACTATTATTAATCATGAGTGACATTCACATGCACAGGTGCACGTGTAGGCACCCCAAAATAACATATCCAATCAATACTTTTAGCATTTTATACCGTGTGTATATATTAATTTACCAACGAATTGATTAATCTTTTATTTCATTTCTTTGAAAATAAAAATACGTTTGCTTTGGGCATAATGTATACATCATCTATATGCATGCGTGTCTAAATGAACGTGCAAACCCATAAGATTTTCATTTTATTAATAATAGAATACAATAGGGTGGGTGAATGTAATTCAAGGATGATCTTGCTGGGATTTTAACATGTTTATCAAAGTTCATATATGCTTATATATATGAAAAAACGCAGCGGAATATATCTTTTAAAACATGTTATCAAATAAATGTGTAATCCATTTTGAATGGATATTGGCCGTAGGCCACATGCATGCATGTTCCCACTTTTGTTTTGTCTTCACTCTTGCATGCTTCCACATTCTTTGTCTTGTAAGAAGACAAGATGCTCTTTTCATCCAAAAAAAACTCCACTATGTCTCTTGCATTCTATAAACAAAAGAAAGAATCCACCTCTCTCTCCATAATTTCGGGTTTTAGAAGGAGAATACAGCTGAAAGTTTCAGCATAACACTCTCTCTCAATCGAATTTTGAGAGCAAGAAAGAGCTGAATTTTCCAGCTTTCAAAAGGGTTTTGCTAGCTGAAAATCGGTGTCAAAGATTCATAGCAAAGCAAGGTGTTTGTACAAGCTTGGGGTATCACTCCTTGAGGTTTTCTTGGTTGGAAACTCAGTCACGAATTCATCATTCACAGCTCATATCTTTGGGTTTTAGGAAGCTACAAAGGTTGTAGATTCTTGACTATCTTATGTTTTTATTAGTGTTTGTTTAGCTTGTTATTGGGTATAACCCGACTTGAATCATATCACACTAGCCACATCAATTTAATATGTATATTGGGCAGATCAATTCCTTTCAGATCTATCTTCATTCTTTTTGCTCACTCGTTCTTATGTAGCTAATTGGACCATGTCTAGCTTTTTACCACCTTTATTCTATATTTTTAAAATTTAAATACCATTGTAATTAAACACTCTACCAATACATTTTTTTACAATTACTAGCTTTTATACTTTTCATATTAGTATTTTCTAACTAAATTGGTTTTACTAACCTTATTAATTTTCATTGTTTCTTGTCATATTTAGCACATATATCCGCAATATTAATCTGAACGAAAAATGAAAAACAAATAACATCACAAATTAATATATTGATTTAAATGTGTATACCTCGTCTGATAAATAAAACACATTCATCAGATTTTTCGTATATTTGAGTATTAAAAAAATATGATTTTGGTTTAATATATTTAGAATGAATATATAATCAACATATATAGATTTTATGAAATTTAAAGCTGGAATGAATTTTTAATCAACAAATATAGATTTTTTGAAATCTAAAGCTGGAATGAATATTTAATCAACAAATAAAGATTTTTGAAATTTAAAGTCGGAAAGTCTAAAGGAATAAAGCGTGATGGCAAACTGAAAGGTTACAGGTGGTGCGCAATCAGTTTGTCTTTGATTTGACTTTTATACTTTTTTTCCAATAATTGTACGACTCTTTTTTCATGAAAAAATTAATTAACGGAAATTTTAGACGCACCGTAAAAAATTTGAAAAAAACCGATTCAAACCGTGACATGAAAGCCAAACCGTGATATATTGAAGGCTAAAGGTCACGATTTGGCCAAACCGTGACATATTGGGCTTCAGAAAAAGTTCAGCAACTCGGGATTGGATTAATTATTGGGAGTGAGTTTCTGGTGGTGTATATGTCACGGTTTCGCCAAACCGTGACATATTGGGTATAATTTTTAATTTTTTTAATTTTTTTATAATAAAAATGTAAGATATTTTGTTCAATTTGTAACTTATAATATTTTTATAGGATTCAAAATTTTTTATATTAAAATTTTTAGTATTACGTACAATATATAACAAACAAACTAACATTTAAAAACTAACTTATAAACATCAAATTTTATTAAGTGTATATGTCACGGTTTGGCCAAACCGTGACATATTGGGTATAATTTTTAATTTTTTTATAATAAAAATGTAAGATATTTTATTCAATTTGTAACTTATAATATTTTTATAGGATTCAAAATTTCTTTTATTAAAATTTTTAGTATTACGTACATATTAAAATTACGTACATATATAACTTATAAACGTTAATTTTTATTAAGTGTATATGAATTAATGTATTTTAGCTTTAAAAGAAGTAACTTTTAGTGTATTTTAATTTTTAAAAAATATGAATTAATGTATTTTAGCTTTCAAGTAATAATTTTAAAGTTAATAATAATAATAATAATAGTATTATTTTGTGTATCCAGAAAATAAAAGGTTACGGTTAATAATAATAATAATAATAATAATAATAATAATAATAATAATAATAATAATAATAATAACAATAATAATAATAACAATAATAATAATAATAATAATACAAAAAAAAACAAGAGGTCACATGGAGGCCAAAATGTGATCTTTTGAGATATTTTTTGAATCTGATTTTCCCTCGATTAGTGCACCTGCCCCTCGAGCATCGTGTGTGTAAGAGGTCACATGGAGGCCAAACCGTGACCTTTTGATTCAAAAAAATATCTCAAAAGGTCACGATTTGACCAAACCGTGACCTTTTGATCCGGTTTCTCCCCAAAGTGTCACGGTTTGATCAAACCGTGACCTTTTGATCCGGTTTCTCCCTAAAAACCCCTGCGGTGTCACCAGCAGGACCCTTAATTAATCTAATCGAACTCAGCTATTTATTATTTATTTAAGACCGCATCTGGTTTAGGAGGAGTCACCCTATAACTTTCTAAAGTGGAGGTCATGGGTTGGAGTCTTACTAGGTGCAATATACTCCAAGTGGGCCAAGGGTTTTACCACAGTGGGCCTTTGGGTGGTGGGTTTCCGTCGGAATGGTGCGCGAGCCGGGTCACCAGCGTTGTTTGTGTTCGCGGGCGTCGGTGTTCTTTCGCCAACGGGTTTACCCGGGTGACCGGGCTTAAAAATTCGTTGGTCGTTCAAAAAAAAGTTATGACCGCACCTCAATTTACATAATTAAAAGAAAACCCACAATAAAAAAAAACTTCTAACTCAACCAAAAGTATTTTACTAAAATAAAACTCGAACCGGCTACTACCTGAATATCAGTGCGCCAAATGGCGAATGACATTTGACTTTTCTATACATTTACTGTTGCTATCTTGCCATCAATTAAGCAGCCAATTATGCTCAATCTGCGAATACAAAAAGGTTTGGTTAAATGAAAACCCTATTATTTTAAATCAACATCCCAAAATTTTTATACGGGTCTTATAGCCTATACGTGTCGTATAGGGGGTCGTATAACCCCTCTAACAGCCCCTTAAATTTTTTCTCGTAGTCAGTGTCAAAATTAGCTATACGCGTCGTATAGCCCTATATGTTTCGTATAGGGCTAGATGGGGCGTAGAGCTCTCTGACATCCCACCTGAATTTTCCTCGTTTTCAGTACATTCGACCCTATACGTCGCGTATGAAGCCATACGCGTCGTATAAGGAGGTATCAATTACCCTGAATAGGTGTCTAAATATTAGCACCCATAAAAAAACCAATTAATATTTCGTATGTATTCATTCTTTCATCAATATCAGAGTGTGGGCCATACATTGCAGGGTTCATCTTTTTTCCTTTATTTTGTTTTCTTTTTATTAAAAAAGAAAAATAAAAACTACAGGCAGCCATTTCCTAGGCACTAGCATCGGGTTTTGTAATTAATTCGATTTAAATAATTTGTGGGTCTCTTGGTTATGTAATTATTAATAAGTGAATTTTGTGTTGTTGCAGCAATTGTAGGCGATGGGTTTTTGGCACGGGACATAACTTTCCAAAACACGGCTGGTGCTTCAAATCACCAAGCAGTGGCACTTAGAGTGGGCTCCGATTTCTCAGCATTCTATCAATGTGACATGTTAGCATATCAAGACACTCTTTACGTTCATAAAAACCGTCAATTCTACATCAACTGCTTGATTGTTGGTACTGTTGATTTCATTTTTGGAAATGCTGCAGCCGTTTTCCAAGATTGTGACATCCATGCACGTCGCCCTAATTCTGGTCAAAAGAACATGCTCACCGCACAAGGCCGCACGGACCCTAACCAAAACACTGGGATCGTGATTCAAAAGTGCAGGATAGGTGCCACTTCTGATCTCCAGCCCGTACAATCCAGTTTTCCAACATACTTAGGTCGACCATGGAAACAGTATTCGAGGACGGTGGTGATGCAGTCGACAATCAGCAATGTGATTAATCCGGCAGGATGGTATGAGTGGGATGGGAACTTTGCCTTGAACACATTATACTATGGTGAGTACCAGAACACCGGGCCTGGGGCCGGGACTTCAAGTAGAGTTAAATGGAAAGGGTTTAAGGTGATCACCACTACTTCAGAGGCTCAAGGGTTCACCCCAGGAAACTTTATCGGCGGCGGTAGTTGGTTAAGAAACACTGGTTTTCCATTTTCTCTTGGTTTGTAAACTACAAGTAATTTAATTCAAGTCATGTTATGTGTGCCACTGAATAAGGCGACGAATAATGATGGTCTTTATGGAACATCTTTATTAGTTTGTTCAACAATGTATTTACGTATTTCTTAATACTTCAATGTTTGGTAATTTAATTGTTAAGTACGTTTATCATAAATCATGTAACTGCGTATTACTTGATTAACTAATATTATATATTGTATGTTACTAGGTTTTTCTTTTTTCTTTTTTTAATTGTGTGATCAAACACCATCTCACATCACAAATGACAAGGAACCACTAGTATTCAAAGAAGGTATTTCAATCAATGTATATAGGACGATTAGCTAGGCGCCAATCCAAGTCGATGTCACGGATGAGTCTTGTCAATTCAATTGTACAATGTACTGCGACTTTTAGCTCTTTCAATTCATTGACGGTCACATCACAACTATTGAATATATGTGTTGATCATTATATTGAATATATATGTCGGTCATTGAATTAAATGTATGGCTAATAGCAAGAGCGGCTTAATGTTTTTAGAGACGTAAGACGAAAATAAAATTGAAGGCATTTTTAAACTTTATTGTTAAAAATATGTATCCTTTATTCGGGTTGAGGACAAGTAGTAATAAACTAAAAACTTTAAATAGTTTCATGTGCGATCAAAGTAATTCAAATCATAACATTTAATTAACTATTCACAGTATTCAAAGACTTAAAGTGATAATCAATCAAATTTAAGCACATCCAGTAATTTCTAATTCGATTCCTAAATCAAATGTAAAACCAAAATTTTTGAATCTAACACAATTCCTAAATCAGTTATTCAAACCAAAGGGTTTCTTGATGAACCTCATGAAAACATTACAATTTCAAACTAAATTAACACACGAAACTGGCAAACAACAAATCAAATGAAAACTTTTAAATCAATGAATAAAAACTAGCATGGAGCCTTTAAGGCTAGTGAAATCATCAAATCAAATCTAAACAGTTGAACTAATCTTGGCAGGCCCTAACATGATATAATATAATTGTGATTTGTAAGTCGTAACTACGGTGAAATCAATGATGACCGGTTCAAATTGAGTCAATCGAACTACATAATGGGACTCTTATCGACTCAATCATTTTTGAAGTTGATGATGCAATATGCAGTGGATTCACTTAGATGATGAAATTGTTATTAAAATTGGTGGCCGAATGCAGCGATAATGAATTTGAATCAAATGTGTGAATCAAAGATCGAGTGAAAACCGAGATTTCGATGATGATTTTGGATAATGATTGAGATTTGAGAGAATGCCGATTGAATTTCTTTATGTTCCCGGTTCCCTCAGCTTCAATTAATATTACTTTTTATGGGCTATCAAGCTTCTAGTTATAGGAGTTGAAGACCCTTTTGACCATTTTTGACCTTTGTTAAACGATGATTGGACCAAAATACAACTGATAGGTACACCAATTTTCCCATGAATTCTATTTGGTTTTATTTTTAATCCACATGAAAGTTTTTGCTTTTATATCTTCTATCCATTTTTTAATCGTCATTGATTGTCTTCAAATGTTTTTTCGTTCATTGTCTTTCAAATGAATCGTAGAGTGGCCAATACCAGGAAATTTCAAGAAATGGTTCACAGCGATCAATATAGGGTTCAAGAACACCGGGGCTGGAAACAAAGAGCAAGCGTTATGATGAGATCCAAATCAGAGTTATTTTTGTTTTATAGATGTTCATTCGATTGCTTCAAAGACACCCTTTATCCATATAGTAACCATTAGTGATCGGGATTGTAGCATGACTGTCACCGTGGATATCATCTTTGCGGACTCCTTGGTGGTGTGGTAGAACTGCAAGATCGTGTCCATCTGGGCTCAAGGGAAAAAAGATCCAAACGACAACACGGGAATTACAATCCAAAATAAAAAAGAAATAACCCCTCTAAATAATCTCACAACTCCCACATACATGTGCATGCCAAGGAAGGAAGGATACTCGACAACTGTGATTGTGCAATTGGGTATGGGATGGAGGAGGGTCTTGAATTTATTTGGCCTTGCTACAAGCCAACTAACTAGTTATCAATATATTATATTTAATTACTTGTATATCAATATATTATTAATTTGATTTATGACAACACGCCCAGCTATACTATATGGAACAGACTGCTGGGCCATAAACAAATCGCACGAGAAACAAATAGAGGTTGCAGAAATGCGAATGCTGAGGTGGATGTGTGGAAAAACAAAAATGGATCGGATAAGAAACGAAGTGTTTCGTCAGAAGTTAGAAGTGGCGTCTATTGCAGATAAAATACGAGAGGAAAGATTAAGATGGTTTTATGTCAAGAGAAGACCAATGGCTGCACCGGTTAGAGCAGTAGAGAACATCATCCTAGAGGGTAGGAAATGTAGAGGAAGACCTAGGTTGACTTGGGAAGAGAAAATTAGGAAAGATATGATACACTTGCACCTCTCTGAGCACATAATCGAGGCTAGGAGTGAGTGGAGACGTAGAATCAAAATTAAGGACTTTTAATGGGTTCTGAATCTAGGAAGGGACTTTTTGATTGCGTCTTGCAGGGCTTGTTGTGTGTGTAGCCCGCATCTGCCCTTTTAGGGGAATCTTGCTGCTTCTATGATGTATGCTTGTTCATTTTTTTTCCTTTTGGTGATATTTTTCTGTATATTGTATGTTGTGTGTTGTATCATTTATCGTATTTTTGATTATATACTGATCCACTAGCATTATGGCTTTTCATAGTGAGTCGGGGGTTTCTTTGGAAGCGGTCTCTCCACCTATCTGGGTAGAGGAAAGACTTGCCTACACCTACCCCTCCCAGACCCTGCTCTTGAGCGGGATATACTGGGTTTGTTTGTTTGTTTGTTTGTTTACGACAACACTACATGTTGCTATAGAAAAAAGGAAAGAAAGGAAAAAAGAATAAAACAATTTATTTACACAAAGAAAATTGATGTTTATGTTTTAGATATATTGTTATTTGTTTTTATTTGTGTATTAAAGGAAAATAAAGGATTGATGGCGCACAAATTGTGAAGGAGATAACGGAAGAAGTGACCAAGCCCCACCACACGTAGCCATATGTATTTATATTCCATCACGATTCACCACCCTAAATAGCTTTTAAATTCTTTCAACATATAGTGTAGTATCTATTTCAACACCATGTATCCCAATGTTAAATACTAGTTTCTTTAATCATATCATATATATCGGTTGATTGATTAATTGGTATGTGGTATGATATCATCATACCGGAAATGCGGAAATTCATGACTAGAAGAACAAAGAGGTTCATCGTCAAATTGGCCACTCTCTCTTCTTCTTCTTCTTCTTCATCTTCATCTTCATCTAATTATTATTATTATACAAGATCACATCTCCCCCGTTCTTACACAGTCATGGGTGCCACACCACCTGTTACCGTTGAATCCCTCAACCCTAAGGTTTCTTCATCATCCATTCAATGTCTTTTCTTAGTCGTTTCTGTTATCGTTGAATTGTTTTTTATTTCTCTTAATGCATATTTTCAGGTATTGAAATGTGAATATGCTGTTCGTGGTGAAATTGTCTCTGTGGCTCAGGTAATTATATTTATTTATGAATGCTACAAGATCCATGACCCATGCAAATATGATATTCTTATGTTTGATTATCACAGAAATTACAACAAGACTTGCAAGCAAATCCAGGTTCTCATCCATTTGAAGAGGTATGTCTTTTTTGCATGCCATGCATCTCGATCTTATCATGCTTTCTCATCAAATCAACGACAACAAACATAACTAATACTATTTCTTCTTCACTGCTGACGTCTTAATCCTCTAAACTTTGCCAGATACTCTACTGCAATATTGGAAATCCACAATCACTTGGTCAGAAGCCTATAACATTCTTTCGAGAGGTAGCCAGGCGTGCTGTGAATTTACTATAATTTCCATGTCACATTACTCATGGGTGCTATGTTATGTTATGTCAGGTTCTTGCATTATGTGATCACCCTGCCTTATTGGACAAGAGGGAAACAAACAGTTTGTTTAGGTATGGTTTTATTTTATCTAGTTTTGGTTTTTGTCATCACTAGATTCTTTAAAGTACCCTAATATTCATTATTAATTCTTATGTAATTTCCATTCATGGAACAGTTCCTTGTTCTTGGATCAACAAACGCCTTACTGATTGTACTACTAACTTCTTTCAGTGCGGATTCCATAAAAAAAGCATTAATGATCTTGGATCAAATGCCTGGAAGAGCCACTGGTGCGTATAGTCACAGTCAGGTAATTAAGTCATTTGTAGCTCTCTAATTTGAACAGTTAGACACACATCCAACAGGTTAAAAAAAGTTAAGGCTATTTAAGTTCGTTCGCTACCTTTTGGTTTTTGCCTTAGGGTATTAAAGGATTGCGTGACACCATC
This sequence comes from Flaveria linearis, assembly GCA_024085815.1. Classification (NCBI taxonomy): domain Eukaryota; kingdom Viridiplantae; phylum Streptophyta; class Magnoliopsida; order Asterales; family Asteraceae; genus Flaveria; species Flaveria linearis. The sequence goes on from CM044002.1 coordinate 368,724, forward strand.
GCTGCTGGTATTGAAGCTCGTGATGGTTTTCCTGCTGATCCAAATGATATCTTCTTAACAGATGGTGCGAGTCCAGGGGTAAATTCGACTTTTATGAGCCAATCATAACTGATGCTTTTGAAACTGCATGAGCATGTAAAAAGTGATCATTGTTATTGTACTCCCTGCCCAGGTCCATATGATGATGCAGTTATTAATAAGATCAGAGAACGATGGAATTTTATGTCCCATTCCTCAGTACCCGCTTTACTCTGCTTCTATTGCTCTTCATGGTGGCACCCTTGTATGTATTTGAGTAGTAATATTCTACTTTAGCAAAGTTGTATGTTCCTTTGCAGTAATTACCGTGCTTTAACTCTTGTTAACCCCACTTTAAAATATGACAAATGGTGATTGCATTCAATATTAATTCATTAATCTACAATATATAGTAGGATAAGGTTTGCTGATATTTCAGGTTCGTTACTATCTTGATGAAGCAACCGGTTGGGGACTTGAGATCTCTGAACTGAATAAGCAGTTGGAAGCTGCTAAACAAAAGGGTATTACTGTTAGGGCCTTGGTTGTAATTAATCCGGGGAACCCAACAGGACAGGTAAATACATATAGCTTCAAATTATGATAAGTGACTACCAAAGTCATCTGTATGTTTGAGTTTTGATTAATTATTTTCCACTCCTGTATAGGTTCTTGCTGAAGGAAACCAACGACAAATTGTGGACTTCTGTAAGAAAGAAGGCCTGGTTCTATTAGCAGATGAGGTAACTAATCTATTCAAGATTTTTCCTGCATTTCATCGACATCAAATGTGGTTGTGTTTTAGCATTACAATTTCAACTAAGAGGGTGTCTATAAACACTTTCTTTGCAGGTATACCAAGAGAATATTTATGCACCTAACAAGAAATTTATTTCATTTAAGAAAATATGTCGTTCTATGGGATATGGTGACAAGGATATCCCCTTGGTTTCTTTTCAATCAGTTTCTAAAGGTATACTAGTTTTCCAAATAAAAAATAACTCACGCAAATTATTGAAATCTTGTAATTTTGTGGTGCCTCAGGATATCATGGTGAGTGTGGGAAAAGAGGCGGTTACATGGAGGTAACTGGGTTTAGTTCCGAGGTTAGGGAACAATTTTACAAGGTGGCATCTGTGAATCTTTGTTCAAATATTTCCGGTCAAGTTCTTGCAAGCCTTGTGATGAGCCCTCCTAAGGTTTCTTTCATTCTCTCTCTGTATGTATACATATTGGTAGATCTATAATTGGTATGGCAAATGACTATTCTTGTTACTCAAATCATATGGATGTTGAATGACCTTCCACTTTAGTGGCATACTTTAAATCCACTAAAGTTTAGAATCACCATGTTCAGATGCACTTGTGATAATAATATCTTTTAACATATGATGTATGTGCATGCAGGTTGGAGATGAATCATATGATGCATATACATCTGAGAGAGATGGGATCCTGAAATCACTTGCAAGACGTGCCAAGGTCAGTTGAAATCAAGAAACTAGAATTTGGATATAGTAGAAGCTTGGATAAGAAACATTATGTGTATATCTATCGATTTAACTAGCTTTAAACTCTACAATTTGCAACAATAGACATTGGAAGATGCATTTAACAGCTTAGAGGGGATTACCTGCAACAAAGCAGAGGGAGCGATGTATCTCTTTCCCCGAATTATGCTGCCAAAGAAAGCAATAAAAGCAGCAGAAGAAGCTAAAAAGGCAGCAGATGCTTATTATGCTATCCGTCTCCTAAACGCAACGGGTATCGTTGTGGTTCCAGGCAGTGGTTTTGGTCAGGTTAGATAGCATTGCATTGCATCGTGTCCTGTTTTGTTTTAATACATTATAGCGTTTGTTGTTTCCGAGTGGTTAACGGAGAGAGGGTGTCCAGGTCCCAGGAACATGGCATTTTAGGTGCACAATATTGCCTCAGGAGGACAAGATTCCAGCCATAGTTTCATGGTTGACAGACTTCCACAACAAGTTCATGGATGAATTCCGTGATTAGTGACAGAGAGAGACCACTGCTACTATTGTGTGTGCGTGTGTGTGTGTGTGTTTTTTTTTTTTTTTGCCTTGACAATAATTTCAAATAAAGTTGGTGACATGAGTGAAATATACGGTTGTTTCTAAATTAAATGGCTCTGAATTTGGCCGTGTCTATAATATAAATAAATTACAATTTTGGATTTGCTATTTAACTACACTGCGTATCATATTTCCACTCGATATATGCAAAAAAACGTTCCATACGAAACATGGAACTTTGCCAAGAATGATCCAACCTTCTTGCTTCCTTGAGGGCATAATTCTTGTTGATAAACATTTAAACCTCAAAAGACTGCATTTCCAGTACTAAAGTTTCTCATTAGTATAATCTAATCTATACATAATAGATATATTACACATTAGACTAGGGTAGACTAGAGCAAAGACGAGATCAAGATAACTAGGGTGTACGGAGGAAAAAATGGATAATTTACCTAATACCATAAAAAGAAATAAACATGCCTACTAGGATCAATGCAAAGTGTCAGTAAAAGAAGAAACAACTTAATTTATTGAAAATAATTTAAACAAGTCATGCCTTTTTCAAAACATATTGCAGAGTGTTCAAATACCATACTTCACAAGGACGCTGAATAAAATCTAGGCTGTTTAGTACAAAACACATGTCGAATTGAACCAAACAAACCAGAGACCATCTACAATTGGTTAAATTAAACTCCCATTGATAGACGACTGATAACAAATTTAACTTCAGTTGGGGTATACAAGTGATAATTAGGAGCAACCTTTGCAATACCACATTATGGGGAGTCACTTGAACTAAACATAACAAGTGTCCCGTAAGATTTACTTGTTTGCTAATGAAACATATAACCAAACAAATAAACCAAAGTAAATTTCATTGACAGACATGCAAACTGCTTATTAAATAAAATCATAAAGCATGACAACAGACATAATATCTTATGCTTCTAAGCAAGGCTAAAACTAACCTTTTCTTCCATGACTTGCTTCAATATGGAAAGCGCAATTGTTTCAGTTTCTTTTAGAGTAAAATCCTGAATATATCCCTGTAATGCAAACACAGTAAGCAATTCAGTATCTCTATGAAAATGTGTTGATAGATTATAAATATGTTAGAAAGAAATGAACACTGCCTACGACCTTGTTAAATTTCTCCTGCAGAGGACTATCCGCACATTCAGACCTAGAGCCTATAGCTTTGGCATTGCATTGCTAAAATGTACCTGATGGATCCGTGTAGTATTTGTATATAACAAACTCATCTAAAACTAAAAAGATGCAGAAAAACATGGGTAAGTGAATTTGAGAAATCAAAGAGACGATAGGCGTAAGTGTAGATGCCATGAATAAAGTAACAATCTCTTCGATCCGGAGTGCCAACCAACATGATAACATAATCCAAAGCTATAGTTAATCCAATCAAATACAATGATTGAATGGAACATGTCACACCCTCAAAATCCGCTAACGGGGTTTTACCATCAGGCGTGTGACACACCAGGATCTCAGATAGCACCAGTTACACCAGACACAGTAATTACAAAACACCACATTAAGTAATTAAACTTTTAAATCAACCATAAGTGTTTCAAACTTGCGGAAGCGTTTCGAAAACAGAAATCAACAGTAAATTGTATCAACATGCGTTTAAACCATAAAAGTCAGTAAAGTTTAACTAAATAAAACAGTTGAGTTGTGATGTATGCCATGAATGCATCCTAGCTGAGTTCTTAACCTTGTGCGTTCCTGTGACCTGAGAAAACATGCTAAAATGTGTCAACATAAAGTTGGTGAGTCCACAGGTTTAATCAACAAGAAATGTGTCAAAAAGCGTTTCATATGGTCTAGTATATCAAGCATATCGATAGGTAGCTAGCTTATAAACAAGTTATTTAGTGTTTCAAACCGAAGCTGACTGTGTGTGTTTAGTGCCTTTCCACCACGTCTATCACAGACCGTGGCAATCGTTAGGTCAGTTTAGCACCCGTTCGACCTCCAATCAAGCTAGCGCGACTAGCCGGGCGGGGTTTGTCAAACCCAGTAGTATTACTCAGAATTACCTCGCTAATCCCATTACTAACGGTTTGATACTGTAAGGACTTTCAAATGTGTTTCCACTAACATAACAGACGATATTAATAATACTGACAACCATATCAAAAATAGTGTTTGTATGTTTTCTCCCCCGAAAAGGAAAGAATATAAAATGGGGTCGTGAAAACTCACCTCGAATGCGTTGCAACAAATAAGTGTAAGCACAAGGGATCGGGTTTCTAATTAACCTGTGTTTCATTAATATATATATAATTAATATTAATCATTAATTACAAATATAAAAGTCGTACGGTTTCGCGTTCGTGTCTCGGTTACGGTGTCGGTCGTCGATGTTTTCCATTTATACACAAACACACTCAAACGTATAAAACCCAATTATTCTCACGTATACTAATTTATGTGCAAAGATAACCGTTATATATATATACATATAAACATACATACCATACAATATATATTATACTGTCATATATAATGTATAATATACACCCATATATAACATATATTATACACACACATATACTATATATTATACACATATATAATATATATTATACACACGTACAAGAGGCATTGTGTACTAATGCACAAGATGCATACTAACCCACATCTCATGCGCCTACGGTTAACACACCACCTTAGGTGATACATGAACATATAACATACCCATATCGCCGTAACAGTTCATACATACATGCAAGGCCTAATGCGCCTAATATATCCCCCATGCGCCCAACATGCAACTACCTTGCCTTCATGCGCCCACTCTACATAACATATATACTATTTAATTAAACCCACTCACATATGTATGCATGCATCTTAATTCGTTTCTGCCAACATCTTTCACATCCATATTTATGGATGTATGCACACCCACAGACGCATACAAACACACATCTCATGCGCCTAAACATAATTAATTTACACATAATAATCAGAACTCGTATCATGCGCCCACATTAACAACTAGTATACATACGTACAACTCATGCACATGCAATTATGTATCATACAACAAAAAAAATACCCCATGCGCCTATAAGGCACTTTCATGCGCCCACCAAGGGCTGCCATATTTTTTTGAACTCACGCATACACACGCACACCAATTACATGTGTACACATACATACATAATCACCTACACACATATGAATCCAGGCGCCTACCAAATTCCATGCGCCCGCTCAACACTTACATATAGCCGAAACACACATATATATATGCAGAATATACACGTATATCTATATATACGCAGAACATACATGTATATATATATACACGCAAAACCTACATATATATTTATATACACGCAGAACATACATGTATATATATATATATATGTATATATATACGCAAAACATACATGTATATATATATACGCAGAACATACATGTATATATATACGCAGAACATACATGTATATATATACAAAACGCAACACACATGATTATATATGCATACATACACCCTCCCCCCAACTGAACCCGTAGTCGCGTACAAGAACCGAGAGCGGATCGCACCGTTACATATCGTGAAGAAAAGAACATAACAAGAAGAAGACCTACCGTACCGGCTGCAACGACCAAGGCTCGCGGTTGGCGGCGACTTGCGATTGTCGAAAGGAGTACGCGTAGGGAGGAAACAGGTGATGATTTGGCTGTGGTTGTGGCACACGGTTTCAAAAACGACAACGGTGAAAGTAGGGTTACGGGTGTTGAAGATGAGTGATGAGTTGGTTTCGAATGAGGGCCGATAGGGGGGGGGGGGGTTGGTTATTTAATTGAAATAAATTTAAAGTTTTCACATCTTTAGTCCCTCATTTAATTATAAATCACATTTGAGAAGTTTAGTTTAATCTAATTAAGGTTAACTATGAATAATTAATGTGATTATAATTATCCTTTACTAATTATATAATTTATTTATCTTTAAGAATTTTGACGGATGTTGGATAACGGTAACGATAATAACTTGAAAACTCGGGTTGTCACAGAACGGATGTTGTTGTTTTCACTTATGCTTATCATCAACCAAAGGAAGAAGTAAATAAATAAATACAATTGAAGTCGTAAAAAGTTTTAGATACTATATTCTTATTGTAATCTCGCTTTTACGTTATTTTTTTAGATTGATGTGCTGATAAAAGACTGAGTATTGATAATGATTCACAAATTGTTTTTACATGACATACATACAAGTATGCATGTTCTTCCTTTTAACACAGCTGTTTTTATATTTTTAAATGGTTTTGACCTAGTGTGACGATTGAATTTAAAGCAATGTAGTGTGATTTTCAAAGTCTCACGTACGCTGCGTTCCCGAGTCTCATTTAAGGAGAGAAAAGAAAAGAAATGAAAAGAAAGAATAAATAGTTGTGTTCCAGAGTTTTTTTTAATGGAAGAAAACGAAAGGATTGTTATAAATTCATGTTCGCGAGTTTACTTAAGGAGAGAAAAGAAAAAAAATAAAAGGAAATGGAAGGAAAAAAAGGCTAAAACAATCATTCCGAAATAGAAGGAAATGGAGAGAAAGAAAAAGAATAGAAAAGACGATAAAAGAAGAGAAAAGAAAAAAAAAGAAAAAAAAAAAATGTTTTCTTTCTTTACTTTCGTTAAGTAAACTCGGGAACACAGCGGTAGCAAGGCTTCTATTTAATTTAATTTAATTAAGAATTATTATTTATATCGTTGTACTAGTTTGGGTTGATGATTGTTTGTTGTTTGATCAAAACAGCGTATCTGCGTATGAATCGAATGGATGGATAGAGGGATTTTTTTAAAATTTATTTTAATTTAAGAGATGGATGTAGAGATTGTATATTTATTCATTCTCGTTTTCTCTTAATTCAGCAATATAATTTTAATTTGGGTGGGTGAGGGTTGATTTTTAGGGACTAGGGTTTTCATTCCTTACTTTACTCATCACCCGCTTTCGCGATTTGAAGATCAACAACATTCACCTATCCATCCATCCATCCATCCATCTATCTGTTAGGTTACGATCGATTTGGCCATCTTCATTCGATTCGATTCATCATCCGAGTGGGTTTCTTCTTCAATCCGTTAGGGAATCTGAGACACCTCCATTCTATGCATTGAAGATGTTTCATGCTCAAGGAACTGCAAAACACACATGTTCCATGCTTGCAGTCTTATCTGGAAGAAATTCCAACAATAAAAATCCTCTGGAAACTCTCCTCAGCTTCCCCTTTCCAGAGATCACTTCTTCTGGACGGTTAGAGGTACGCCTTTCTATTTCTCCCTAATCACTACTTCAACGCAATTTAATCAATTTCTTCTACTTATGCAGGTTCAAACGCTAATTAGTCCTACCACTGATGATTTTCGTAAGGCTATTGGTTCCCTGCAACCAAACATTGTGTATGTGCAAGGAGAACGACTTCCAAATGATGAAGTTGGACCTCCTGTGTGGGAAGCTGCACAAGATTTACCAGCCTTATTTGGTTCCTCTCTGCCCACAACTGTATGCCACTCCAAACCATCATTATACATTGAATTGTTATATGTGCATTAATTATCCACACTATTGACTAGTGCATTGCATGAATTATCAAGCAAATTTATGATTAGGTTTACGCCTCTGTTACTCATATGCTGCCTATTCTTGTTCTTGGTGTTTCTATATTGCTCCCATGATATTTGCCATTGTAGTGTGCATGATATGCCACTCAGCATCTTATTTAACATCCAATAACTATTTATTAAATAAAAGAAAACGTTTTTTTTAACTTGTGAATGTGTTTATTATTTTTTTCACCTAAGAGTTTTTTGCATATGTGGCTTCTCATGTGGAATTAGCAGTGCCACACCAGCAATTTACAGGTAAATTATTTTTAAAATCTGGTTGGTCACCTGGTTCCTAAATCCATAATGATGTAAGTTGGTTTACACATAGTTTAAAGTTGGTTGATTAAATTTGGGAAAAATTGAAAGATTGCATCTTCAAGTGTGTAAGAGGGTTACTTTGCAATGTATCAAACAATCAAGAATAAATAGATAGTATTTTCTCATCCATATGGTCTCATTTTCTCTCATTGCTTATGTAGGTATATTTGGAATTTCCAGATGGCGAAGAAGTAGCAGAGGCACTGCACTTGAAGGTAGAGCATTTGAATGGAAAACTTAAGTCCAAGTATTTATCTTAGTTTTAATTTCTCAAATGGTAACATGAAAGTTAATATTGTGTGTGTTCATCTCCTCAGGGGATTCCATATGTGATATATTGGAAGAACTCATTTTCATGTTATGCAGCTTGCCATTTTCGACATGCACTATTTTCTGTGGTACAAAGGTAACTATGGCTTAATGGGGTCACCCCCATAAAAAACAACATACTTTCTCATTTTGCACAAAAACCTTTTAACCGAATTCTGACATATTAAGGTTAGACAAACTTGAAATATTTATGATAAATGCTGGTTAATTGCAGTGTCATTACTTACATTGCTGCCAAGTAGGCATCATCTAATAAGTTGGATCCACATGGATTATTTTTCTAACCCTAACAAATTAACATGTCTTAAAACCCTAACATCAAAAAGAGGCATCCACATCAACAAAAAAAATCCTACATGACTTGGGTGCCTTTACCATTAATTTTACATGTTTGTATGATTTTAACAAGCTCATGGACTTTATTTGCCAAGATTCTCTTGAGGGCCTTTTTATGTGCAAACTGAGGAAGTATTGTGGGTTTTTAACTTGTCTGGTATTAACCCTTAATATTATTATACATTCTTCTTGTCATAGTATGATCATTAAATTTTTTCTAACATGAAATTTATTAATGAATAAATCTGAGTTCGTACCAATATTTTGATGTAGCATTGACTTTTAGTTCTAAAATTGTTAAATGCTATATCTGTTGTTCTGCAGTTCTTCTAGCCATACCTGGGATGCTTTCCAGCTGGCACATTCATCCTTCAGACTATACTGTGTTGGGAACAACCTTGTACTACCTAATAATTCTCAGAAAGATAATAACAATTTGGGTCCATGCCTTTTGGGGGACCCACCCAAGATCAGTGTTCCTCCGTCTGAGGCAGGGGGTGAAGATGACGAAGAAAAATACCCCGAGGACCTTCCTGCAATTAAGATATATGATGATGATGTAAACGTCAGGTTTCTTGTTTGTGGATCTGCATGCACGTTGGTGAGTGAAGATTCAATTCTTGCTTGTTCCTCAAGTCAGCAACTTGGGCGGTGTTTGGGAATTGGGGTAGCTTATTTTGTCAGCTTATCTGCTTGTTACGTTTTTGAAGGGGAAAGAAAAAACAAAATTACCACTCTGAGTGTTTGGATGAAAAAGCTGCTTTCCTGCTTATTCTAGAGTGAAACAAGCTATTTTCAAATTTACAAGTTGCTTTATATCCCTGTTGCCAATAGCTATAGCACTCTATGCAGCGTACAAACCATCTCCCGCTATCTGTAAACAGCGACTACTTAGTGACCTGTAGTGGATTTTTTTTTGTTTTTAACTTTTTATTGTAAATATGAGATTTAGATGATTAATAATAGACTGTTTTAGCTATTTTGGTGGTGTTTGCTTAGGTTTTCTACTACTTATTGAGTTATTGCTAAAAATGCTTATTATTGAATGTAAAACATTCTTAAATTTTATACTACTTAATCGCTAAACTTGAAATAGCGGTCGCTATTTACCGTTATTCGACGCATATTATATAGGTGACTTGTTGCTATTTACCGCTATTCACTATTGATACTATGCTTTATATTAACTATTTTCAATTAGCTGAGTAATTTGTTATGTTCAGGATGCTTCTTTATTGGAACCATTGGAAGATGGACTAAATGCTCTTCTGAGCATTGAAGTAAGTATGCTTTATACCCTATTTCACATGGTCTAAAAGAGTTTCAATTGACAATTATCTTTTTGTCATTCTAAGCACCAAACTGAATTGATACTAACAGCCTTCTTTTTGTTCAGATGCGTGGGAGTAAACTTCACAACCGAGTTAGGTGTGTTTATACATTTCTAGACATGCGATATTAATTTCACACACACACACATATATATATATTGTGTGTTTATATATGTTTGTGTGTAGTAGAAGCATATATATTGTGTGTTTATATATGTTTGTGTGTAGTAGAAGCATTGATTATCAACTGCAAAAGCTATTTATTATAGTTTGCTAAATTTCACTGTTGATGTGGCATTTTATATGTTATAGTGCACTTCCTCCACCTCTTCAGGCGGGAACATTTTCTCGAGGTGTAGTGACCATGCGATGCGATATTTCAACTTGTAGTTCTGCATATATTTCACTTTTGGTATCAGGAAGTGCACAAACATGTTTTGATGATCAGGTGCTCATTGATCATGAATTATCATATTATTATTTGTTATCTATTTCATCCAATTTCTGAAACCTGAGGTGTTTCGTGCTTTATTGTTTTAGCTTTTGGAAAATCATATAAAAAGTGAAGTCATTGATAAAACTCAATTAGTTCAAGCAGCATCCAGCTCTGATGAAAACAGTCTGTCTGTTTGTGAGCCTCGAGAATCTGCTTCCATAGCTTGTGGAGCCACAGTATTTGAAGTTTCCATGAAGGTCCCTTTATGGGCTTCACAGGTTCAGTTTTCCCCTAATCTATCTTAAGTCATTTTCGTCCTTTTACAGCACCATTAAAGTTTTTTCCTTTTCATTTTTTAATCACTCAGGTTTTGAGGCAACTAGCACCAGATGTTTCTTACCGTAGTTTAGTTGCACTTGGTGTTGCTAGTGTTCAAGGGTTAGCTGTTGCTTCATTCGATAGAGATGATGCAACCAGATTGCTATTTTTCTGTAGAAAAGTAGAAAACAATATCCACACGAGGATGACCAATCCCCCCATTCCTCCTTGGATGAGACAACCTCCGCCAAGTAGAAAACGACATATTATGAACCAAGAAACGGGCTGTAGTAACGGTTTATCTCCTACCGTAAAACAAGAATACAAGGGAATGGAATCAGGGAATGGGTATGTAGTTGTTAGGCCGAAACCAAAAATTGCTGCGTTGAGACCAATTCCGCACATTCGTCACCAGAAAATGCTACCTTTTGCTGGAATTTCAGAGGCAAATGGACATGATTTTGGAGGACAAGTGAAGACCAATAATTCATCGATGCCCTCAAACAAACACAATAGTGCAGGATCAGCCCCTGTGACTCATCGCAAGTCATTATCAAGCTCATATCAAGCCAAACAGCTAGTTTCATTAAACCCCCTTCCTTTGAAGAAACATGGTTGCGATAGAAGTCCAATACATGTTTGTTCGGAGGTTAGTCACGTTTTAAAAAGTATAAGATGCCATGTGTGTGTGAGAGAGAGGGTTGCATTGAAGTCCAATACATGTTTTTTTTCCTGTATGTTTTTACAGTTTAAAAGACTATTATAATTGATTTACTCTGAAATGGGCACATCTGATTTTTTTAGCATCTCTAAAGGTTAAATACGGAAATTGGAACTTTTAAAAGGGTATATATTAGATTATTCCTCCCAAGATTCAAATTGTTACAAACTCCTGTTTCAAATGCTCTTTCAGGAGGAGTTTTTGAAGGATGTGATGCAATTCTTAATCCTCCGAGGACATAATCGTCTTATTCCTCAAGGCGGCCTTGCTGAGTTTCCTGATGCAATACTCAATGCAAAGCGCTTGGACCTCTACAATTTATATAGAGAGGTGAGTTATCAAACATACACCTATGAGTCAAATTATTTAAACCTATAAAAAGACTCATTTACCCTTTTGTCTTCTGTTAGGTGGTTTCAAGAGGTGGGTTTCATGTTGGGAATGGGATCAATTGGAAAGGACAGGTTTTCTCAAAGATGCGGAACCACACGGTTACAAATAGAATGACGGTAATCCCTTTTAATGACAAATTTGTCATTTAACATCTATCATTTTGTGGGTCTCAGCTCATGTGTAGTCTGAGAATTTGTGCCTTACCATTATAATGTTAAATGGTGTAGGGTGTTGGGAATACACTGAAGAGACACTATGAAACCTATCTTTTGGAATACGAATTGGCACATGATGATGTGGACGGAGAGTGCTGCTTGTTGTGTCACAGGTTATAACTTCTTCTAGGGGATGTCTTGGGTTGGCTATTAAAACTGATTATTTACTTGAATCTAGGATGAATATACTAGAATTAATCCAGACTTGAGGGTGTTTGGAATCTCTTATCCCTGACTTTTTATTTCGAGTAAAACTAGCTATTTTGAATAAGCAGTGTGAAGTTGCTTGCTTATTTCAAGAAACAATAAGTGCTTATAATAGGCAATCCAAACACCCACACGCCCTCTAATTATCTGTGGTGTGGTTGGGTATCTTCGATTGTGCTAATATAGTCTTTTGTCTCGAATTGATAACAGTAGTGCAGCCGGGGATTGGGTGAACTGTGGGATATGCGGTGAGTGGGCCCATTTTGGTTGCGACAGAAGGCAGGGACTTGGTGCCTTTAAGGTGATTGTTTCATAAGAAGAAACGAGTGTTTGTATGGAGGTGTGAGACAGTGGTTTTTATTTATATATTATTTGTTTTTAATTTTGTTTTTGCAGGATTATGCAAAAACAGACGGATTAGAGTACATTTGCCCTCAATGCAGCATCTCGAACTTCAAGAAGAAAATACCCAAGACCAGCAACGGATATTCTTAAAAATCATTCTTACTAGCATAATGCCATATTATGGTTGTAACCTTCTTTCTCTTGCTTGTTTCTAGTTTGTGTTACCATCAGGATGGGGGAGTGGAGTGGTTTAACGAGATGATGAGGGTATTTGTGTAATATATGTATATCACACCATTTTGTAGCTTCTCATATCAATTTTTTTTTTAAATTTGTTATATAAAATTTACTTCCTCGACCAATTTTATATTCTAACAAATTAACATAAAGTACGGGTATCTGTGTTTTTGACGTGGCAAAAATTTGATTAAAGCAAACACGTTTTGTCGTTTTCATAGTTATCATTAAAAAGTCTGCTATGTTTCTTAATTTAGATCAATACTCTTTTATTTTAAAAACGTTTTGTTAGCAAACGATGAATAGAACTAATCTTTTTTTTAAAAGAGAATTTCATTAAAACACAACTCGAAGCAAGCAAGGACCTACAAGCTAACAAACCAAACAGAACTAGAACTAATCTACTGAAAGATTTTCACATGACGGAGAGATTTAAATCAATATAAAAAAAGGCGTTTAGATTAGATTGATATTAAGTAAAAGAAAAGAAAAGCAATAGGCCCATTATGCAATCATGAGTCAGCCTCTAATAATTACTTTTGCTTTGTAGATTAAAACTCAGGAACAGCTTGCAATGTGTATTAAGAAGCACCATGTTCCCGTGAAACTCAACCTTGAATATGGACATATGGTGGTGGTATTATTATATTATATTATATATTATTTAAAAATGTTGTTTAGGTGGGGACGAAAGAAGACATGAGTTGCAGTAGACGCCGACACAAACCCACTCACTACACTAGAGCCACTCTGCAGTGCAGTGTAATTGTAGTCTCTGGCGCCATTTGCATATCCTCTCGTCTCGTCTCGTCTCCGGTGGCGGTAGCTCCATGGGCGCCGTCCGGTATGCTGCCCTCCTCTCTGCTTATCTAGTCATCTCCTCCCTCCTCAGTATTACTATAACTACTGTGACTGCTGACACCCACCAAACAACAACGTTCATTGTTCGGGTTGAACACGAGGCTAAACCATCCGTATTCCCAAGTCACAGGCACTGGTACCACGCTTCCCTGGCTTCCCTGGCTTCCGTTTCAGTTTCAGTTTCAGTTTCCTCCCCCGTCCTCATTCACACCTACGAGAGCGTCTTCCATGGATTCTCCGCCAAGCTGTCGGCCCTCCAGGCTTCGAAGCTCCAATCTGCTTTCGGTGTACTCTCCGTCATCCCCGAACAGGTTCGTCACCCGCACACCACTCGCTCGCCCCACTTCCTGGGCCTCAAGACGTCTGACACCGCCGGCTTGCTCAAAGAGTCCGACTTCGGCTCCGATCTGGTCATTGGTGTTCTGGACACCGGGATTTGGCCTGAGAGACAGAGTTTCAACGACAGGGGGCTGGGTCCCCTGCCCCCTAAATGGAGGGGACCTGCGTTCCCGCCTCCTGGTGTAATCGGAAGTTGATTGGGGCCAGGCACTTCTGCGCCGGATACGAGGCAACAAACGGCAAGATGAACGAAACCTTGGAGCACCGCTCGCCCCGAGATTCAGACGGTCATGGGACTCACACCGCCTCAATCGCCGCCGGCAGGTACGTCTTCCCGGCCTCTACTCTTGGTTACGCCCGCGGTGTCGCCGCTGGAATCGCACCAAAAGCTCGTTTGGCCGCCTACAAGGTCTGCTGGAACGCTGGTTGCTTTGATTCCGACATCCTCGCCGCCTTCGACTCCGCCGTCTCCGATGGCGTACACGTTATATCCCTCAGCGTCGGCGGCGTCGTCGTGCCCTACCACCTTGACGCCATTGCCATCGCTGCTTATGGCGCTTCCGACCACGGCGTTTTCGTCTCCGCTTCTGCGGGAAACGGCGGTCCCGGCGGACTCACTGTCACAAACATCGCCCCATGGGTCACTACTGTAGGCGCCGGGGCAATTGATCGCCACTTCCCTGCTGACGTCAGACTTGGAAACGGTAAGCTGATTCCTGGCGTGAGCGTCTACGGTGGGCCCGCATTGGCACACAACCGTCTCTATCCGCTGATTTACGCCGGCGGAGACGGCTACTCCGCTTCCTTGTGCCTAGAAGGCTCTCTGGATCCTAACTCCGTCAAGGGCAAAATCGTGCTGTGCGACAGAGGCATCAATTCTAGAGCCGCCAAAGGGGAGGTCGTTAAGAAAGCAGGCGGCATCGCTATGATATTAGCAAACGCAGTCTTCGATGGTGAGGGTTTAGTCGCCGATTGCCACGTCTTACCCGCTACATCCGTCGGCGCATCCTCCGGCGACCAGATAAGGAGGTACATCACGTCGGCTTCCAAATCATCCCCCGTAGCCACTATCATTTTCAAAGGAACCAAAATCAACGTCCGGCCAGCACCAGTAGTCGCCTCATTTTCAGCTCGTGGGCCTAACCCGGAGTCACCCGAGATCTTAAAACCAGACATCATTGCTCCCGGACTTAACATCCTTGCAGCTTGGCCGGACAAAGTAGGGCCCTCGGGCCTTGCATCGGATCACCGCAATACCGAATTCAACATATTGTCTGGTACGTCCATGGCTTGCCCTCATGTATCCGGTCTGGCCGCTCTGTTAAAAGCAGCCCACCCGGAATGGAGTCCAGCTGCCATCAAATCGGCTCTCATTACAACTGCTTACACTCTGGATAATCGAGGGGAAACAATGACTGATGAGTCCACCGGAAACTCCTCCACAGTAATGGATTTTGGGGCGGGTCATGTTCACCCACAAAAGGCCATGGATCCTGGTTTAGTATATGACATTACTTCGTATGATTACATTGATTTCCTGTGCAACTCCAATTACACAACCAAAAACATCCAGGTGATTACCAGGAAACACTCTGACTGCAGCCGTGCAAAAAGGGCGGGTCATCCTGGAAACTTAAACGTGCCGTCAATGGCGGCTGTTTTCCAACAATACGGGAAGCGGAGAATGTCAACGCACTTCATAAGAACAGTGACTAACGTCGGCGCGGGTAGTTCAGTATACGATGTGAGCATAAGGCCACCAAGAGGGATGAATGTGACGGTGGAACCAATGAGGCTTGTGTTCAGGCGGGTGGGCCAGAAACTGAACTTTTTGGTGAGGGTGAAAGTGGCAGCATTAAAGCTGTCTCGGGGAGTTGGGTCACAAGAAGTGGATCAATTGAGTGGTCGGACGGTAAGCACATTGTAACAAGTCCGGTGGTTGTAACAATGCAACAACCTCTGTGAAATATATATAAGCATAAACATAGATATAATGCTATGGTGAGTGGTTGGCTGCTTTAATATATGTTTGTTTGCGATGTGATGTAATGTAATGTTGTGTAATGTAATGTTTTAGGTTTTGTGTACTAGTAGTAATATGGTGAAAAGAAATATTCATCCTCAAATGTGTTTTGGTATAAAACGTGTGAGATTGTAGAGTGAGAAGACAAACAAGAGGCCAAATGGAATTGGGACCACAACAACACACAACACAACGAGGATCACCGATGGGCGTTTACCCTCCCTCCCTCTATTCAGTTGTTCGGTTGTTGTTTGTGTTTTGGATTAAAAGATGCCAAATGTTATTCACGACTAGCCTCATAATCAAAGTGCTTTGAAGGCTACTCTATCATTTAAAGTTGGCAAACTTCCGTTAGGTACCTTGGTGAATTTTATTTTAGAAATGGGCATTTTATAATATGGAGTGTGATTTTAGGGTATTTTCTTAGACCACCTTACACTTAAGGGATACCCGCCCATGGTAAGAGCGGGATCTAACTCTCAATGCTATCGTACACTCCAGCAATTGATTTGAAATTGATTTGAAATGGCTTTGGATTTTAGCCACTTAGAAACACTGTACACCCTTTAATGATTGATTTCTTAAACGTGGATATTAATTTTACCAAGAACAAGCCCATGTATGGGCAAGTTCTCACCATGCTTTCAAATTTTATCAATTTTCTTGAAATGCGTAGAGCAACATCTTTTTTTTTTGAATGACATGTTCGTAGTTAGAAGTTAGTATTATCACGCTAATAATAATTCGTTAATGACAAGTTTTGAACTTTGGACCTAACCTTCCACGTACCCTTTAACCAACTACATAATATTTGGTTCCTTCACGTGTCATTGTGGCTCGTACACTGCGCCCCACCGTGTCATTTCTCGGCCGGCGACTGATTCTGGTGTATGCATCATCTTCTTTTATTTATAATAAACTTTAAATTAAAACAATGCTTGTGATCTCTAATAAAACCACTTACGATCAATGTATATGACAATCTTATCTAAATGACACGGTTTCATAAAATCTTTTAGATTGGTGTTTGTATTTAAAACTGACAACATGATCTTTATCTTAGTTGTTACAGGGTAAATTAGGAATACGTCTACCTCAATGCTACATTTCTTACAAAAAAGCGGGTCAAATTCTAGGTGAACTTATTATTGTTTTTTTAGCAACAAATGTGTAACTTTGCTTAGATAGATTATTTTTATCGAACCTATCTATCCGAGGAATCTTCATTGTGTACTACCTAGTCGACTCTCTTAGTCTATCATCGTTTTCCAGCCGGAACAACACCCTCAACCCCCTCAGGAGGAAAACCATTGCTGAGAAAACCACTTGCCCGCAACTCTTAACATTTTACTCAGAGTGAGACTTGAATTTATAATCTTCTCATACTTACATGTCATGAGTATCAAATCTTAACCGGTGACTGTTAATAATATATGTAAACTTATTACTTATGTGGTCTTCCCTCTCCTCCACCATTGACCATGCCATTCTAGGTTACTAGATGAAGGGGGAAAAATACTAGGTTTTATTTTCCATAATCTAATAACAATGAAAAGATTAGATGCAAGCGAGCACAAGGGTAATTTTGTTGTCTTGACAACTTCTTATTCCTTTAACATAATTTGGATTAAAATAACATACGTCAACATCTTAATTCATTTACAATCTATTCCTTATTCATATTCTTATAATTAAATTAAACATCACTATTCTTTTTTCTACTTTTCAATTTAATAATTTTTCATACCTTTATCATTATATTTTATCTCTTATATACTCACAATAAGTTTTAAAAATATTAAAAATTTTATGAAGATTATACTGAATTTATTCAAATATAAGAAAACACGATATAATTGTCTAAATTTTCTATATATTTTACTTATAATCACTCATAACTATCCGAGGCACCCACTTACAAATATGCACCGGGAACGAGCTGTGACGCTCTTAATCATTCGTACCTTTCTCGGTTAAAAATGTATTTTGAACCTTTAGACACCATCGGTGAGACGATTTGTTTAAGACACCATCGTTAATCAAACACGCACAATGTATTAAGGTGTGAATACTGCCCCAAAACTCATCAGTTTCTGCATTCTTCCCGCCGGCTCCATTAGTTGAGGCGATCCTCTTCTCTCTCCGGTGACAAACGTTTCATCTTCGTACATCTATAAGCAAGTAATTAAGTAAGATAAGATGTTGATATTTCATATTCCCATTCAGGGTTTTTGTTAGTTAGGGTTTTCTTCTCTCTTTACTCTTGCTTCAATGTGATGCTATATATATATATATATATATATATATATATATATATATATATATATATATATATATATATATATATATATATATATATATATATATATATATATATATATATATATATTGCCACACACAACGGCCATTAATACCTCCTGTTCCAAATTCTCACAAGCGAAGGTCACAAAACCCTAACTCTTTCATCTGATTTTGCTTTTCATCTCATTTGAATTCGCTAGTAGGAATCTGGTTTCTTTGCTTCCTTTTACTTGTGATTCATCTATTCTACTAATCTAGCCATCTGGATGTCATAACTAACCTTACATTCTAGAAAACTCCTATGTTGGCTTCACTACCTCTCTTCGTTTATGCTTCTTGAATTCGTATGTTGAGATCTTATCTTGCAAATCTGACTTTGGTTTGTAATAGATGGTTCTTTAAGGAAAATTTGTTGTAAATCTGAATTTGAGATCCTGACCCATACCTATTTCGACCCACACTCATCCTGACCCGGCAACCAACCCATTCTTTTTGCCACCTCTACTGTTAACTCATATCATCAGGTACTACGCTAATTCGTAACTCATAGTCAGTGGCATCAGACGTGATGGTTGGGCGTAGTTTCTATCCTTTTATTTTTGTATGAGCAGCTACACTGTCCATCAAATTTGATTCTCATTTGTTGTATTAGCTTAGATCATTTCACAGTTTATAAAAGTGATGGTTCAAGAAAAGAAAAAGGTTCATTGTATGTTGAATGGTACCTTTTGGTTATTTAGAACATTTCTAGATGTTATTTTTCGCTCAAAAAACCCTTCCGTGGAGGCCATCATTTCTGAAGTTTAATTCTTCTCAACATTTGGATTTTCTACCTAGAGTTCTGCGTTCTCATCAAAAAATGTTTCACTTAAGTGTGGTAATTCAATACATTGATGTAAACCTTGGAGTTTATTGTGTTTGTTACTTTGTTTCACTTGCTAGGGCTTCTAAGGAGGTAGGAAAATGTCCAAAATTCGAGCAATTTGGCAAGCATCTTTAACCGCCACTAAAAGAGGTACGACTTTTGTGTTCACTATCTTAATTACCCACTACTAATGAATACCATTCTTGTTTCTTTCAAGCCCGGTTGTCAATAGCGACCGTAGCGGTTGAGATCGCGCTACGATGCGTATAGGTCAAGGGCCGCTATATGGCATATAGCGGTATATAGCGAGGAGCTGTGGTGTTTTTATTTTTATATTTTATTTTTTATTCTTTATTACTATAAAATTGACACAAACAAAGTATTTTAGCTAATTTGGTTGTGTTTGCTTATATATTCTTGTATTCTACTACTTTATAGCTAAAGATGTTTATTTATTGAATGTAAAACATTTCTTAAAGCTTCTACTACCTTATCGATAAACACGAAATAGCGGGCACTATTTATCGCTATTCGCTACGTAGCGTATAGGTGACTTGTCGTTATTTACTGCTATTCTCTATTGACAACTATGCTTTCAAGATAAATGATTTATAGACTGTGTATACTGCATCCCAATTGGTCCAATTCACACGCTGTATTGAAATAAACATATGATCTGGGATTTATATCTTTCATAGGTCAATATCTAATGTGATCTGATTGTTTTTCTATCTGTTACTATGTAGCTCTAACATGGAACATTGAGGATTTGATTCCTCCTAGTGAAAGATTTATATACAACTTCAATTCAAAAGAAGAGCTTAAGAAATGGCATTTGTATTCAGATTCTGAATATGGAGGTAGCATACTGCTTTATATCCATGCATCTGTAGCCAACATCAGGAGAAGTTAAGTCATTTTGGGTAAATGATACATCTTAACAATTAGTGAATTGAACTCGTCCCACATATTAACTCTTATTGTGTTCGTGCATGCTTTTTAGAAAATGGAAATTTATGCTTAGGAGGTTGGATTCTTTCATTTTAAAATTTACACTCAAAGTACAGATTACAATTCAAATTATTTACACGTATTTGTGCTTCACTTTCCATGTTCTTGATTAATCTGAAAACAAATTATTTGTGATAACTAACATGTCGTGCGACTATATATCATTATACAGGTTTATCATCAGCAGCATTAGAGATCACTGATGCTGGAAAGGAACAAAGTGGCACTGGTTAGTAGATATAAAATATCAGGACTTGTCCCCACACTAAATATGTGCAGAGTCCTCTTCATATTTTCTTAAACCTTTTCTGTTTTTGTTCTTAGACCTGTGATTTTTTCAAAATATTATAGGAGTCTTCTCTGGAAATCTGTCTTTGGATGTTATGGAGGGTACAAAATGGAATATTAGCAGGAGTGGCTTCTGTGGAATGAGATCTAAAAAGGTGGGCATTTATGTTACTTGTTGTTCTTATTCATTTAGGTCAATACTTTGTGGTGTTGATCTTCTTTAGTTATTCAACTGCATGACATTCAGCTTGAGAAAACTTCACAGAATACTAAGCAAGTTTAGAAGTGTTTCAATTAGGTTACTTATATTTTTATTTGTTCTAACCAGGTCACTAACATTTTTATTTGTTCGAATCAAGTTACTAAAATTTTAGAAGTGTTCCCATTGTTGTAGAAATCTCTAGGCGGTAGTTGGGCGGTGAGGTGCCGACTATCGATTAATCGAGATTAATTGGATTGAAACTTTTATATATAATTTTCAGTTTTATGCATTTATATAAGTACACACATTTTCATATGTAACTTTATCAAAAATGTTCAGTTACACACACACACATATTTGGCAGGAATTTCCATGTTTAAGTAGGAATTTCCAAGTTTTGGCTGGATTTTTTTAGTTCGTCTGGAAAGTCACCAGAACCCTACCAGAATATCGCCGGAATCATAGATTTTTGACTGATTAAGATCGCTAGTGTCCGGCTAGGTCTGATTTTAACCGACTAGGTCCGATGTTGATCTACTAGGCCCGACCATCGATTTTGCCCCCGAGTAGATGAAATCGCCAAGGTTGCACCACGATTTCCGATTAATTGCCGACTGGTCGCCGAAAAGCGTCGATTTTTTTAATCTCTTTAAATAATTTGAAATTTTTCTTAAAAAAGTATATTTTTTATAAATATTGTTTATTTTAAAAAAAATAATTTTAAAGATATTTTACAATTTATGAATAATCTAATTAAAACAATCCTGATTGGGACAACAAAGAATTATAAGTGAACTAATTAGGACAATCATGAACCTTAATTACTATTTTATAAAGTTACCTTATTCAGCTTTCCAACAATATTATTGGTACTTCCTTTTATCTGTTGCAGTTTGATGGTTTTATTGACTTAGATCCTTATGATACCATAGCACTAAAAATCAAAGGAGATGGGAGAAGTTACATATCAACTGTAAGTTTCTTTGTTGTCTTTCGTAACATGACATTAAAGTGCTTTGTTTTGATTTATAAGTTGCATTTCTAATTGATGCTAAAGCTCTGAACTTCAACGCAGATTTATACAGAGAATTGGGTAAATTCACCTGGACAAATGGAAGATAACTCATGGCAAGCATTTGTTTCTGTGCCTAAAGACAACTGGGTTGTTGCAAAAGTAAGTAATCTAAGGCCCTTTTTGTGTTTGAATAAAAAGTACCTTTTGTTTTTCTTAGGATCAAATATCTATAATATTGTTTTTGCAACATCTGTACTTACATATTTACATCGACATGCATCATAGGTACAAATATATATACATACACACACAAACACAGACATGGGAGGGTTTTATGAGAAAACCACCATTAATGATAAAACCAATAAAATCAATCTTAACCATTAAAGACTGTGGATTTAATTCTCTTTAGGTGTATTTGGGGAAGTCGATTTTCTTTTAGTCTTTTGAAACATGTCATTCTAATAAAGTATAAACATATGTTCTAAAATCTTTCACTCTCTCCTATCTTACTCTACATACAATAATCCATCAAAAATTAATCCCAAATCACACCATTTTTCGTATTTTGGAACGTACAATTTGAAGGTCGATTGATACATTACATTTACGTAAAATGATAAATTACATGTTTATAAAATAAATGCTTACATATATGTGATGGATGTGTGATGGTGGTTTTCAACCTTGAAGCTAGAATGTAATTTATTAATGCTTACAAAATAAATTACATTCTAGCTTCAAGATTTTCAACCTTCAAAATTACATACATGTATTTGTAACTATGTCTATGGAAGTTAGAGGTAGCAGATATGAGGATATTGTGATGGATGTGTGATCACAAACGATTCGATCGTATAAGAAATAAAGTTTTGGGGAAAATTTAGTGGTAGCACGTAGTTCGGATAAAGGAGGGGAGATTGAAATGGTTTAGGCATGTGAGGAGCATAGAACCCTCATAGTGGAGGGGAGGATGAGGATGAGCATAGGCAGGCCAAGAGCCAAAAACTGACAAGGTTTAAGCAGATTAGGAAAAATTGCTAGACTTGCATCTTTTCATAAACATTACGGGTAATGGGATTTATTAGAGACGGCGGATCAGGTTATGGATTTTTAGGGGAGCATAAAGATTTGCGTTAACTTTTGTCTTGGTGTCTGATACGAACCCAACTGTTGTGGGCAGCCCTGGTGGGGTCTCGGACCCACTTTGACCTAATCAAGCAGTTCAATCAAATTTGCTAGCAAATAGGGAGTTAGTGGGACAGAAATTAGTGGGGGCAGTTAGTAGTACTTTATTTTATCTAACTTGTTTTGATATTTAGAGGAGGTTGTCTTGGTTTATGTTTGAAATTGTTCTAGAATTGTATCCAGAGATCCAATCCTTCTCGAATTGGATTAAAGTCTGTAGTCGACTAGTTATCAATTTCATCTTTTGTTCCCTTTGATTTTTGGGTTCCATCATTTTGGTTTCATTGCCGGGAAATCGTATGGCACTTACTATCCAGAATCCGGTTATCAGCCATTGCGGCGCGATTAGACGCCATCTTGACACCTCTGAAGGATGATATTGCATCAATCAAAAGTCAGATGCTTAGAGACGATAGTTATTATGAAAAAGCATATGAGGATCAGAAGAACAGGGTGGTGGAGGCCAGTGTTGGATCTATTGAGGCTGGTGCAATCAAAACAACACTTAGAAGAAATCTGTACAACTAAGAGAAGTCTTCCAAAGGCAATGCTGCAACTTCCGAAGCTTACAAGATGATCTTCCGAAGAACTTCCGAAGGATGAACTCAGTCTTCCGAGACTTACAAGATCTCCTTCCGAAGAAAACACTTAAAAGACAAAGTCTTCCGAAGACAAAAGTCTCGAAAGAAGCTGTGTCTTTCGAAGTTCAACTGGTTCGGAAGAACTTACT
The DNA here is from genome assembly GCA_024085815.1 of Flaveria linearis. Lineage (NCBI taxonomy): Eukaryota > Viridiplantae > Streptophyta > Magnoliopsida > Asterales > Asteraceae > Flaveria > Flaveria linearis. The sequence goes on from CM044002.1 coordinate 392,434, forward strand.
CTTCCGAAGCCATTTTACCTTCGGAAGAATCACAGTATGAACCAGTGGACAAAGCATGATCCACTGACACTTGCTGCCTACTCTGATTCACTGCAAGATGCTTTCCACGTTCATGTGGTTGACCTTGCTTTGTTCACTGTTCACCATTCTTTAGTTGGTATAGTCGTCACTTTTAGTAGGTGACCAGAAGGTAAGTCATGGACCTGTCATGACTACCTTATCTTAGATAATACTTTATCTAAGATACCTTACCTCTAGCAATGTAGTATTTGTTTAGTAGTAAGTCCCAGCATGTTATCTACGTATAACAAGCTGTAGATAGTAGTATATATATTCGCTCATTGTAATTTAGTATCCATGCTTCTGCATGAGTCTTGTAATACTTAGTTGAGAGATAATATATACAAGTATCTTGAAAACCATTTCTTGTGTTATTTACTTATTATATTATTATCAACTAAGTTCTTGATTCTGCATTCATCAAACGAGTGATATTTATCGAGCTTGTGAGAAACACCAAGTGTTGAGAGACTAATATTGATCCTTCAATTGGTATCAGAGCGTCCAGGCTTTTGATTGTGAGATCTAACCATCCCAAATCACCCTTGTTTCTTCAAACTCACTCACTCAACCAAAATAACCCGTAACCAGAGGTCTGCTGAACCAGAAATGGGAACCATGACCAAAGCTTCCATTATCACTCCTGATAACTTCAGGCGCTGGTGTCAACGCATTGAAGGCTTCATCAGGTATCAAGACTCTCGTATGTGAAAGTCCGTTGCTCATGGACCATACATATCAAAATGGCCTCACCAACTGGAAATGGTACCATGATTGAAAAGGAAGTCGAAGATTACTCCGAAGAAGACTACAAGAAGATGGAAATTGATTGCAAAGCTATGATTGTTTTGCTCACTGCCATACCAAACTCCATTGTGGCAGACTTTGAGCATTGTAAAACAGCCAAGGAACTCTTTGATGCTTTGAAATTGATGTACTCTGGTTCCTCAGAATCTAAAGAATCCAAGAAGGATGCTCTGAAGCAACAGTTCGATAATTTTACCTACATTGATAGTGAAACCTTGAGCCAACAATACTTCAGATACATGGATCTGATAGCATCTCTGCAGTCCACGAGTGTGACTCTTGAAAAGAGAGACATGGTAAGAAAATTCACGAGTGCTCTTCCTGGAATGAACTTTCTATTGTGTTTCTATCAGGAGATCTGAAAACCTTGGAACACTCATTATGACTGAACTGTATGAAATCCTTGATGGATATCGTATGGAGATGGAGAATCTTATCAAGCGGCAGATGAATGGCAGCTCAAACTCTCCTGTCAGCAATGCTCTACATGTTGCTGAAAGTGCAAGAATTCAACAGCCCCAGATGTGCCTAACCTACAACCAGCAGCCATCATGCTCATCTAGGTCTTACATCACTTTCCCTGAGACACCTAAGTGTCAGCAAGCTCAACAAGGTCCTTTTCAGAAAAATTGTGTTTTTGTCTCAGGAAAGGAACACTGGTGATTTTCAGTTTTATTCTGATGATCTGGAGTGTTTCAGCCTAGATGATATACATGGATATTGTCTAGCAAATAGCTCTCTTTACTTACAGAGTAAAGAAGTTCTATAAGAGAACTGGAAGGCAATTCCCTTAGAACCCAGCAAACAACAAATTTGGGTTTGACAAGTCAAAGGCTAAATGTTACAACTGTAAACAACTTGGTAACTTTGCAAGGGAATGCAAAGCTCCAAGATCCAATCTTGGAGCAGGTCAAGCCTCCCAACATCATGCTACCACACAAGCTGCAACCAAGCCAACAGAGCAAACCACAGACGTTGCTCAAGAAGTTGACTGAAGCTTTATGGTGCAAGATGTTACTTCTGCTCAAGCTTTTATGGCCGGCACAGATGATACGAAAGTATATGAATATCTTTGTACTCCTGATTATGTAGCTAAGGTTAAGTTGTACCAGGACTACAACTTGAAACTTAAGTCTGATATTAAGTCTTTAAACATACTAAAAACTGGTTTTAAAATAGCAGAATCTGACTACAAACTAAAAATTAAATATTTAGAAAACACTACATCTACTTTAAAACATGAGCATTTCAACTAAAGGGCTCAAATAAAAGACTTAGTTTTAAAGTTGACTGAGACTAAGCCCAGCTAGTAATAGCTGAGGCTGAAACAAAAAAGTATGCTATTCAGGAGCATAACTTTAACACCATTCTTGCATCAAATTCTCACTCAAAGGAATGTTATCAAAACAATAGTGGGTTGGGAATCAATGAAACTACTCCACACACTTCTACATGTTTATTAGACAACCAAGATGTGGAACTGATGAGGAAGAGGTTTTAACTGTTGACCCACCTCTATTTGAGAAGAAGAGGTGATGTAACAATGGTTACCACCACCACCACAGATAATGACAAGGTAGAAAATCTTATCCCCTCAGTTGAAGACAAATGACCACCAAACAAAGAAAGAACAAGATTCAAGCAGCCAAAAGAGCTGCTAAGAAGGTGACTGAGTCCAAATAATTGATGGTTGAATCCACTCGGTCAAGATAATTGGTGATATATTGGCTGAAATCTCTCCAAATATTGGACTTTCAAGAAATTATGGAGTAGCTTATTCCACTGATTGCAGGAATCCAATATGATAGAATAAAACTCTATTTCTGGGAAATGGTTGAATCCACTCGGTCAAGATAATTGGTGATATATGGACTGAAATCTCTCCATATATTTGAACTTTTAAGAAATTAGGGAGTAGCTTATTCTGATGATTGCAGGAATCAATTAGTATAAATAGCAGGCTTATTTATCATCTTTGCATTCAAGTTGTTTTTATCTATTTTACCTTTGTAATCAGAGACCTTGCCGCTCTCGAATCGGGCCACTATCATCCTCTCTAATATAATCTCAAGCCTATTTCTGTTCTTATCAATCTCGTGTCTATTATTATACTTTATATTATATACCTTATATTTCTTAGAGAAGGGTTTTTGGAGTTGGGGGTAGTGCAAACTCTTATCTCGTGAGACAGGAAAGGTTTGTCTGCATCTCACCCTCTTTAAACCAACCATACCACTAGAGTGAGATTTTATTGGAGATGTTTATTTGTTTGTGTATATCTCCCCAGCACTAAGCACAAGTACATGTGTGGTTCTCTAGTGTCATATCGTATTGAATGCCCTATACACACACACACACAGAAGGTGGTGTCTCTATATACTATGAAACTAAATTCCACATATTTTTAATTTTGGGTAAATTGCAGATTCCTCTGGCACATTATCTTCCGACATGGAGAGGAAATGTGATCGAAGCAGATATAGAAATGAACCCATCTCGAGTCGTTGGCATGTCACTGTCTGTGAACGCTGAAGGTGGGGTCCCGGGTGCTCAAACTGGGCCAGGTGATTTTCGGTTGGAGATGGACTGGATCAAAGCTTTGAGAACTCAATGAACTGCCTAGACTCCCTTCAAGTTGTAGTTAAAACACGTCTATGTTTATCTTCTGGTTGTTCATATAATAAGATATGAAGATAGAAGCTGCTCTGGCTTTGTTCCTCAACTAGAATGTAGAGAACGCAACAAGGGAGGAGATGGCTGTTGCTTGTTGAATTTTTGTTCATGAGTTGGTGAGGATCTTAGACTAGTGTAACGTTATGGGCAATGTGCACCTAATGATCAATCCATGCTTATTTATGAATGCTAGATGATTTGAGTTTTTTTTAAATCTCGAATAAATGAACAAGTTGAACATTGTAGAAAATTGTTGAACAAACCTTTTAAATTTATTAAAGAATATCTATAAATTGGATTGTAGTTCTAAAATAAGCACACATTACATACATTTGTCTACACATGATTAACGGAAATCTCACATAAGTTTGTGAGATTTTACTCTTGACAATAAGATATTTAATTATAATATTTGGTAAGTCATACTGAAATTGTTTGTTGTACAACATTTATGTCAATAAAATATGAAATGGACGTTTTTTGAATCCTCAATAATATCATATTTCATTTAAGGCTCCCTTTTAATTATCATTAAGAGCTTACATTTTAGTGATTTACAGGCTCTTAATGGTTAAAAAGTAACCTTCATTAAACTTTCATATTAAATGGTTAAGAGGTTAAGTTTTAATGGTATTTTTTAACTATAATTTATTATTAGGGTTACCTTTTAATCATTACCATTAAAAGATAACATGGTAATGATAGAGTATCAAACAACCCCTGAGTTTATAGTTTAATAAAAACATATTAGATATTGAAACAGTGTAATACCAATCCCACACTCAGTTTTCAATAATCAATAGAGAGGATTAATTTCCAGCTGTTGTGAATGATGATAAATAATATGCAAAGCAACCTTTGCTACAAATAAAAAGGACCGAATTCCACACAAAATTTCTCATTTCCTCCTAAAAATAAAAATAAAAAAGAGCGAATTCCGAATTCGTTAAAATATAAAATTTTTTATCATGCTTGTGCAAGTAGGCAGTAGCAAGCTTGCAAATATTTATTTATAGCTTCTGGTGGAGGGTTACTTGTAGCAGAGCATGTGTCATGGGCGCTTCATTTCGTCACAAAAGCACACCACTTTCGAATCAAAAACCACCACCAAACAAATATTATTTATAGCTTCTGGAGGGTTATTTTGTAATCCGAATATTATTATCATGGGTGGTGGTAATGGAGCAAAACGTAGTATTGATTTTTATCAAGTTTTGGGTCTGAACAAGGAATGCACTGAAGCAGAGCTCAAGACTGCTTACAAGAAGCTTGCGCTGGTCTGCTCACATGCAACCCTCATTCAATCAATCAATCAGTCTTTAACTAAAACTTATTCATGACTTGAAAAACATACATCATCCTGTTTTCTCTCACCTGTGTTTGTATACTCTTGTTCTGTTGGGTAGAAATGGCATCCTGATCGTTTCTCCGCCTCCGGCAACTCCAAATACGTGGAAGAGGCTAAAACCAACTTTCAGGCCATACAAGAAGCATATTCTGGTACACCTTACATGTTCTAACTTCTAT